>RJVU01061481.1:1114132-1164105 GCA_003731715.1 Anabarilius grahami
GTTTAGATGCTGAGGAATTCCAGCATAAATGCAGCTGTCAGCTTGGCTTTCCTTCCCGCCAGACCGGCCATCTCATGGATAAAGGATAAAAAAGACAAGAGAAGGCGGAAAAAAGCAGATCCGGAGCCAGGCTCAGATGGTAGCGTGGATCCCCCCTGAGGGGAGCCCCTGTGCGGCTCTGGCCCGGCCTGCTTTAGCCTTTAAGAGCTCTTTCCTTATCCTCACGTCATCTTCTTGATGGACAACAAGCTGAGAGCTTCTGACAGCGTCCTCAACGATGACTCCTCTAGACCTTACTTGCTCCAATCAGTCCATGCTAATGCTGACGTCTTTCAGGTATACGGTATCACGCCAACAGGGATTTAACCTCTTCCGTCTGTGGCTAATCAAGATCTTTGGGTTTCTCTGTATCCAGGTCTCAAGAGCCCCATTCCCTAAAAGACTGAACAGTCATCCCTAAATCCCCTTCTCTCTCTGAAGACTCCCCTCCTAAAGGCTCGGGTTTAAGGGGTCTTTGAGAGGAGGGGAGGTCCTGACACTCCGAAGGGTTAATGAGGGTTTAGAGAAGGGGGTGGCTCTCATTTTGACACTTTCATTTATTGAATCATTAGGGGGAATTATTACAAAGCTGGAAGAATGGGATCCAGCCTTTGGGCATGCACTGATTCTGATCGCATTTTCCAGGTGAGGAAGCCTTGGGTTAATATGAAGACATTAATATCAAAGGATATGTGTGTCTTCTAGAAAATTAGTCACATTAAATCATAGACAAATGAGACACAATTGGTGCAATTAAAGTGTGAGATTTGGGAAGCTTTTCTATTAGTTCCTAAATTAATCTTTGCGGTCTAGGTCAGGGGTTTAAAGACACATACAAAGAACCATTCACACACACACACACTCTGAAAAATGCTGGGTTAAAAACAACCAGAGTTGGGTTGAAAATGGACAAACCCAGCGGTTGGGTTAAATGTTTGCTCAACCTGCTGGGTAGTTTTATTTAACCCAACTATTGTTTAAAAATTACTGTATTGCTTGCTTAAAATGAACCCAAAGTATAATGGAAATTCACATTTATTAATATGTTTAATAAATGAACATTTATTAATGTTTAAAGAATAATAATTAAACATTAATAAATGTTCACCTTTTGATTATTATTGTTGCCTCTAGTAATTATGTGTCTGATTTTTTGAATTTCCAACCTATTTTGGGTTCATTTTAAGCCAGACATATAGTCATTTTTAAACAATAGTTGGGTTAATTAAACATTTAACCCAAACGCTGGGTTAAAACAACCCAATCAATCGCTGGGTCTAAACAATCCAATCGCTGGGTAAAAACAAATCAATCGCATGGGTAAAAACAACCCAATCTTTGCTTTCCTGTAGCTCAGTGGTTAGAGCGTGGCACTAGCAATGCCAAGGTCATGGGTTCGATCCCAGGGATTGCACATACTCCGATACAAATGTATAGTATAATGCAATGTAAGTCGCTTTGGATAAAAGCTTCTGCCAAATGCATAAATGTAAATGTAAATGTAAATGCAATCACTAGGTAAAAACAAATCAATCGCTGGGTCAAAACAACCCAATCGCTGGGTCAAAACAACCCAATCGCTAGGTAAAAACAAATCAATCGATGGGTTAAAACAACCCAATCGCTGGGTTTGTCCATTTTCAACCCAACTTGGATTGTTTTTAACCCAGCATTTTTTAGAGTGCATTTTTTAAGTTAATCAATGCAAAATTTTCAGCTTCTTTTTTTCCCCTTTCCTCTACAAAATTTCCACAGACCCTCTAGCATCCCAATTTGAAAACCCTTGTCTCTGGAAACTAGCTTTGGTGCTGCTCGCAGGTCATGCCTTGAGGATTCTGTGCAAGCAAGATAATGAATCCTATTTAAACACATGTCTTCTGCATAAGGACAACATTCTTGAGTCTCATCCTCCAGTGATGTCTCAACCACATTCCAAGCGTGAACAAACAGTGAGATAACTCTGAAACTAAACACTGACAGATAGAGAGAGCACATACCAGATATTACTTGCACGTCAGTTTCCGAGCCAAGCTCGCAATGTCTTTATACAAATTCTGAGGAGTGCTCCGAAAGCGATTACGATCGCCTTTTGCAGTCTGTAACCCGGCAGCCTGAGAGCTGAAACCTGACGATGACAACAAAGAGGCCGAAACTCTCACCGCTCTCTAATGTCACAGGACAGCAAGATAAATGCTGAGGCGCACGGTTTGTGGTTTGGGGACCAACAAAAGCCAAAACAAATACAAATGCATATGCCTCAAAAACACATACGGGGAGGGAAATTAAGCTTTTCTCGGGGAGGAGGAGGAGGAAAAAGAATACCTGGGCCCGGAGCCTCTGTGAGTGTGTTTAATCACACGGGCTCCAGTCTCTCTGAGAGGAAGTAGAACTAATGAAGAGGGCAGAGAGACAGAGGCTGTGGGACCCATGATGCATTGAAAGTAGTGGAATGAAAGAACGACTCCACCAAAAACATGGTTTTTATTTGTTTCACAGAGGGGGAGGTCTTGTGAAGGGAAACAGGGATTCAACTGAATGGAAATAAACACAAATATTCAAAAAATTCTAGGTTGCAAACAACCCAAGTTGGGTTGAAAATGGACAAACCCCACGATTGGGTTGTTTTAACCCAGCGAATTGGTTGTTTTAACCCAGCTGTTGGGTTAAATGTTTGCCCAACGTGCTGGGTAGTTTTATTTAACTCAACTATTGTTTAAAAATGACTATATGGCTGACTTAAAATGAACCCAAAATAGGTTGGAAATTAAAAATCAGACACATAATTACTAGAGGCAACAATAATGATCAAAAGGTGAACATTTATTAATAAGCAATTTAATAAACGTTTATTGTTTAATTGTTATTTATTAAACATATTAATAAATGTTCATTTTCAACATACTTTGGGTTCATTTTAAGCATGCAATACAATCATTTTTAAACGATAGTTGAGTTAAATAAAACTACCCAGCAGGTTGGACAAACATTTAACCCAACAGCTGGGTTTAAACAACCCAATCACTCGGTTAAAACAATCCAATCGTTGGGACTGTCCATTTTCAACCCAACTTGGGTTGTTTTAAACCCAGCATTTTTTTAGAGTGTAGAAAGGAAATGTGACTTGACGGGTACTTGATCCTACATTTACAAGGCAGATGTGCTATAATGGCATGCTCCCTATTGATCTGCTCTCCCATGGCGAGCATTCACAGAAAAGGACTTTCGCATTGATTCTGAGACTGAAAAAAACCCTGATATGAGCTACACGAGTGAAGACGATTGACTGTAAAGAGAGGGGAGCGAGATATCATCCAAAGGCCTGGCTTTTTTTCCTCACAATAGATGGTGGCACATCACTTTCAGAGCCGTATTGTAGGTCTCATCACGGCGAGGTGAATATTAACATGCAAATCAACCTGCACACTCTAAAAGTGGAAGCCAGCCAAGCATTTACGGTTAAAAATCCCTCATATTCTTAACTCTCATGCTAAATTTGTGAGCCCATGTAAACATCTATTTTAGTCAAGCTTGAGAGGATGAGAGAACAGAGGGACTGTTAATATTCTCTGCCTTATTTATATTCATAGTGGGACAATGCTTGAGGGGGAAATTCAAGACAAGGAAGATGACGGAAAAATTCGAGAGAGAGCGAGCGAGGGAACGCAAAGAGCAGAGAGGGAATGAGTAGAATCTATGACTCGAGGCGGAGCGGGAAGAGCTGAATGTCTTTAGAGAGCAGCATTGGGAAAGAAAGAGAGATGACCGGAGGAGGAGCTCTCGCTCCCCCCCGGCCACTGCTGACATCTTTGTTTGGCCACAAAAATCCCGATTATTTCAAAAGTGCAGAGGACGAGAGTTTGGGATGTCTCCGGCACGCCCGACACTATAAAAAATACAGTCTGAAATCAAACTTTCATGGCAGACGGTGGATGAGGAAAGGTTTCTGCACTCATCCCGGGAATAGCGTCTGAATAAAAAAAAGGAAAATTCAAGATCAAATGCACGAAGGCCAGAGATCCTTTCAAAGTCTAAAGCCAGAGGGTTTTTTTCTATCTCTCACATCCTCTAAAGCAGAAAAAAACCCTCAAATCCATGTATGTAAATTGCGGCGCTATGTCAAGGAGCTGATTTGAACGGTTGCGGCAACCACAGAGTGGAGGTTATTCATGTTCGCGGGCATCTGAGGTAGACATCACAATTGGGACTCTGTGCACGTTACCGGGCTCTCCGTGTACGCCCGCGGCTCCTTCCCTCGCTGGAGCTCTCAAACTAGGACAGAGTCTGAATTCACCAACTATCCTTCTCTAGAGC
The DNA here is from genome assembly GCA_003731715.1 of Anabarilius grahami. Taxonomy (NCBI): domain Eukaryota; kingdom Metazoa; phylum Chordata; class Actinopteri; order Cypriniformes; family Xenocyprididae; genus Anabarilius; species Anabarilius grahami. Next base: position 1,118,483 of record RJVU01061481.1, read on the forward strand.
ACTCGAGAGCTGAAACGTGCCTTAGGTTGGGACATTCGGAGATGCACTTCCTTCAGAGCATTTGGAGGGTTTGGTTAATGACTGAATGAGACCGAGACAGACGAGCGTTTGATTTTAAGAGATGTTAGTCGTCTGGAGATTGCTGCAGTAGCAGCTCACATGGTGTATAAAGGATTTGCAGAGTGCTTGCCTGAAGCATGAGTGCCATTCCCATTACCGGTCTTTCCCCACGCTTAATCCTCCCTCTAAACTAACCTTCTTTTGACCCATCTTAAAGAACCCAGTGATGTGACGGAGGAGGCTGAGGCGAGCCGAGAGACCCTGCAAATGAGTCAAGTCATTATTCGTGGTGGTCTATCGCCTAACACATATCTGAGCGGCTAAGAGAGAGTAAAGCATCGCATCACATTCTCTCAAGCCAAAAGGTCGGTTTCCATGGGAAACCCTGATGCGACAGACGGAAAACAATCAGTAATCCATACAAATGACCTTTCAATGACGTTCATTGTCTGTGAAAGTACTTGCCTGTAGATTCTATTTAACAAGAAAGTACAATCTAATGTTGCAAATACCTAGAGATGTCAAAGTTGACATCTTTTCAAAATGATGATCCCCTACAATTTTTGATTTGAAGAATGTATTAGTAAATGTTGGAAATAAACTATTAGACAGCGTGCGAATGCTGAATTCATTTCTCTTTCACGTCTTCTTGCGCATGAGCATACCTATTTACACAATATTATGTCAAAATGTCTGTACTGGCGAGTATCCTCATAAACATTGTCGGTTATGTTTTAAGTGAACGTAAACAGTTGAGAAATAAAACACATGTGTATCAGTATATTGGATCCGTGCAGCTCTTAAAGTGACAGCAGCCTAATAAACCTGCTGCTGTCTGTGTTTTTAATGTTGATCAGACAACAAAAGACAAAGAAAAAACTCAAATTACAATTTAAATTGAGGAGAAGGCTGAGTAATACTTCAGTGCTAAGAGTCACACACATACTGGCCTCAGACTATCAGCACTGTGTTCACCATCCACAAATGTGCTACAAATAACAGAGGTGAATAACAGCTCCTCATCTGTGCGTGAGACATGTTTACTGCCAGCTGCAGTCTATACCAGTCAGACAGCAAGAGACACTTCACTGCCTCCATCCCTCCAGGATTGATTTCACTACTTACATATTAATCAATAACTTAATTAACAGCACAATATTAAATTATTTCATAAAGGAGTGTTCCAGGTTCAAAACAGTTAAGGTCTATTGACAGCGTTTGTGTCATAATGTCGATCACGGTTACCACAGAAAGCATCTTTAAGCAAAAATCTTAAATACAATAAAGCATGTACCACTGAAGTACAAGAAAAGCATTTAAATACACAGTGGTAATACATAATCGACATAATCGCTTACTGACCCTGTCTGTGGAAACTTAAATCCAATCAAACTTCAATCTCATGACCACAAACACAAGTAAACATCCACATGATACACACAAGGATATCAGAAGCTCATCTGCCCTGGAAAATGGTCCTTAGAAGGATGATTTAGCTCAAATGAATATAAAGGTGCTTTAACAAAAATGTTCACATTAAACCTCCTGGAGCACTCGGCCTGTTTCCTTCTGTTGTAACCGTACTGGAGCAGAGTGAGTGGTTATCATACAGCTGAGAAATGCCAAACAAAGACAAACGCTGGCAGGGGAAGACAGTGATGTCTGTCATAAGAGCTCCAAAATCTGACAGGTTTTCTGGCGTTTAAATCATACCTTTGCACAATTCAGATAAAGTAGTCATGTAAGTTTATATATACTTGTGAATGATACTATTCTACCAGACTGCCCCCTAACAGTCGACTAAACATTAGTCAACTTCATTCATACTTTTTATTTTTTTCCCCATGATTTTTCTGTAAAAAGCACTATCATCTAGCCTGGATGCCAGCCGAACTTAGCCCCGCCCACAACATTTTTAGGTCGGGAAGTTCGGTCTGGACTCGATCCGTAGAGGAGTAATTATGCCCGAACAGAAACTGTTCGGACCAATCACATTGTCAGGGCGATGATTGACAGATTATCACCAGAAACGTAATCAGCCACGTCATCAAAGAGCGCTTGGGTTGAATTAGTTTACAACAATGATGGCTGGTGTTGAAGAACTGAGATGTGTAGATTCCGCCATCGCGTCCGTTATAGAAGATATCGACAGCGCATTCATTTTAAAAGATTTTAAAATTCTTTTTTCAACACCGGCAAAGATTGTTTACGCTCATCTTCTACTAGTTCCAGCATGTGTGCAGTTGAGTTCTGTTGACAACTATGCGTCGCTCAACATACGTCACTTACTCTGTAGCTCTGATTGGTTGTAGGTCTATCCAATTGAGGTCTTTCCTGGATCGGTTGAAATACGCCCCCATAATCAAAGCCCAATGGAGCAGTATCAGACTCATATTCTGACTAGAATTGAGTATGACCAGGTCAGGCTAACTATTATCGCCATTTCTTCTTCTTTTTTTTAAAGATTTCTTTTTGCTGTTTTTGCCTTTATTATGATAGGACAGTAAGCAGACCGAAAGCGAAGTGGGAGAGAGAGAGAGAGGGGGATGGGATCAGGAAAGGTCCGTGAGCCGGGACTCGAACTCAGGTCGGCCGAAGCGTAAAAGTGCTTCATGTCGGTGCTGCCCACGAGGCTATCGGCACCGACATCGGCATTTCTTCTTGCCCGTCCTCTACTATGTTTGTTTACTCTAAAGTCACATTTGACCGAAGATTTAAGTATCTTTTAGTGTGGGCCAAACTTAAACGGTTATTTCACCCAAAAATGAAATTTCTGTCATTACTCACCATCATGTCATTCCCCACCCGTAAGACCTTCGTTCATCTTCAGAACACAAATTAAGATATTTTTTGATGAAATCCAAGAGGTTTTTTTTATCCTTTGTTGAAAGCAACAAAATTATCACATACACTGTTCATAAAAGTAGTAAAAACATGGTTAAAACAGTTGATGTGACTGCAGTGGTTCAACCTTAATGTTATGAAGAGACGAGAATACAAAAATAACGACTTTATTCAACAATTTTTCCTCTTATCTGTCGGTCAGTTACGCAGTTGGCGCAGTGCTGTGTTTCAGTGTTTACATTCGAACGCCGGCTCATTATTGGCCGGCTCTTGCGTCAGCATCACACGCATGCGTCGTGCTGATCACGTGCCCAGCGTCGGCCAATACTGAGCCGCCGTTCGGACATAGAACCTGGAAGCTCTGCAATAAAAATAGTGTAGCAGAATGATAGGGGACAGATTCATTTGTTGAATAAAGTTATTTTTGTTTTGATTTTGTGCACAAAAAGTATTCTCATCTCTTCATAACATTAAGGTTGAACCACTGCAGTCACATGACTGTTTTAATGATGTTTTTACTACTTTTCTGGACATTGAATGTAAATTTTAATCAGTCGGTTGGTCGCAGGTAAAAATTAAATGCACAGAAATTGGCAGTATATTTATTAACTCATTCATTTGTTTATATTTTAAATTTATGTCTTACATTTAAAATTGTTTTCATTATTTATTTATTTTAAAATAACGCTGTTATTTATATTATAGGAATTTTAAAAAAATAATTATGCGTTCTGATCTAAGTTCATGCAAAGTTTGCCTACGTGCGCACTGGAGCGCTAATTTATATTTTAAATGCTCATTTTTATTAATGGTTTAAGTATTTCTCCACCGATTAATCGACTAATCGCTTAAATGAATGACTAACAGTCGACTAGGAAAATGTTTAGTCAGGGCAGCCCTAATTCTATTTATATTATACAGCAGAATTGATGTATTTGGGGTTTTAAAACACTTTCTGTAAACCTGTTTTGGAACAATGCATACTATCAGAGGTGCTACACAAATAACACCGACTTGATTTTGCCAAGAGTTACAAGAGTGCATGAGGATGAGGGAAGAGAAACTGAGTGAGATGTGAATGGAAACGGAATTTCCTTTGATATTTTTCAGGCATCACATGAATATGCATAAACATGACAATGATTTCACAAAGCCTGAAACGTGTTAAAAGTCTTCCAGGAGAGAAAAAAACAAGAGGCTAAACTTTCTTTCTTACGTTTGATGTGTTTGTTTACAGAATATGATGAATCTCAGAGCCAAATCAGAACACACACATACACATAAAATTAAGTGAAAAACAGCTTATCAAAACATCGTATGGATCTACAAAACTCTCTAATGTTCCAGTCCGTAAGCAATCAAAAATGCTTCCAGGAAAAATACCAACACTCAAATTGAACATTAATGAAAGCCGACTGCTCTGCCAAGACATAAACAGAAACATCTGTGCCCGACAATGTAATTTATTCATTTATAGTCAGCTGAGAGACAATATTTTGATGAATAAAACAAAATTTTCCTCAAGAATGACACAAAGAGAGAATCAGGCTCACAGCGGAGTTCCTGGAGCAGGTGGTTTCTCTCCCGCCCCTCGCTTCAACACAGACTGTAGGGAAAACGCTTATGTAGTCCACAGAAAAACCAGCAAGGAGAGCCAGCAGATAAAATATCTTCCAGATAAAATCATTGGAAGGTCTGCAGAAAACCCCCCTTATGCTGTTTGTCCTTTGACAATGAGCATTAACCAGGGAGATTGGCTATAACTGCCAGAAATGGGCAATAAAATTCAAGACCAGAGAAACAAAGTGAGACGTATTCCTGCATAACTACCCTGCAGTATCGCAAACACACGCACTTATACACACACGCTTCTGGGTTATGTTGAGGAAGGCAAGGTGAAAGATGCGCTTCGTTCTGTTAATGATGAACAGCTGTCTTAGGATGATAAAAGACACAAACGGTGCACAATATCTTGCAATATATTATTTTAAAAGTACTACATGAACTTTCCCATGACCAGTTACTGTAAATCAGGTCAAATGTGGCTTATAATTATAATTAACATATATTAACTATAAAATGTACCATATAAAAATGCATAACTTTTAATGTGCTCCTCTTAATCGCAGACATATGATAGGTCCTTTCTAAGATCACATGTCAAAAACGGTGCAGCAAGCTTTAGTACAAAAGCAGACAGACTGTGTTTGAGGTGAGGAAGGACTTAACACCTGAAAGAGAATGAAGAGAACAAGAAAGAGAGAAACAAGTGAAAGTGTCAAGAGAGACTTTAAGGCAAATATTTCAGTGCCTGCACAGGAGCTGAGCTGACGTGGGAAATGCAGACTACTGAGAACGTCTTTCACTCGTTTTATTCGCACAGGAAAAGGGATCAGGAGCACAGACGGGCTCGAATGTCTGTCCATAGCCGGACACCAGCTGACATCCACACACACACCGCCCGTCTGTCAACACAAAGAACACTGCAAACGGACCTACAACTGTGTAACGGTCAACAATGACCTGATTCGGTTATCATTTATTCACACTTCCAAAGCCATATGATTTTCTTTATAATTTGGACTTCTGTGGGTATTTGAAGAATCTCCTAGATGTTCATTTCAACACAATGAAAGCATACTGTGACCAGAGAAAACCAGCATAAAAAAAATCAAAATGATACATGCACTATATTTCAAGTCTTCTGAAGCCATTTAATAGCTTTTCTAGTGAGCAAATTTGACATCAATTATACCAAATAATGACATATTTTCATCTATTCCTGGAATATGGTTCATATATGTAGAAATTAGGCATTTTTTTATGTGCATTGTAACAGTCTGGATAAAAACGTGTGTCTGCGTCTAATTTTACTTGGTTACAGAGTTCACTTTATTTTTTTTATTCAAATGCTTTCTTTATAATACAATTAAAACTCCGGTTTGAACAATGTAAGGCTGAACACCGTTACTGACAATCCTCATTTTGGCTGCGTGAGATTCTCCAGCTTTGTTGTTGTTGAGCTGTTAAAGCTCCGCCCTCTTCTGGAAAGGGGGCCGGGAGCAGCAGCTCATTTCCATTTAAAGGGACACACACAAAAACAGAAAACAGCGTGTTTTTGCTCGCACCCAAATAGGGGGCAAATTTGACAAGCTATAATAAATGATCTGTGGGGTATTTTGAGCTGAAACTTCACAGACACATTCTGAGGACACCAAAGACTTATATTGCATCTTGTAAAAGGAGCATAATAGGTCCCCTTTAATTTATTGCATTATTTTGCATGTGTTATTTACTGTCTCTATATGCTTTCACTGTACAGAAAAGAGAAGCTTAGATAATCTTCCAAAAAAAAAAAAAATGTTACGTTTGAACTTGAATCTGAGTAAATTAATTTAGGGTTTCCATTCTTGCGTGAACCATTCCTTTAACAGACAAGCAAGCAAACTCATTCGGATCCACTCACTGCGAAACGATGTGACAAACCATCAATCACCGAGAAGCTTTTAATAGGATGCTTTCAATTTCAGATCCCCTTCCCAGAAATCTCAGCCGATGTGACTGACACGTTACTCTTTGTGCGTCTCCCTAGTCAGTTAGAGCGAAATTATATATTCCACAGGATGTTTCAACAACCCTAGATCAACTATGAGCCAGAACGCGCCGCCCTGAAAAAGACAAAAGATCTTTGTTTGGCTGGTGTCTAATCAGCAGAGGATGGGGCGTATGAGCGCAAGCGAGCGCCTCTCTCCGTCCCAGACAGCGTTTAACATTGCTCCTAATTACTGCATCAAGGCATCACAAAGAAGTGCTTTAGCTCGGTGCAGCATACCAGACTTTCATTAAGACAAAATGTTACGAAAGGACTTTGCCAGAGGGAATTAACCCAAGACACAAAAATCGCTCTCTCAGAATCATACACGTATCTCGCTTCTAATATCTGTGGAGATACACAAGCGTCCCGAAGGGCTGAGGTGAACTAGGAGAATCAGCCAAGAGTCTGCAGTCCATTATTTCAACCAACCTCTCCACCTACATGCAGGTTAATTTAGCAAGTGGTAACGGGTGAGACGGAGCCTAAAAGCAGCCGCCGGCACTTATCTGGCTGTCAATGCGGCGGCCGAGACATCTAAAGGGAAGGTGTAATGTTTCCGAGACTGAGCCTTCCAACTGCCTCCCCTTAGAAATCATTAAACTGTCTGTAAATCTAGACAAAAGAAGTGCTCATTACAGCGCGCGATGGTGATAGCGTAATGTCACGCTGAACACACCCCGTCATTGACTTTTTCTTTTTCAATTCAGAAGCATACAATGCAATTTTATGACCCGTAAAGTTACACAATAAAGCCATCAAGGACCAAAAGAAGCATACGAGCAAAAAGAAGGGAAAATAGATTAGATGAGTAGTAAACATTGAATTTAATTCCTTCGTTATGTGGATTCAGCCTTGACAAAAGAAAAAAAAAATGTGTGTTTTAAACTTCTAACAAAAAGCATGAACTCTTATGTGTAAATGACTAAGTAAACACACTTTGTTCTTGCTTTTTTAATCAATTCCCAAGTTATGATGTAGATTAAAAGAGTATACAGAAGTAATAAAGTAAAGAAAATAGTTTTTTTCATTTACTCAAGAAAATGAGTGGTGATTGCCTAGGCATACTAATGTGTTCCTGCTGTTTGCTGTGTCGCTATGCAGTTGCTAGGATGTTTGAGGCAGTTGCTAAGGTGCTATGGAAGGTTGCTAGGTGGTTGCTCACCAGCCCAAGCCAAAAGAACCGAACCCCCAATTATCCAGGTATTCTGGTTGCATTCCTGTAGCTCAAACAGTAGGTTATGGGTTCGAATCCCAGGTAATTCAGTGACTAAAATTAACACTCGCCAAGCGCCAAATGAGAATAAAAATCTGCGAAAATATCCAAGCGCAAGTAATTGACACAAAATCTCGGCAAGTATCCTAGTAAACACAGTCGGTTATGTCTTAAGTGAACGTAAACAGTCAAGAAAGACAACGCATGTGTATCAATATCAGTATATTGGATCTGTGCATTAGCTCTTAAAGTGACAGCAGCCTAATATTCCATCTGTTTTTAATGTTAATCAAACAAAAAGGACAAAAAATTAAATCACTCACTGCTCTTGAATGAATAACTTTTGAAACTTTAATAAGGATTAATCTGTTTCATTTATACAGTGAAGACTACCCAGTGTCATCTAACATTTGATTACTTTATTCAGCGTCTCTACCTGAAAACTAATGTTACTTGTCTTTAATAATGTTTTACATTTATATTACTTAGGCTAGTAGTTTTAGCTGTGGTATAGAAATTGGAATAGAGAATTGTGAATCTTCACTGGTATCTAAAATTTTGATGTCCAGTAAAACATATCTATGGCTGGTAAATTTTCTTAAGTCACAAAAAGTTAGTGTGGCGAGCAGGGCGGGCGAGAGCCGTGAGGGAACGGCGCGAGGCCGGTGACGCGAGTGTTAATGATCGTCACCTGTGAGGCGCACCGGCCTCGAGTCCCTCACGGAGGAGCTCCGGAGGCATAAAAGGAGGAGCGACGACAGTGAACGGACGATAGAGGACCAGGCCTGGATTTTATTTTATGTTTTATTATGTTTGTGTGGCCGGCAGACGTCCGCGAGGGTCTGCCGGCATTACTTTCGTTTTGTTCTTTGTTTATTTTGAATTAAAGTTTTGTTAAACGTTCGCCGGTTCCCGCCTCCTTCTTCCCGTATTTACGAACTGTGTTACAGTTAGTTTTAGGCCCGAAATGCAAGATGCTTTTATAAAAGTCTAATTTATAAATGCTATATCTTCATAATTTGTATCACTTAGAAAATTAAAGGGTTAGTTTATTCAAAAATGAAACTTCTGTCATTAAGTACTCACCATCAAACCCGTAAGACCCGTTGTCTTCGGAACACAAATTAAGATATTTTTGATGAAATCTGATGGCATCTGATCCACACATAGGCACCAACATCATTGCACCTTTTGAGTGTTAAACGAGCTTACGTTCGAACGCAGGCTCAGTATTGGCCGGCTCTGGTCACGTTTTGTTTTTGTATTCTCGTCGCTTCATCATATTAAGGTTGAACCACTGCAGTCACGTTGATTATTTTATCGATGCATTTAATACCTTTCTGGACCTCAAAAGGTGCAATGTCGTTGCTGCCTAGTGTGGATCAGATACCCTCAGATTTCATTAAAAATATCGTAATTTTTGTTCCGAAGATGAATGAAGGTCTTAAGGGTTTGGGACGACGTGAGGGTGAGTAATTAATGACAGAATTTTCATTTTTGGGTGAACTAACCCTTTAACAGCATACCTCTCCTCAACAAACAGAGTGATTTGAGGTATCATTCATGCACATGCAGTAGAAATAAACAGTGTAGGATGTGCTGAGTATCAAAGTCTAATATTTACAGTGAGGGTTTTGAAGAACAGGTTTGAACTGCACCTCAGCAAAAGCAACCATGACAAAGACCAGTCAATAATAGAATCCTAATTGTGGAAGTGGATTAGACGAACTTCAGTGATCTCCGGCTGAGAAACACCTGATGACAGAGAGACTCATGGGATTGCGCACTGCCAGACACACACGGTACAGCCCCTCGGAGACATGTTAATAGAATGTTTCTGCACCAGCTAACCGCTTAAGCTTTGAGCCCGTGGAGTTGGGCTGGATTTCCGATTTAAACACCTCAAGGGAATTGACTTCAAAGAAAAAGTTGACTAAAATCCTTTTATTCAAGTCGCTGCCAAGTTTCAATAGTTTTATCTTCTGACATAAGAAGAAAAATGCCTTTTGGTACGAGATTAGAGAAAACCCATGCTAACCAGTAAGCACATGCACATCTGTGAAGGAGAGCATCATTTAGAAAGCATTACGGTGTACTTTAAACATCGTGTTTAAAGCAAATCATAAATGTCACGCAAACATCTGTAGAATGTCGTTTCTAAGATCCAACAGGGAACACTTTAACAGATTAGCTAACGGTTATATCTACGAAATACCATCTTCCAGACGTGCATGTACTATAAGTGTCCACTTGGAAGTACTTCATCAATCCCCTCTGCATCTTTTCATTTCCTGTTCGCCTGGTTTTGGGAGGAATGTTCCGAGTTGGCTGAGCAGCAGAGGAATGTATATATTCTGGAAAAACTGTCTTGTGAATTCCTCCATGCAACATCTGCTTTGAGTTTCAAGTCCAAACCCAGCAGGAAGCCACTCCGAAGTCCCTGTCAATTACATGGACGTGACTTTCTGCCCTCTCCTGCGGCACCTGCTGGAGTACACAGACATCGTACAGCCCAGAGAAATGTGAAAAGATGTCAGATATTCTCGCTTTGGTACTTCATATTTCACTAACATACACATGACACACTCATCTGTCCGACAAAGAGACAGATGTACTCGCACACACTGGGAGTTCAGGTATGTCTCATTTCTGGGTGAAATGTTCTGGGCATGATGAGTGTGAGACCTATCCCAGCATGCATCTGTCTGACACCTCTCCTCTCCTCTGGAACTGGGAAATTCATCTCCTCGGTTTTCTCCCGGATGCCTCCAGCACACAGCCCTGGAATGTGGATGTGGAGACTGACCGGGAGCCGGAACACCCTCTTCTGTCTCAATACATCTGCCAGCGTCTCACGATCTTAATAATAACAGACCCACAACACCAGTGAGTCTGTCAGATCGACACAACTCTTTAACTCAAACAGACCTCTGACACCTGTCACAGGCAGTCAGAGCGAAAAATTGATGACTTTGTGAAATAACACGCATGATGCCAGATATGAGGTAATCTACTGACCTATTCACATGGAATTATGGAGGCAAAGAAAAATGTCTGCATAACAAACCCAGGATCAACGCAAATAGATCTGAGTGTATCAGACCTAAGCTTTTATTAGACAAAACGAGATTTAAGGAGAAAAGAGAATGAGACAAGAGGTGAGACGCAAGATGAGGTGTAAGGAGATAAGATGAAAGGAGAGGAAAAAAAGATGAGACAAGACGAAGCAAGAAGAGATGAGATCAGAAGAGACTAAGGCCCTGTTTACAGCTCGTATTAAGATGCGTTTCGGTCAATCGGATCACAAGTAGATGAAGGAGACACATTCCTGATTACTCCTGGTGTTTTAATCCGTCTCTTTTGCCCACTTTTGACCACTTCTGTCCTGATTTCTTCGAGGGGAGGGTCTATGGACAAGTAAATGTATGTTTTTTTTTCAGATCTTTCCATCTAATGGATGAAATAAGCTTGTGCAATTTACATATGAATGCCCCAGGAGATGACGGAAAAACATACGGAGAGGATCAGCTCTCGTTTCTGCTCTGACAGCCTCAAGACCAGCCGAACACTGTGAATGAGTAGAAATCAAACCAAACTTGGGTCTTCAGCCGACAAAGTTTAAATCCTGTCTGGCTAGAGCGCTTCCCATCATGTTTACGCATTAGATCAGTAGGGGGTCTTTTAGTGGCTGTTCAACACATTTGACCACATGAGCGTCTACACTACGAAAGCAATCCGGTCGAATGTGTTTTCAACTACCTCTGGATATGGACAAGCTCAAAATGTTTTAGACCCCGTTTACACCTGTATTTAGCATCATCCACTTGTGATCCGATCAACCAAAACACATCTTAATACCAGGTGGCAACAGGGCCTATATAAGATGAAAAGAAGAGGAGAGGTCTCCTCTGCCAGGAGTTTATCACGTTTCTGTGAAGGAACCCCCATAAGCACTCATGTCTTTCCCACGACAGAGTGTTTATTAGTTTTGCCCTTTCAGAAGCTCAGCTGAGGGACCCTCCATGATTAATGTTTAATGAAGGAGCTGACGCTACTTCAAATTCAGCATCTGTCTACCTAAGACAGATACCCAGAGCTCCAGGTAATTGAAGTCACAATGAGTCTCCTTTGACTGAAAGAAGAGGAGAAAACAACAGCCATCAAGGGAGGTGGAAGAAAGTTCATAAAAGGGAACAAGAAAGTTCATTAATACAAGGACAAAAAATGCATCGTAGTCAGAAACTGTTAATGCAATTCAGAGTTATTCAACTCATCCAACACCGATTGTCTTTATTTTTTCTTCTCTTTCTCTAGATGAAAATCTCTCGAGAAGCAAAGATGCATAACACCACCATATAAGCTTCTCTGAGTGTGTATGTGTGAGACTCTGTTTATTCCTGGTATTAAGATGTGTTTTGGACGACCGGATCACGAGTGGACGACACTAAATACAAGTATAAAACGTTTTGAGCTTGTCCACTTTCGACCACTTCCAGAGGTAGTTGAAAACACATTCGACCGAACTGCTTTCATAGTGTAGACGCTCAAGTGGTCGAATGTGTTCAAACAGCCACAAAAGACTGTCTACTCTCCGTCTACTGACCTAACGCGTAAACATTATGGGAAGCGCTCTAGCCAGACGGGATTTAAACTTTGTCAAGTTTAGTTTGAAGATGAAAAATGTACCAAGCACAATGTTCTCTCTCCATTCCTGATTTCTAACACAGACTCACGGCGTTCGGCTGGTCTTGAGGCTGTCAAGACGAAAGCTGATGCTCTCCATGTGTTTTTCCGTCGTCTGCATTCGCGTTCATATGTAAATTGCGTGAGCTTATTTCGTTCATTAGATCGAGAGATCTGAAAAAATACATTTACCCACCCATAGACCCTGCCCTCGAAGAAATCAGTACAGAAGTGGATGAAAGTGGACAAAATTGAGTGAATTAGTTAAATTCCTGACTCGCATGACTCTTATTTACCGGTCCTTTTAATGAATTGTCCAAAAACACAAGTTGCTTATTTGAATCAGTCAGCATGAGCAGAGAGAGAACCTATTTCATATAAGCAAAAAAGACATTATAACTAAAATATACTCAAATAAAAACTTTTTCAACATGTTTTGATTTGGTACAGTAAATTGGAGGCTGGATTAATCAGCTAAAATCCTGATAAAAATAATTTAAACCCATTTAGAAATCCCGTTTTCCCTTCAACCCCAATTTATCGTAAGTTTTATCTTGGTTTCTGGTCTGTAAAATGATCTCAGAGCATTCTTTGTTCCTGTGAGATAGCCGAGAGGCTCACAGGCTCTGAGGGGCAGTGATGTCTGCCGTCGTGATATTGACCCTGCTAAGCTGTCAGCAAGCCCTCATATCTTCTCTCTCATCCATTCATCCCCATCCTTTCTTTTTTTAGGAAGAAAAGTACAAAGCAGATCTCTCTCTACACATAGTCTCACACACATTCGGAATGAAAAGATGATGGCACGGTGCCTGTGGCTCCGAGATGCCCAGCGGGCGCTTCTGAAAAGTAATGGACAACGGCAGATATCTGACAATGAGCGCTTATCAGGATCAACTAAACACTGGATTTCCAAAGTATGTGAAGTTTGCGGCATAGGCTCTTTAATTAAAATACGTCCAAAAGTTTTACACGCCAGACTGTTCATGTAGGCACATCGACTTTACATTTTCATGCCTCTAAACATGACCCTAAACAAAACGAACTGTGACTGGTTGCGTTACATGTCAGTCAGACAGCCTCTACACAATTTTTGGCCAATGAAAGCTGCGATGGAGTCCAGACCTTCTGCCGACAGTCTAAAGGTTTGGCTACACGAGACTAGGGTCCAAACAACACTGGACACCACTGACTTTAATTGCATGGACAAAATAAATAATCCCACTGAAACTAACTCTAAATTTAATTTTTGATACCAACAACTGCACCTAATGTCAATTGTAATGAATAAAAAAATTTAGGCAAACAAACACACCATTCTGCAACATCTTCGCCAGTCTCATTCTCTCTTTTGAGAGCTGTTTCGCTCAGTGAAACGGGACAATTGTCCTACATATAAAATTCTACTAGAAGAAGAAATGCACTTGAGTCAACTGCTCATAAAAACTCAAAGATGTCTAGTCTGACTTCCTCTAATATTAGGAACAATATTCTTTTTACGATTTGACCCATCAATACTGCATTTGCTCTGTACACACGACCCATAACCGTGGACTTACTGTTTGCTCTGCAGAAAAAAACTGGGTTAGTCAAATTAGCAGGTTTCATTCCATCAGTGTTCATGATTATTTCATATTCCGCTGAATATTTCAGGCAGGGTGGAGGCCACCAGGACATTAACTATTAACGCACTGCTGAGGCTCAAAAGCAAGATGCTTTTATTCGAAGCTGCATCCTCGAACGCAGTCTAGCCTTCCCAGGATGGGCGCCTGGGGAGCTGTCACAAGCTTCAAGAGTGACGTTAACCTGAATGGATGAGGGAGAGAGGGGCTTCGGCAGAGCTAATGACGCCGCCTCAGGGATCATCCTCATTGTCATACTTGTTTAAACATGTACGCGCATGCGCATGCGTGCCTACATGCAGACACATCTATCGACTGAATGCAAACAAGCCAATAATGAGGAGACTGTCCATCATTTAAATGATCTTTCTGAGTATGAGATCTGCTGAATCATGTCAGAGGTCAGAGATTTAAGTGTAAAACAGAACTAAACAAGGATTGAATTAGGGCTGGAACTAACAGTTATGTTTTTAATTGATTAATCAATTATTTTGACGATTAATTGAATAATCTAACGATATATAATAACCTACGTATGAACTTTTACCTAATGATTCTATTTATCACAAAAGATAAGTTTTATGCAGTGTAGGCCTAATTAGGAAAGGTGTTTACTATGCCTGCTTTCACAGGCACTTTTTGGGATTTACAGCAGCAACTGCTTACGAGTGTGAATCCTGAAATGTTTTGTTTATTCAGGAGATTTAAAGTGCTGCTTCATTCAGCTGTATGAACAAACAGCTAAAGTCACAACCTCTATCCTTTTATGTTAAATGTAAATGCAGTAGAAGTCAATGAAAGAAGCATGAGCAGTGTGTTAGTAGAGTGGTATGATATGTGAACACGTATGCATTCCCCTCAATCTGTCAATCAATGCTGCCTCTCTCCTTTCTGCCCATTAAATTCTGTACATCTAGCATGAGGTTGTGCTGAGTGCTTTGGTCTCATTACAGATGTGGAATAAGAAACACATGATTGAACCAGCTCTGTAGGGCAGAACCATGATGACTGTTCAGCTTATATCTGGTCTGTGTAAATGTCGATTGGGGCATGCAAATCTGAAAATGGACGTAACGTAGAACTTACAAGTCAAGTCAACTTTATATATATAGCGCTTTTTACAATGTAGATTGTGTCAACGCAGCTTTACAGTGATAACTGGTATATGGTATCAAGATGGGTAGGTGGGTGGTTAGGTGGATGGACGGATGGAGGCTTGGGTGGATGGATGGATATATATCTGTGTACCTATCCATCCATCTATTTCTCTGTTCATCCATCCACCCATCCACCCAACTAACCACTCGCCTACCCATCCATCCATCATCCATCATCCATCATCCATCCATCCATCCATGCACCTAACTACCCATCTTCCCATCCATCAATCCACCCATCCATCCATCCATCCACCCCTCCACCAAACTAACCACTCGCCCATCCATCCATCCATCCATCCATCCATCCGAACCAAACCATCCATCCATCCATCCATCCATCCACCCGAACCAAACCAAACCAAACCATCCATCCATCCACCTAACCACCCACCTACCCATCAACTAATCCATCCACCCAAACCCATCCATCCATGCACCTAACCACCCATCTTCCCATCCATCAATCCACCCATCCATCCATCCACCCAACTACTCTTCCATCAATCCATCCACCCAAACCCATCCATACACCCACCCACTCAAATCCATCCATCCATCCGTCCATCCACCCTGATTCTGATTCTCCAATAACTTTGTAAATGAAGCTTACGACTGAAGACTAGCAACTAGGTTGCTGACAGTTTCGGCCAACCAATCAGAGACCATAATCTGTATGCATCAGACAGTCCATGAATAGTCCATGGTTGTGATGTCTAAAGC
Source organism: Anabarilius grahami (assembly GCA_003731715.1). NCBI lineage: Eukaryota > Metazoa > Chordata > Actinopteri > Cypriniformes > Xenocyprididae > Anabarilius > Anabarilius grahami. Next base: position 1,134,377 of record RJVU01061481.1, read on the forward strand.
CGAGACTAGAGGCGCTTTCGCACTGGAGGAACCTTTTCATAGTTCCTAGAACTATTGGCTGAAGTACACAGATTTTTCTGTGTTCGCACCGCAGGAACTAGCAACGATTTTAGTTCTAGGAGCTCCTTTTGGGGGAACTAAATTAGCTCCTACTTCAGAGTAGGGTCTAAACCAGCACTATAGGAACTGTCAGTGACGTGAGTGTACGTCGATTGGTCAAACGCATGTCAAACACCGGCACCCAGCATTTTTAAAAAAGCCGTGTAAACATATTTACTTCACGAACATGGAAAACAGTGATAACAGCATTTACCTGCTGTCTGCAGGGTTGTGTTCTTTTCTCCACCTCGATGATACGTAATACTGAAAGTTGTCATATGAGATTTCGTCTCTTAGCCCCACTTTTTGCTCTTTCAGTCGCGTAAATTATACGTTTACATTCCATCTCCGTTATCACGAAACCCACGACACACAACAAACACAGCTCCAATCACGGCATCTTCCATCCACTGGTTTTTAGCGTTTGTAAATGCTGTGCTTAAAGACGCTGCTGTAGGCCACTTCAGCGTTCCTATTCCCGGTGCAAATGAAACCAGGAACATGGCCTGAGGGAGAAATTAGTTCTCAGGGAACTATCCTAGTGGCTAGTTCCTATAATTTAGTTCCTAGAACAATTCGGTGTGAAAGCCCCTTAGTAGGGCACTTATTTAACAAAGCTGAAATCCTCTGGTAAGGATGAGTGATGATTCTGTTAATGCATGTTCTCTCTCTCTCTCTCTCTCTCTCTCTCTCTCACACACACACACACACACACACATTAAAAACACAAAGTGCTTTCAGCTATAGGTGCAAATGGGAATGAACACAAACACATACACACATACAGTAATGAGCTCCACAGCTGTTCAACTTCTGGCCTGGTGTTGCTCCTATCGGGTGGGGTAGATGTTGGCGATCTCTTCTTACCTCTCTACAGGATCTCAATTAAACATTCATCTGTTTGCACACCAGCTGTTGCTGCAACAGAATTTTCCTTTTCACACACTGCTAAATACACATGAGAGTTAACAATATGCCTCTCTCTAACTCACATACATGCTTAAATATAATGAGGAATATACAGACCAGGTACATGTTTCCTTTCCAATAGAGGATTTATCTTGAGTATTCAACACCAAAAATATCAAACACTTGGACTAATTTTGCCATTTTCCCTTCCTACCATTAAAGTTGCTCATCAGACTAATCCAAATAATCCATGTTTTCATCAAAGTACACAAGCTGTACAAATACTAAATAGTTTCCCTGAGGATCTCAGAGAGACAGAGAGATCAAACAAGCTGTATGTATACTTGAGAGAATAACCATGAAAATCCAGGTAAGTCATTCAGTCATTCTTATGCAAAATGTCTCTTTAGATTCATCTCTACTTAAGGGTTTTCTCTCTGGGCTTCACGTACCTACCATATAAATCTGGCTTATGATGTTTTCTACGAACACACACACAAAATCTTTGTTTCAACACATAAAACTCCCCTAAACTCAGAAACCTGCTGTTTCTTTTATAAAATGCTCTTCTGATGGAGTCTGCATGAATTTATTATGAAATTACATTGTCACCGCAGTGAGAGTTGAGCTCCTCCTGAGGGGAGACAGGAAGAGACAATGAGTGTGAGGAGGGAATTGATGTAAGTGCGGCGCTTTTCCAAGGTCAAGAATGTCTATAGTGGTAGACTGTGCACAGCCATCCACATGCACAGTGTTGGTTGATTATATAATTGCAATTAATTCTTATTTAGTGTAAATACAGGATGTGTTTACATGACAGAGCAAACTATGGACAGAATGATAGAGAAATAGGATGATTGACAGAACGATACCCAGACAAACAAAGAGACAGAGAGACATATAGCCAGACCAACAGACAAACAGACAGACAGATACCCAGACAGATAGATACCTAGACAAACAAACAACCAGACAAACAGACAAACAGACAGACAAATAGCCAGACAGACACAGATACCCAGACAAACAGACAGACAGACAGACAGATAGATACCCATAAGAACAGACAGACAGACAGACAGATAGATACCCATACAGACAAACAGACAGACAGACACACAGACAGATAGCCAGACAGACAGACAGACAGATACCCAGACAAACAGAGAGACAAACAAACAAACAGACAGATACCCATACAAACAGACAGACAGACAGACAGGCAAACAGACAGACAGACAGGCAAACAGACAGACAAACAAACAGACAGACAGGCAAACAGACAGACAGACAAACAGACAGACAGACAGATTCCCAGACAAACAGACAGACAAACAGACAGACAGACAGACAGGCAAACAGACAGACAAACAAACAGACAGACAGGCAAACAGACAGACAAACAAACAGACAGACAGACAGACAGACAGGCAAACAGACAGACAGACAAACAGACAGACAGACAAACAGACAGACGGATACCCATACAAACAGACAAACAGACAGACAAACAGACAGACAGACAGATTCCCAGACAAACAGACAGACAGACAGATACCCAGACAAACAGACAGACAGACAGACATGCAAACAGACAGACAGATACCCAGACAAACAGAGACAGACAGACAGACAGACAAAAGACAGACAGACAGACAGATAGATACCCAGACAAACAAACAATCAGACAAACAGACAGACAAAAAGCCAGACAGATACCCAGACAAACAGAGAGACAGACAGACAGACAGACAGACAGATACCCAGACAAATAGACAGACAGAAAGACAGACAGAAAAACAAACAAACAGACAGACAGACAGACAGAGAAACAAACAGACAGACAGATACCCAGACATAGACAGACAAACAAACAAACAGACAAAAAGACAGATACACAGAGAGACAGACAGACAGACAGACAGACAAAAAGACAGATACACAGACAGACAGATACCCAGACAAACAGAGAGACAGACAAACAAACAAACAAACAAACAGACAGACAAACAGACAGACAGGCAAACAGACAAACAGACAGAAAGACAGACAGACAGACAGACAGGAGGACAGACAAAATGATAGACAAATAGACAGAACGACAAACAGGCAGAATAAGATAGGCAGAACGATGTTTAGACAGATAGAACAATTGACAAAATGATAGATAGACAGACAGACTGGAGGACAGACAGAATGACAGCCAGTGCAGGAGAAGCACACAGAGGGAGGTGGACACATCCTGGAGCTGAAGGCCTGCACTGCCACAACAATCCGTCTGCTAGAGCGTCTGGGAATATACAGACTGCAGCAATTAACTGTGCTGAGAGGGGAATCACTCTGGAGAATTAGCAGCATCTTTACCACGTTTCCCAGTAGTCACATGGTGGGAATAAGAAAGCGCTGGAGGAGGAGGAGCTGGTTGACAGTTAAGCCAACATCAGTGGGATTCCCTTGTTTGACTAGTTCACCCCTGCTGAGCACACTGTGCCACCCAAGGGAGGGATTACACTACAGACATCATTACTGAACAAACACACACTCACACTCACACAATATCAGTCTGCAGTCCATTAATTACGCAACAGACGGAACTGGATCACTGTTAACTAAGCTTTACTGTAGGCCACATAACAGGCTTAACATTAAATGCTTTAACTGGTTTAATTAGTTCACGAGAGGGAATGAACTGTGGTTAACTTACAAAACGTCTGTAGAAAAAAATCAACAGATATACCATGAAAAACAGCAAGTAAAAAATGAAAAAAGTGGATCCAAAAGTTTGAAAATTAAAAATGAAAAAAAAAAAAAATCAAATATCACGAAGAAAAAAAAATCAAATTGTGAATTATTTGAGTGAAGAGTTTTTCATATATATATATATTTTTTTTTTTCAATGGAAGCAAGAACATCTGACCATCTGCACAAAGCAGTTCATGGTCAATGTCACAAAGGTCACTAATGACACCACTGCATTCTCATTTCCAATGTCTAAAACAGCCGTTTACATACATGCAGCATAATTAAAAGACACAATAAACAAACAAAAACTCAATATTGTTAAATTTTACGATGTTTAAGAGGTAAAACAAAACCTTGGCTTCCAGCAGGTGAGAAACGAGACTGGACCAATGAGAACAGACGGACAGGACAAAAGCACAGGAAGCGGCTTGAAAAAAAAGTTATTTACAAGGACACAAATTGTTTTTCATAAGAGGGGAAGCAGAGGAAACCATGTAAAGCTTGCCTTTCACTATGTGGGCGCCTCAGTTCGGTGCAACTACCAAAAATTGGATAAAGCCTGTATCAAACAGGTAGAGAAAATCGGTTTAAAAATGGCCTGAAATTGTTCATGATACATCTATTTTTATAGCAAAAGCTATTTTTCTCTCAAATAATAGCACTTTGTGAAGCTCTGCTATGACGGAGAGGTGAAGAGTTTAGTTCTTCAGAGGTTACGGATATCGCCTACAGCAGGATTGACAAATGTAAATTGATTTATGTGATTAATTGTTATTATGTAATTCATTTCATTCCATTAGAATAAGATACGTGAGTGAGATATGTTGATATATTGTATTTTATTGCATCTAGAATGAGATATGTTGCTTTATGTTGGTTTAAACAGCTCTGTCCATCCCTAATGATAAACAGATCCTTCCCTCCAGCTCTCCTCTCTCCTCTTCAGCATCCTGTCATACTCATCACATTCACCTATGAAATGAGACACTGCTGAGGGGTGTTGTTATGACCCCATTCCCTCACACACACACACACACACACACACTAAACCCTACTGTGAGAACCAAAAAACCAAAACCAAAAAACTGTCACGACTCCAAGATAACGTGGCTGGATGATGTATCAGCGCAATATTTACTATATTTTAAACTATCAGTTACAGTAAATTAGTTCAAAGTACTGATTTATTTGCATTATCACTCAAAAATGATTCAAAGAAGCTCCTGTTTTGCATGCTTTAAAATGTCAAATAAATAAATAAATGACATGATTACATTAATTTATATTATTCAAAATATATATAAAGCCACTGCAGAGCCACTATGGTTTATGTAATTAAAACTGTGTTAAAAAGTATTGAGAAAATAATATGACATGGGTGAAAATATGATTTATCTATCTATATCGCCCAGCCCTAAAGCTCAGCAAACTCATGAGATTGTGTGAGACAAAAGAATCCGGCATGTCGTTGTGTTGCTAGGTTCTCTCAGAAACATTCAATTACACAATTCCACTTACATAACCTTCATTACATAACTTTTCATTTCTCGTTCTACAGACCTTTCCCCTTAACGTACAGATTAATGCAGCAGCGCTGGAATCAGCTGCCGTCCCTGACCTCACATTGTTGTGTGGCCGAGCTGAACATCAATGCATTACTGAAAGCACAAACCATTACTTTATTTCTTAAATTCATTTTCCTCTTTCAGCACTTATTTCCCCATCCCAAATGACAGCCCTTCATAACGCAGGCATACGAAATGTCCTTACAGTATGCCAAAAACTCTGCTTTGATGATCCCATCCTTTCAAATCATGGAGAGTTGTAAAGTTTGGGTCGCTTTCAGAAAGTTCCAGAAGGATGTGGGTGGAATCGGTGAGCTCAGACGATACAAGGACATGGAATTCAGACTTCAGACGACAGAGACATTTAATGAAACAAGGATGGAGAGGCTTACCTGTGAGTCAGCAGAGGGTCAAGATCACGGGTGGGCAAGACAGCACAACATAAAGGAGAGAAGAGAGAGAAGACAGACCGTTAAAACCTGCCATGTGCTTTAAAACGACATGAAGTACAGAGCAACAATGAGCCCCGGCTAAGATAAAAGACGACACGTGGGAAAGGAGTATGAATCATGAATGTATTGCAATGAAAAGGAAATGAAAGAACAAACGAAAATTTGATAAAATGCAAGAATTCTGCCAGACGGAAAGAGAAAAAGTAGGAAGAGTGAGAGAATGTTTTAAATGTATTATTTTACTTTGTATTTAAAAAAAATTTAAAAAAATAATATATATATATTATATTAAAACCATTGGTAGCTTGCCTTTATATAATAATTGTGACAGAGTAAAAAGTCATATTAATGAAATAATACAATAAAAACAAGCTCTCTTTTCTACACTTCAGTATTTTTATATGCAAGAGATGCTTTGGCAATACAATAACACAAGTAGTTAGAAACTGTGAGAGTAACAGAGTGAAAGAGAGAGTGAAAGAGAGAGGAGGGGTTCTGAAGGGGTGGTCCAGTGTGAGATATGGAGGTGTTCTTCCAGCAGGCTGCTTCCTTTCAGCTGTCATCTGTCTCTGTCAGCACGTGAATCCTCATACACGACTCTGAGCTCAGCAGAGCACAGCTGTCTGCCCTCGCTCATGACAGGCAGCAGGACAGCGAGATGCCCGTCACACACACACACACACAAACACGGAGGAGAGCTACACCTGATGATAGGTGTAGGCCTGAACAGAATCTGCACACATTTTGGGTGTAAAATCTGCATAATGGTGTCGAATAGACTGAAAAGTGATGCATATAATAATTTATGAGTCAAAATGCTTTCTACTTCTCCAATTTCATGAGCAGAGACCACAATGAGAAAGTCATTATTGGGTCGATTTTGCCTAACACAACACTGATATGTTCATTTCACTTTCAAACCTCATGATTTACTCATCCTCAAGCCATCCTAGGTGTATATGACTATCTTCTTTCTGATGAACACAATCGGAGATATATTAAATAAATATCCTGAAGCATCCGAGCTTTATAATGGCAGTGAACGGTTTCCACCAGACCGCCTTCCATAATCAAGTTACGAAGAAAGCGTAAACTGGCATTAGTAAAGCTTTTTCCGTAAGTTGAATGGAGATGGTGTAGGACGTAGCGTAAGCTTTTTGAACTGCGAGCGTTTTACACTTTCTTCGTACGTTGAATACAGAGGGCGGCCTGGCGGAAGCTAGATATTTTACTTCATAACTTGTTAAATATGGAAATTTTTTTACACAAATGCATCGCTTCTCTTCAGAAGGACTTTATTAACCCCCTAGAGCCGTGTGGAGTGTGTTTATGATGGATGGATGTGGATGGAGACACTTTCTGCAGCTCATACTCGTTGGTCCCGTTCACTGCCATTATAAAGCTCGGATGCGTCAGGATATTTATTAATATATCTCAGATTGTGTTCATCAGAAAGAAGAAAGTCATATACACCTAGGATGGCTTGAGGATGAGTAAAGCTTGGGCTAATTTCCATTTGAAAATGAACTAATCCTTTAATGAGTGGAGATTTTTGGGATACTCATTAGCTATGTTTCCATCACCCTGTTTTTATGCGCATTTTGAGTGCCAAATTTCAAATAAAAATCCATTAATTTCCGCTGATGGTGTTTTATGTACTTATGGTTACCAATACCACCACACACCTTGATGGAAACGCATCTAATTCACATTTGCTTGATTTTTCTTTTTTGCGAACTTTGAAAATATTCGCTTCACGTTTGGATGGAAACCCAGCTACTTTTGCAATCCCATTTGGCACAGAAATTATACACTTTACTTTTAACGTGCTAAAATGTGTTAAAGGGATAGTTCACCCCAAATCAAAAATTCATAAATTCATCATTTACTCACTCTCATGTCATTCTAAACCTCCTGAAACACAAAAGAGGATATGTTTCTCCCTCTCTCTCCATATGAAAGTCAACAGGGTTCAGTGCTGTTTTGGACCCCATTGACATACATTGAACTGTTTCAAAAACATTCTACAAAATATATTCTTTTGTGTTCTGGAGAAGTAATAAGGGGTCATATTTGCAAAATTCCGTCAAAATTATGTGGGCAAAAAAAGGTTAATTGTTCATTGTCAATAGTATAGAGATCAGAGGTCTATTTGTCAATGCGTGAATTCACGTAACCAACTTGAACCTAATGTAAAATATACATTGAATCTCCAGTCTAGATCGTGCAAATTCCTATTGAAATGATTTAGAATGCAAAATTTTGCCAAACAATGGTAAACGTGACTGTTGCCGTAAAGGTTTGGACTGACATGAGGCTGAATAAATGATTAAATAGTAAATGAAGTAAGTAAATTAAACCATTTTTGGGGTGAACCATCCCTTTAAATCTGAGAGTTCTAAAGTAGTCATCAAATTAAGCCAAATATTTTAAAAATGAACAATCTGGGAGCAAATGATCCTTGTGAAAGAAAGCAGTTTGAATTTTGCAGAAAGCTTCTAGTTGAATTCCGTGTAGGTTTACGAGTTTCTCTCTGAGAATATCAAAAGAATCCCTGATAACTATGCACCGCCACTGGTGTGGGATACAGACCGGGTCACTGTAGTGCCAATCTCAGTCCATGAACTGGAAACAGTATTATGCCTTCCATATGTGAGCTACAAACCTCAGGTTTGTGTTATTTCTTTGTTGTTATTTTGCAGCAAACAAAGACGGATTGTATTCTAATAAACACCAGAGAACAGAGTTTCCTTTTCAAACCAGGTCATACTTCATCCTCCAGCTCCACCCCATAAATCTCAGAAACAGTTGCAGGTCATCTGCACACAAAACAGCTATTACAAAAACCTAAACAGCTCATCTTAACGTGGGTGGCACTAAATTTCACACACAAAAAGAGCACAGAACCCCAATAAGTATAGCCTCAGAGCTATAACAGTTCTGAAACAGACTCTAAAAGAGAGAAAATATCTCCTTTCCCCCTCTGTGTTTGGCCCAGAGCCCTATATACACATGCTTCAGCCAGACCTCTAGGAGTTTACTGCATAATTACAGTCAAAAACACCGGGGCTGATATATTAACAACAGCTACCGCTGGGCTGTGACCTTCTCACTGCTTTTGAAGTGCACAGTGAACAAGAGAGGGAGAGAAAACAGAAAAAGAAAATTAAAAATATTTTGGGAAAGGTCACACAGCTCCCACAGCTACAGTATGTATCTGCCATCTATGTAGCATGTTAATTCCCGTAGCCTGAGGGCCGATTCGTAAAATACAATGTCATGCGTGTGTATATGGCTGCATTTACACAGTACGGCCTAATGAACGGATCTGACCTGACAGTCTATTTACATCGAGTTTACATTAAGACAGTGTTAAAAGCCCACTTGAAATGTGCAGAATTTGTCAACGTGTTGATGTTATTTCCAATGCAACATATCGAGCAGCTCCTCCCCTTTTTTTAAATGGCCAATAGTATCTTGTTTATATCAGAGCTGTTGAACTTGGTAAAGCCTCAGTTTCCTCCTAATCTCCTCCATATCGCTTTAAAATATAACATTCTGTGCAGAATTCAAACAGGTCCGATACATTTTGAGGTCTGCGACGACTCACGCATATGATCCGCTCTGTACTCTTGTGTATCTGAGCCGGAGCAGACTGTGTACGCGCTGCGACCTTCATTTCTTTTCAACTGAAGAGAGAAAGACAGGAACATCTTGGATGACATGGAGGTGAGTAAATTATCAGGAAATTTTAATTCTAAAGTGAACTAATCCTTTAATAAATTATGCACCATATATACCGTTAAATTCTATTTAGCTTTCTTTTACTTCAACCTGCTTTATACATCCACGCCATGTAAGAACTTCTTGTTGAGAAGTCATGCCAATAAAGATTTATTGACTCTGACTCTGAGAGAGAACTGTAAAAATATTGCACCACACACTTTGTGACCAACGTCCTGAAACCAGTAAAGTATTACATTAACAGGAAAAGCAGTATATGTATGGGATTGTAGAGCACATGCAGACATTATGTTCCATTGTCTTTCTGCCAACTCTGTAATTATTAACATGCATAAGCATGGAAATGTGTATTAATCTAATAAAACACTGCAGCTGAGTACATTATCTCAATCAGTTCACAGTAAATCTGTCACAACGTTTCACATCTGCTGTGCTAAAAACTGTAGTGATCTCGAAGGTGATGTCACTTAGCAACTTCATTTTCCACATGGCTGTTTCCTGGCTCCACTTCAAGGGCTCTAACACGCTACCTGGCGTCATCTGAGCAAACGAGTGAACGTGACAATAATATCAGAGTCCTTTTATGACAAGCAAACACTTTCGGTGCCATTACCGTATCTTTTGCCTTAACCTGTCATTAATGTGTCAGTGCGGCTGGGTAATAATTAGGCTGATTTCCTTCATTCAATCACACTCCGCTTTGCTCAAGCAGCCGGGGTGGGCCGAACGCTCCCCTGGCTGCTCCCCACAGCTGTAATTTGAAGCTGTTTGCATGTAAATGGACTTGCGTCTGCAAGGTGTGAAATCAAGCCGGTCGGGCTGCCCCTCCTGCCAAATGCAATTACATGGACTCGCGGTTCAGCCGAGCCGTAGCTCCTCGCTAAACCCCGGCCCGGACTAATTGTACAGAGCTGTTACGGAACCCAAGATGAAGGAGGGAAACCGAGCAGGATCCTCCGAGCTAAAAGCAGTCAGTTAGAAATGCAATTACACCAGAGGAGAGGACAGCGGGCCGACAGCAGAGGTTACAATGACTGAGGCACTTGCTGTGTGATAGCCCATTACCAGTTTGCACGATAGTTTCAATCAGCAAATAATAGCCGTGCATTCTGGAGAAATGACATTTTTTGCAAGCGACATATAAATCGCAATTATTTCATTATGTAATAGTAGATGTTTTGCTGGTGCCTGATGTTGCGGAGGACCCTGGAGAGTGTGAAATGGGCTGTTGCCTTTCACGTCACAGCTTGTGCACTGACAGGATAGTCTCTAGAGACGGGCTCAAGACTGGGTGCTTCTCCTGGTTCCGTCAGCCGTCATTTTCCTGTGCAGTCAAAGTGATTAGTCACATGGCAGTGGCTCCCATGAGAGTTCTCCAGGGTGGGAGGGTGGAGAAATGCTGTCGCTGTCTATGGTCTCGCAATGTAATCAACGGTTTCAATTTCAATATATCTCAAAATAAAAATAAAAAAACAGATGACAGTACCGTGAGTTTAAGCAAGCTGCCGGTACGCTAGAATCACTCCTGATACTGTGAACTGCAAAAACACCGGCATGCGCACTGTTTGAGTTTAGACTGGTTATAGTAGGGCTGTTCAATTATGGCAAAAATCATAATGACGATTATTTTTGGTCAATATTGATATCATGAAGTCAGAATTGTGAGATATTAAGTCAGAATTTAGTGACATAAAGTCAGAATTGTGAGTTATAAAGTCAGAATTGTGAGTTATAAAGTCAGAATTGTGAGATATAAAGTCAGAATTGCGAAACAAAGTCAGAATTGTGTGATATAAAGTCAGAATTGCGAAACAAAGTCAGAATTGTGAGATATAAAGTCAGAATTGTGAGATATAAAGTCAGAATTGCAAAACATAAAGTCAGAATTGCGAGTTATAAAGTCAGAATTGCGAGTTATAAAGTCAGAATTGTGAGATATAAAGTCAGAATTGAGTAATATAAAGTCAGAATTGCGAAACAAAGTCAGAATTGCGAGATATAAAGTCAGAATTGCGAAACAAAGTCAGAATTGCAAAACAAAGTCAGAATTGTGTGATATAAAGTCAGAATTGCGAAACAAAGTCAGAATTGTGTGATATAAAGTCAGAATTGCGAAACAAAGTCAGAATTGTGAGATATAAAGTCCGAATTGCGAAACAAAGTCAGAATTATGAGATATAAAGTCAGAATTGCGAGTTACAAAGTCAGAATTGTGAGATATAAAGTCAGAATTGCAAAACAAAGTCAGAATTGTGTGATATAAAGTCAGAATTGCAAAACAAAGTCAGAATTGCGAGTAATAAAGTCAGAATTGCGAAACAAAGTCAGAATTGTGTGATATAAAGTCAGAATTGCGAAACAAAGTCAGAATTGCGAAACAAAGTCAGAATTATGAGATATAAAGTCAGAATTGCGAGATATAAAGTCAGAATTGCGAAACAAAGTCAGAATTGAGAGATATAAAGTCAGAATTGAGAGATATAAAGTCAGAATTGAGGAAACGGTGTCTCTTTTGCGGCTTAATGCGCTTTTAATAACACTTTAATTTCAAACAGTCCCGCAGTTTAGCAACAGTAGACTGCATTTTACAACACTCACTTATTCAGCTGATTTGGATGTTTAGTTTTAAGCTTTTAGGGAGGAACGGAAGCGCTGGAGAGAATGCGGCACAATAATCGTTTTACCTCAATTATCAAAGAACTTTCTTAATCGAAAATCAATTATGATTCAATCACACAGCGCTAGTACTACCATCCCTCAAAGTTTAAAAGAATACCTGCTCTAAATATGAATGCCGTTTCATGCTGGTGTACATGCAAATTGGGATATCAATGCAAAAATAAACTGAAAAAAATCTACAGGACCTCCAACATGAGTAAAAGAAGCATAGACCGACTCTTCACACACAGATATTCAGAGGTACTGAGGCATTCTGAACTACAGGGAGCCCATGGAGTTAAGAAAACAAACAGCACAAATGCAAGTCAAAGCATGCCCTGGCATGTGAGCTCCAAACAACAGCACAAAGAGGTGCAAATGACCCCAGAGACCCGACAGAGACAGCAGGCCTCTCTACGCCTCCTTCCCTTCATCCCTCAACTCTGATTCTCAGGTTATAGCACAACGGATTGACGAAAAAAGCACAAACATTTTTACAAAAGATAGTCAAGAGCTGTTTCTTCTGAGATCTGAGCAGTAAAGTCTTGCACATATATCACTCTCGGTCTCGAGGCATGAGGATGCAACTGCTGTAGTTTGCCTTAAACAAGGCAATGAGGGCAAACTGTGCAACGGTAATGGGTTTGGAAGCCTGGTTTTGTGTGTAACTCAATATGAATCCAATGTTTTACATGAAGCTGGGCCTCAGGAATCCCTGGTTCAGGAAGGTTCTTTCAAGTTTCCTTAAATAAACTTCTCAGTTTAAGTGCTACAGCGGGAAAACATCTCTGAAAGTGTGAATAACAGATCAAATATCTACATTTTAAGTTTCATATTTGTGTATAAATATCTGACAAACATCCTGAAATCATCTGATTTGTATGGAAGCTTGCTTCTGCCACTAAATGAAAAAACTTTTTATCTCAATTCTGAGAATTGCTAGTTTGCATTTAACAATTCTGACTTTATTTCTCAGAATTGCGAGATTTAAACTCAAAATTGCGAGTTATAAAGTCAGATTTGCGATATAAAGTTGCAATTCTGACTTTTCTTTCGTGATTGCAAGTTATCATCCCCCGATTCTGACTTTATAACTCACAATTCTGACTTTTTCTCAGAATTGTGAGATATAAACTCACAATTGTGTCTTATAAAATCAGAATTGTGATTTTTGTTCTCAGAATTGAGAATTGAGTTTGTCACAATTCTTATTTCCTAACATGAAATTACGAGTTATAAAGTCAGAATTGTGAGATATGAACTCGCAATTCTGAGTAAAAGAATTGAAATCTTTTCCCCTCACAACTGCACTTCATAACACAATTCTGACTTTATATCTCGCAATTCTGACTTTATCTCATAATTCTGACTTTATATCTCGCAATTCTGACTTTATCTCATAATTCTGACTTTATAACTCGCAATTCTGACTTTATATCTCACAATTCTGACTTTATATCTCGCAATTCTGACTTTATATCTCACAATTCTGACTTTATGTTTCGCAATTCTGACTTTATATCTCACAATTCTGACTTTATGTCTCGCAATTCTGACTTTATCTCATAATTCTGACTTTATATCTCACAATTCTGACTTTATCTCATAATTCTGACTTTAAAACTCACAATTCTGACTTTATATCATGCAATTCTGACTTTATCTCACAAATCTGACTTTATAACTCGCAATTCTGACTTTATCTCATAATTCTGACTTTATAACTCGCAATTCTGACTTTATATCTCACAATTCTGACTTTATATCTCGTAATTCTGACTTTATATCTCACAATTCTGACTTTGTCTCGCAATTCTGACTTTATCTCATAATTCTGACTTTATATCTCACAATTCTGACTTTATCTCATAATTCTGACTTTATATCTCATAATTCTGACTTTATATCTCATAATTCTGACTTTATCTCATAATTCTGACTTTATAACTCGCAATTCTGACTTTATCTCATAATTCTGACTTTATCTCATAATTCTGACTTTATATCTCGCAATTCTGACTTTATCTCACAATCCTGACTTTACAACTCGCAATTCTGAGAAAAAAAAGGCAAAATTGTGTTTATTTTATTTAACATTTATTTTATTTAACAAGGTTCCATAGATTTGAGCAAAGAACACACCAATTATTTCTTTATTGATACTATTTTAAACTTAAAAAAAAAAAAAAAAAAAANAAACTTAAAAAAAAAAAAAAAAAAGCAATGTCATCAAAATTATGAAACAACGTACATATAAGTTAATTAGTGGTCAAAATATGAAACAAATCAAAAATATAATTTCCGCCTACTCAAAGTAGTCTTGATAACAGCAAATTCATAAGGCTGCAATTGTTTTTAAGTAGTGCCGAACAAATTGTTTTCCGCTTTATCAAAAATAGAACAAAAATACATTGGTCTATAAAATAATTTAAATGATTTCAGCATGCGCTTTATCAAAAATAGAACAAAAATACATTGGTTCAGCATGCGCTTTATCAAAAATAGAACAAAAATACATTGGTCTACAAAATAATTTAAATGATTTCAGCATGCGCTCACAATAAGAATTAACTATTCATTTTAAAAATGTATTTCAATTCTGTGACAAAACATTGACTCATGTCTAAAATGTTGCTGGACGTGAGTGTGTGAAAGTTTATGAAATCCATTACCTGTAATTTGGACGTCCTTCACAGGATAACAATTCACGTGATGCTAACAGGATTGAGGACAGATTATGAGGCCAACTGTGAGTTCTTCAATCTAACGTTTGACCACAAATAACCTCAGATTACATCAACTGTGCGCTCCATCCTGTTCATCGCCCATCACAACACCCAATTACACAGAGGGTGAAAAACCGCCAGATAACAGGCTAAAAAACAGTGCTGAATGTGTAAATACACCATGTTTCTGCTAGCGGTTAACCACAATCAGCACTCTGTGCGGCCGCCGTTTGTGATTTGTAAGGGCTTTTTTTAAAGTGTTGCTAATTTAGTGTTGTCACAGTGACGCCTGCTAAATCGTACTGCCTACACATCTGAGAGCAACGCAAACATGGCAGAATAAGAGCGGTTCAGATGATCTAAGCACTCATTTTGCTCAATGTCCAAACAGATGGGACAGAAAAGGATTTCGGGGACGTGGCCCTTCCCCCATTTCTCATTTGATGTGTTTGGTAATGCTCTTGACCAGGATCAACAAGAGGATAAGAACTTCCCTCATAAGTTAAAGTGCAAAGCTTTCTGTGGGCACAAATGGCTCAATAATTATCTTGTGCTGCAAGATTAATCAACAGAAAAGTATGATCAATAAAAGACTAAGATTCTTCTGAGCAAAGTAATACAAAGAAACTGCATTTCTGAATGCAGTAAACAAACTATTTATATACTATAAGGATATGAACACACTTCAAAGACATTCTAACTAAATAATAAAAAATAAAAAGAGTCACTCTACTTATGGACAGCATTCTAATCCAACCAATTAAAGTTAATCACTCAACAAAGCTAAAACTATAATTACTTTCATACAAAAGCAATGGGTTTACACAAGGGGGATGGTTTATGATGCCTTTTCATCTCGCATGCGTACGCCACCACACAAATACTGATAAAATATGTACTATAAGAATTATTTCTGCTCTAAAACAAACTGAGTTTAGACCATATCCATGTACAAAAATACAACGCACACATACACAAACGTGGACACGCAAAGTGCAGCAGGCTGGGAAATATTCAAGGGCTCATTAAAATAAGGAAAAGACCAAACTTATTTTTAAATCCTTTTGTTGCTTTCCAGAAAGCCTTCCCCCCAGCGGAGAACCTTCAGAACGCCCGCCAGCTCTCAGACACGCCGCAAGACGGCAGATGGAGGGAACGAGAGAGCAAAGATGAAGATAAAGAGAGAAATATGAGATGAGAGACAGAGAGAATAGCACAAAAGCCCACAGATGGAGCATAGTACAGGAAATAGAGGGCATGGAGGGAAAATAAAAGTGAGTACGAGAGCGGAAGATGCATCAAAAAAAGGAGACAAGAAAAGCAGAACAACACTGTTGCCTGGTTTGTACAAGATAGGCATTTCACATGAAATAAACGATGACCAACCAGATGAAACCGGTTTCACTTCCCTTCTCACCTCTATGGCACCTGTGGTTACGGTGAGGTGATTGTGTATCGTAGGTGTATTATTAAAGGCTAAAGTGTACGAGAAGAGGTGATAAAAGACAAGTAGAGAAGAGACGCAAGGTGAGAAGAGGCTAGATAAGATTAAAACTAATGTTATTAAATGGGAGAGGGTGAGAAGAGACGTGAAGAAATGAAACAAGAAAAGCCAAGGTGAGACGAGATGAGACGAAAATGAGGTGAAAAGATACGAGAAGAGACAACAATTATGGTAAGAGATGAGCCAAGAGAAGAGACAAGAAAAGAAGAAAAACTAAAATTGCATGATAAACTGGATAATAAAATCTCAGAGAGATGAGACAAGATCTATAGATGAGAACAGATGAGATATGAGGTCAGAAGATGTGAGAATAGATGAGAACAGAAGAGATGAGAAAAGAAAAGAAACAGAGAAACAAGAAAAAAATTAGGTTAAAAGAGACGAGACAAGATGAGAAGAGATGTTATAAAAAAAGATGAGACGAAACAAGAAGAGAAATGACAAAATAAGGAGAAAAACACAAGAAGAGACAAGACGAGCTGAGAAAAGACAAGGCAAAGCGAGAAAAGGTGAGAAGAGATGAGACAAGAAGAGAAGAAACAAGGAGAATAACATGTCAGAGAGCAAAGCGAAAAAGAGATGAGAAAAGGCGAGAAGCAGCGAGACAAGATAAGACGAGAACAAGGCGAGAAGAGAGGTGAGACGAGAAGCAAGGTGAGGTGAGATGAGATGAGAGGCGAGGCAAGGCGAGAAGAGAGGCGAGACGAGAGAAGAGACGAGGCGAGACGAGAGAAGAGAGGCGAGATGAGAAGAGAGGTGAGACAAGGTGAGACGAGAAGAGAAGTGAGACGAGACGAGAGGCAAGGCGAGGCAAGGTGAGATGAGGTGAGACGAGACGAGCCGAGAAGAGAGGTGAGGCGAGACCAGAGAAGAGACGAGACGAGACGAGACAAGAAGAGAGGCGAGACAAGACGAGAGGCAAGGCGAGGCAAGACGAGACGAGGCGAGAAGAGAGGCGAGATGAGAAGAGAGGTGAGAAGAGAAGAGAGGTGAGACAAGACGAGAGGCGAGGCGAGAAGAGAGGTGAGACAAGGTGAGAAGAGAAGAGAGGTGAGACGAGACGAGAGGCGAGGCGAGAAGAGAGGCGAGATGAGAAGAGAGGTGAGACAAGACGAGAGGCAAGGCGAGGCAAGACGAGGCGAGAAGAGAGGCGAGATGAGAAGAGAGGTGAGACAAGGTGAGAAGAGAAGAGAGGTGAGACGAGACGAGAGGCGAGGCAAGGTGAGATGAGGTGAGACGAGACGAGCCGAGAAGAGAGGCGAGACGAGACGAGACAAGAAGAGAGGCGAGACTAGACGAGAGGCAAGGCGAGGCGAGACGAGACGAGGCAAGAAGAGAGGCGAGATGAGAAGAGAGGTGAGATGACAAGAGAGGTGAGGAGAGGCGATAAGATAAGAGACGAGAAGAGAGGTGAGACAAGACGAGAGGCGAGGCGAGAAGAGAGGTGAGACAAGGTGAGAAGAGAAGAGAGGTGAGACGAGACGAGAGGCGAGGCAAGGTGAGATGAGGTGAGACGAGCCGAGAAGAGAGGTGAGACGAGACGAGACAAGAAGAGAGGCGAGACTAGACGAGAGGCAAGGCGAGGCGAGACGAGACGAGGCAAGAAGAGAGGCGAGATGAGAAGAGAGGTGAGATGACAAGAGAGGTGAGGAGAGGCGATAAGATAAGAGACGAGAAGAGAAGAGAGGTGAGGAAAGGCGTGACGAGGCAAGACGAGATGAGACGAGAAAAGAGGTGAGACGAGACAAGAAGAGAGGTGAGACAAGACAATAAGAGACGAGACGAGACAAGAAGAGGCGAGACGAGACGATAAGAGACGAGATGAGAAGAGGCAAGACTAGACGAGATGAGAGGAGAGGAGAGGAAAGACGATAAGATAAGAGATGAGAAGAGAGGCGAGACGAGATGAGACGATAAGATAAGATAAGATAAGATAAGATAAGATAAGATAAGATAAGAAAAGATAAGAGACGAGAAGCGTGGCGTGGCGAGACGAGACAAGACAAGAAGAGAGGTGAGATGAGATGAGAAGAGAAGAGAGGTGAGACGAGACAATAAGAGACGAGACAAGAAGAGGCAAGACGAGACGAGATGAGAGGAGAGGCAAGATGATAAGATAAGAGACGAGAAGAGAAGAGAGGTGAGACGAGATGAGACAATAAGAGAGGAGAGGAGAGGCGAGACGAAATAGAGATGGAGAGGAGAGGGAGAGAGGCTTTGTTAAGCAGATATCATAATTACAATCTGAATTTGAAGCATCAGCAGTGAAGGAGCAATCTCTCCTCTATCAGTGTGTGTGTGTGTGTGTGTGTGGCATCTTCTCCAGAGGGCTTCAGAGTGCCCACACCAGTTGGCACAATGCAGTTGGATAAACTCAGTAATATATCCAGTGCTTTCTTCTCCAAAAAAAAAAAGTCCATAATAAAGACAGCGCCATGGACCTATAACACACACATGCCTGAATAGACTTCGCCCTGTTAGAGGAAATGACAGAACAATTCAGTAAAGAAAGACCACCAACAAACTTCCACTCATCCTGATTATTAAACGCTCCCTGATCTCGTCCGCCGCATCCACAGGCAGGTGTTCTCTACAGGACACCACCCACCCGGGAGGGGTGTTTAAGCTGAGATCAGACTGGACGAGACCTCAGGACTCTGACCCTGCTGCCCATTCCTTCATACGGCGCTAAGGAATTTAAGAAGCCAAAACTCGCCCAAAATCCTCCGTCTGATGCTAAACTCACAAGGGACAGTTAAACACCTATACTATGTTATACGATTTGCATTGTGTCTAGCATAATAAAATACTCGTTTCCTCTCTCAACAGCCTATTTAATTATTTTCAGCATGAACTTGACAGTTGTTTTTTTTGTTTGTTTTGAAAGCACAGCACAATGAATATGACACCTCCTCACCATCACCACATATTATCATTTCTTTTGTTAGTCATTTTGTAAAGACGATGAAAAAAGACACATCAGAGGCAAGTAAAGAAAACACTAAACATCTCTTTATGATCATCAGGAGCGACGCTGAATTCAGTCAGATTTCAGTGAGAGAAAGAACAATTGTTACACCATTCTTTTTCCCCCTTGTTGTTATGACAACAAATGTATTCAAATTCAAAGAAATGAACTAGACAATAAGGGGAAGTAAAAACCGAAGTCTTTCGAGTGTGTACAGGTGATCAGCAGGAAACCAACGGGGGAAAAAATTAGCTATTTCTGAACATAAACAAACTCACATCTTAGGTTGCAGATTGCAAGATCATTTCCTCCAAACGTGCTGCCAGTCTTTTACTTTAGCACAGTACTTTTCCATATGTACAATCACAATATGAGACCCTAAAATATATCTATCTGAGGAGATGGACCCAACCAAGGAGGCTCTGACCCCTCGACCGTACGACCCCCTCTTAACTCACTAAGCAAACCCCTCCTCTTTCTGTGAGAGTCGAATGGAGTTCCTGAGTGCCGGACAAGCAGCTCTCTAATCAATTAGACAGAGTGAAGAGCAGTGAAGAGCTTCAAAGGCCAGTGTGTCAATGAAATCTTACCCTCCATGACACTCACACACACTCCCTTCAGTCGAATTCACAATCCTTTAGTGGGACAGGCGGGAAAAAACTGCAAGGCTGTGCTTTCTTCAATCTTTAACTGTTCCAAGTAAAAAAAAAAAAGGTAAAATAATAATAACGTGTAAAACAAATATGCATAAAAGATTTTTAATGGATGGATGGATTTTATTTAGAATTAATTTAGCCATTAACCAACCATGATTTAATGCTAATTAAACTGACCTGAAACCAGACACCTGCACTGGTGCTTTTATTCCAACCAGCCTTTAGAAAATTAGGAAAATGTGTTAGATTGCATTAAATATATTCAATCTCTCTTCTCTCTGACAGTGAATTGACACCCCCCGCCTCCTCTCACTCACTCGTCTCATTCACTCCGGTTGAACAGTGCTTGTATTGCTCACATACTTGTATGTCGCTCACAGCTCGCAAGAACCAAATTGAGCTCTTTTTTTTGGCGTATTACGCTTAAACTGTCAAATACATACAAAATTATGTCAAAATGTCCGTCTCGCCAAGAATTCAGGTAAATACAGTCAGTTTTGGAACGTAAATAGAGAAAACGCATGTTGTGTAACAGTATATTGGATCCGTGCATAAGCTCTTAAAGTGACAGCAGCCTAATAAAGCTGCTGTCTGTCATGTTAATCAAAGTACAAAACAGAAAATTGCTGCTCTAACTAAATACCTTTTGTAACTTTAATTGTAACGATTAATCTGCAGTGTTTTCCACACACAGACTTTACTTAGGCGGGCCGCCCAGGTATATTAACGGCCGCCCAAGTATATTTGGAGACACATTTTTGCTTTTATTATTTTTATCCTTTTATACTTTTTGTATCCACCCGAGATAATGAAACCATCCGCGATCGAATAACTACGGTAAAATACCCCCTCGCTCTACGTGTTTTGTACCTGCTCGTTCTGTGTGCCCGAGAACTGTTTACTCCCGCTGATATTCAGACTGCTTCAAAGTGATACTCAATCAATGAATAGCGCACATTTATGCCAAGGAATTGCTAATGAACTCGAGTTGATGAATTATGACAATGTCTACTTAAGAGCCTTTATATATTTGTTCTTATTTTTGTCTCTTTTTTTGTAAATATATATATAGCCTCCCTAAGCTATTACAAAAAAATTACCCAAATTATCAAAAAATTATGAGATAATAACAAATTATCTGTATGGTGGTATATATGGCAGTTTTCCCAATGGTATAGAAAATGGTATCAAATATCGTTATTTTTTAAGGTATCGTATCAAAGTTGGAAATGGGGGGGGGCAAAATCAATTAATCAATCAATCCATCCATCCAATCAATAAAATGAATTAAAAATAAACAACAGGTCTTCAATGTGGTCTTTGACTCCTGACACCTGCAGTTTAAAATATCTTCATGTTTCTAGAGATCTGAGTTCAACCGATTCTAATACCATGAAGAAACATGAGGAGCTCATTATCTGCCCACGGCAACCACGACTAGTTATATAACAGCACTTGAAGGACTGCTACATTATCAGCTAATTAAACATGTCTTTTTATACAATTTTTAATTGTTATGCTTGTAAAACAAAAGACTACACCTGCAAAGATTAAACAGCATTCTGTTGGGATTCTTGAACAGTTTCTTGACTCCTGCCTAAATGAAGAGAGAAACTACTGTAACTCCAAGACACTTGATGAATTCATGCAAACCAAACAATGTCACCAACGACCATCACTAATGAAGCATTCACCACAATAATGCAATCTGACCTTACAGGTACACAACAGGTTTGCCACACTAACTTGAACATAAACACAGCCAGGCCGTCACAAAGACAAGTAATCAATCAAGAGCTCAGCTCCTCATTATAAAGTTATGTCTCCAAGCAACGCTCTTAAATTGGCGCTGAGGCCTCTGGCTACTTTTAAATCATCGCTTCCTGGTTCCGTTATAAGTCACCTCATCCTGGGATTAACAATGATCCATAATGGGTCACTGTGAAAGGTTAAAATCAACTAATGAGCAGACAGAAAGGCTGCCTTGGAACCATTGCAAGATATATTAATGGTGCTAATGAGGACTTTGTTCACCTAAGTTTCCTCACAGTGCTTCCCTGTAGAGTCCATACAGTCTGACCCTTTCCATTGAACCACAGAAACTGTGAAGTGCAATAAATCCACAAATAGATCTTCTGAAGTTCAAGTCACACACACGGTCTCAAATGCAGTTCAACAACAATCGCAAGTTAAACCATCACATGTATCGGCTGAACTCATCTTTTTGGCATGTGGCATCTTTTTAGCTATTACAAATTGTCAAAGAAGCCTCTTTCCACAAGTTGAATTACCCAGCCACTCGTAACGTTGTGACTCAATCAATACCTTCAACCCAAAAAGAAAAGATTTACACAAGGCCTTCGAGCGAGTCATTACTTTTGAAAGATGATTTCTCCTTAAACCGAATGTTTTACCTGAATCAGTGGGAGATATATGTCTTTTTTGTTTTCATCTTAAAGGTCACATACACACTTTGTTTCTTCTTTAATGTGGAGTTGATTTTGTTAGATGTAAGTTGTTGTGAAGAAAAGTCATCTTCTGGTGAAGAGATGAAGAGTGAACTCCATTTGGCAAACATAATGTGGCAATTTAGCGTCCAAACATATGCAAGAACACCTGCAAAAGAGACTAAAGAGAGGCCAATGTGTACCCGACAATAGTGTCATAAAACATTGGAGTTGTAGATTTATCCAGATCTGCCAGCGAGAAGCTCATAATGTTGTTGGCACAGACGGCAATGTGCATAAACACACACAAAAGCCCTACTGTACAGGTGCAAATGAAGGACAAGCTAAAAGAGTGTCTGTCAGCATTCATGTTTTTGTGAGCTTTAACCTGTCAGTTATTCTTCAAAGTGTTCAAGGTAGGAAAACAAACCTTGCATCACACACCTGGAGATAAACACAAAAACTTTCACAGACACACAAATATACAGCTTTCCAATTATCTCTATGGAAAAATCAATTCACCACTAACCATTGCTAATCAAGCTCCAAGAAGTGGTTTGCCGAAACAATTTCAGAACCACTTCATTCTTTTCTACATCTCCAAAAATTCAGGGACTAAAACACGTAATGGCATTTATGAAACTAATACAAATGCAGAATGATCATTAGACATTGCGCAATATGAGTAGGGTACAGATTTCCCACTTCCATTTCCCTACTCTCCCCATCATTTCCTGTCCTCTCTAAACAACCAGTTAGTTTGGTTCATTTATGCACATCACTATCCAACGCAATGAATCAATTCAAAACTCTGATTTAATAATTTGTTTCACTCAGAAAGGCTCATGTCCATGTGATGAATTTTTCCACAAATCGGAGAGGGATTTGTTTTGTTTGCATTAACCACCTTTCTTCACGGGCCAACCAATGCCCTGAGAAACATGAAAGCTTCTTTGGGTCATCTATTCATTGCCGAAAATCTTTTTATGTAGGAAGAAGCCAATGCCTGCTGAGACACTAAAAAACCCACCATTTCATGGAAGAGAAACAAAAATGCAAAGAGGAAAGGAAACAAGGGAGGAAGGATGTGAGGCATGAATTGGTTCCGTCTTTTCTAGTATGTTAGAGCAGATAAAAATGTCAACAAACTCCCTATCACTCTCAGTGCTTTTAATCTTTTATCAATCCGCAGCACGCATTCGAACACGCATAGCGTTTTAACGGGTATTTATTCTCTCCTCTTGTGGGTACTTTCCTTATCCCTGTGCGCCTACTTTAATTGAAATTGAAAGTGTGTGACAATACCATGAGCCTGCCGTACCCCTGAGAGTGACAGCGATGATAACGGTGCGCTGGGGAGGAAGAATGCTTGTATTAATATTTAAGCATCGTGGGTCGGTGTGGAGCCGTCACTGAACCGCAATGTAAGCGGAGTGTTGGATTAACCTGGCTTTGTGTGACCTGTTCTCTAAGTTTTGAAGGTGAATCACATGCCTGATATGAGAGACCTTATATGAGACCTTATATAATATATATTATACGAGAGTCACGACTCCATGCCAAAAAGACAAAAGCGGATTGACCAAGTTCTGAGTCTCTGACCCCAAGAGGCAGAAGACAAACAGCCTTTTGCAATAAGGTTAGGCTCAGGAGAGCAAAACTTCTCTTCAAGGTACCTTCGTCTGCGAGATTGTTAAGGACCTTCTGCACCTACTTCAGGGCCTCATCTGTGTATTCCAGATTTTAAGACCCTTTTTGGTGCTCCAGGAGATCAGCATCCCACAGAGCTTTGTGTTCAAGGCTGTTGAAATTGATTCCGGCTCCTATCCTCTATTGCACCGTTACCCAGCAGAACCAGACCACCGCCATCGGACTGCGACCAGGTCGAACGTAAATATCACTTTAACAAATCTCTTTCCAGAGTCCTTGACTGGTTAATAACAAAATAATCTTTCACTTATTGGTTTGGTGCATAATAAGGTTCTTCTCCTTATTAGTTTCAGTGTAGTGTTGGTACTGATTTCGGTACCAAGTCGGTACTGAAATTTTGAAAATGTGACGATACCAGCCTTTCCCCCTAGCCGATGAGCGGATTCTTAAACACCTCTGATTGGCCATTGAGTTTATGCACTTAACAGATATGTCTGTGATGGGCTACAATGATCAACGCTTCAAAATCATGTTGCAAATAGACATCTTTGATGTGTGAACTCAATGGCCAATCAGAGACATATCTGTTGAGTGTGTGAACTCAATGGCCAATCATAGACATATCTGTTGAGAGAGTGAACTCAATGGCCAATCAGAGACATATCTGTTGAGCATGTGAACTCAATGGCCTATCAGAGACATATCTGTTGAGCATGTGAACTCAATGGCCAATCAGAGACATATCTGTTGAGCATGTGAACTTAGTGGCCAATCAGAGACATAACTGTTGATCATGTGAACTCAATGGCCAATCAGAGACATATACGTTGAGCGTGTGAACTCAATGGACAATCAGAGACATATCTGTTGAGCATGTGAACTCAATGGCCAATCAGAGACATATCTGTTGAGCATGTGAACTCAATGGTCAATCAGAGACATATCTGTTGAGCATGTGAACTCAATGGCCAATCAGAGGTGTTTAAGAATTAATAGTGCTCAAAATGATTAGGGGAAATGCTGGTATCGTCACATTTTTTTAAATTTCTGTACCAACTTGGTACTGAAGTCAGAAATTTTGACAACAATATTTCAGAGAAACTAAAACAGACAAATTTATCTTTTCATAGGATAGCGTAACTCTGCCATAACTACACCCAAAATAATCATTTATATTCTATACTTCATTACTTTATCATTCATGGTATTCATTTAGTAGTTGTGTTGACTTACTCTTGTTAATCTTTTTGTTGTTTGTGTCTTATTTGTGTTTAAAGGTGCTCTGACTGATCGGGCGCTGATCATTATCGGCCCATAAGAAAAGCCGATCAGATGACGCAAAACTTGTGAGACAATTTTTATGCGCTGCTAAAATTGCTTCACTACATTCACCGGTCTGGCAGTTGTCTGAAAAGGACAATCAATTTGCAACGTCTTTGCGAAGACATTGCAACGACAGCAACTCTACAGCAATGACAGGTCTGTGCGAATTTAGTGAATTTCTTTCCTTTCCACGATCTCCGACATTCGCATACGACTGTTGCATTTCGCCCCCTAGCGGCAGTCACACAGAACTTACAAATTGGTCACATATGTTCTAGCTGCAGAAATGAAAACATTTCAATGCATTTGAAGCTCAAATCGGAAACCGCATATAGTCACATATACTCCACGCAGCTCCTGTTTTACTCTCCATTGAAAATGAAAGACTTCCAGTCTCTCACTTGTTGTTTATTGGAGATAGTGGAAAGAGACAGATGTGTGAGAACTAGTGCCTCGTGTGAGGTTAAGTTAGAATGCTACGCCTACCATACACCACATCCTGTTTCCAGCTAACCAAAAAAGTTTTGGTCAATCACATGGCTGTCAACCTGTTTATGAACTAAAAACAATGTACACCTAAATATTTTCCTGTAATTTGTCATATGAGAGGCAAAGCAGATATATAAAAGCCAGCTCTCAATGCCCTATCTAAATAAAGCACACAGAGGAGATGTCAACCTACTCGACTCCATTTAAAGATATCATCGGTGGGAGGCTGTCTAGAAAGCATCATCCTGTTTCCATCTAAACCAAGGTTAAACTCTTTCATTTGGCCTCTTTCTCTCTCAATATATGAGAGGATACAGACTCCAGCTGCAGTGGGAAATCAACCAGTCTATTAAACGCACAACAACCAATGGTATTAAACTGATTCACTGCAAGATAGGCAGCCCATTCTTGACATAGACATGTTCGTAAAGTGGTTGCAAACAACACAAGATGTCACAAAACATACATGTGGAGAAGAGACCCATGCAAAAAGAGACAAAAGTGCATATGTGTGTGTGTTTGAAATGGGGTCTCAGACAAAGCCTCCAGGTGGGGATTAGGTGGAGAAACAGACCCTTTTCAACCCTTTGTCTCCCCAGGGTAAATGGGGGCAAAAGAAAAGCATGATAAACAGAGGAGGAGATGGGAGGGGGTGAAGTCTAGTTAGTGAGCGTGTTGAGATCTGCGAGTGTTTGCACAGTTCTACAAATCAAACGCAGCCGACACACACTTACTGTGCTCATCAGAGGAAGAGCGAGAGGTGAAGAGTGAGTTGACAGTGAGGTGAGCAAAACAGAGGAAGAGATGGGGTTGAACCAAAACATGTACCTACACATGAAAAATATTTGGTACGTTTTCCACTGAGGTAAACATTTGTGATACTATGCCTCTAATACAGTGGTTCTCAACTGTTTTGGCCATTTTCCCTATTGTCATTAAGCCACAACCCACATTTATTTCTCAAAAATGGTGGACTCACAAACAACTAGACAGCACTTGTGTGTGTCAACTATTTTTGAGAAACATTTATCTCTCCGTGTTTTGAATTTCGCATATCTTTAACGCCAACAAACAATGAAAAATACTTGTTAAACTGTGATTTAAACCATATGTAGGGAGTTAAACTAAATTAGTGAATGAGCAAATTACACTTGCAATCATTCCCATTTTTGACATTCTGTAAGACTTTCAGGAAGTCCAAGACAAAGTTAAAGAGGTTAAGTCATCATTCACTCATAATAAAATGTGTCTTTTCTAATAGCAGCAATGGCCTCAATAATCAAGTGACATGAAATTCAACAAAAGCAACAAATGCAAGACAATTTTTACTGACTGTGCAACAATTTAATGCATAATCAAAGCCATAACCACAAACTGAAGATTAAAAAGGGGAAAATGTAACATTTTAAAAAGCTGCCATAGAAAAACATTACTGAGAGTTCATGTTTACATTATAAAGTCACTTACAGTATTGCGTATTATAATTAAATCTAGTATTGTGTGGTACTTGAGTCAACACGTGGGCAGGGATGTCATGAAACCAATGAAAACTAGATAATATCCTACCACACAGCAATAAGTGAATAATTACACTGCCATTTCATCTAAAAGCAAACAATAGAATGATATGACAGGGTCTACAGGGTTTATCTTGCATGTTGAGCGAACGTCACAACCCTTTGTTGACTTGACGTATCAAACAGCAACCGTCTGTTTAAGGTCAGAGATAAAAATCTCTAATGACAATAACAGACGTGAACTACTCCAATCAAACAGAACACCAAGTTGCCATATTGACACCTTTTACAGCCTGGATCAGAACAGGGCGGTTGAACAGAGGCCAAGGCTAAAGGAGTGCATGTGTGTGTGTGTGTGTGTGTATGTGGCCACTTTAATTATGTTAATGCAGCACTCAGGCTCAGTGAGAGCAGTATTAGTCAGTGGGCAGGGCCAGAGAGTGAACGGGGAGCCATATGGAGCCCTTTGCCAAAGTTATGTTATACAATCTGCTGCAGAAGAGTTATGCTAATTCTACTGACGGACCCATTTCACACTACAGGACGCCTGGCTGAGAGGCTGAGAGAAAGCAATTTTAAAGACCGGAAAGAAACACGCTGGGTGTAAATGAGTGAATAAAACAGTGAGCGAGTGAAAGAAGAAATAAGCAAGAGAGTAAATGACTGAATAATCTGAGTGAATCTATACACATTTTCACTATATAAACAGCCTTTTTACCTTAATTGTCGAAAGATTAACATTTTTAATCGTGATTAATCGCACCCTTTTGTGTGATTAATCGCATACTTATAAAAATTAAGCATACATGATCTTGTTTAATGCATTTATTTTGTTATCATTTACTATATACAGCAAAGTACAGTATCAGATTGATTCTAACAAAACTGCATTGTCTGCAAGCTTTATTCAATGTAAATGTAGGTGTCTTTTCAAAAAAGGACCCTTTAGACTCCAAAAGGACACCTAATAACCAAAATATTTAAGGAGTTCATATAATTCAGAAAGTTATGCACACCAAAAAAAAAAAAATCATTACAGAACAAAACTTGTTTCTTGGGAATATCCCGGACGAGCCCCCAAACTGTTCCAGAATTTGTTCCAGAATTTGCAGTGGTCTGTTTACATTAATCTCGCATCATAAAAGCATTCTGAGGTGCGAGTACATTCTCAGACTCAGCCAAATGCACGAGCGCTCTTCTTCATGAGCATTTGAGCGTGCGGTTAAAAATAGCCGAGAGCGCCATCTGCTGTTAAAAACTAACCTCAGAATCAATTTGCGATGCATTTGGAAAACATCAGAAACGATCCACGAATCGTGAAGCATCGATAGTATTTTTCCACCCCTATTTAGAAATGTCAAGTTGCGATACTAAACAGGACACATGGAGATGCCAAAACAACCCTAAACCAACCACCTGACTGCATATACTACAGTACACGGATCCATTCAGAATGACTTAACACAGCAACATACACACGACAAATCCAAACATTATCCTGAATATGTGTAGAAACAATGTGGATGTACTGAAACGTGTCTGTGCATAAATACAATGTGCGATCAGTGCGTTGAGAGCGCACATATATGACTTGTTTGCGCATCAATAATAACAGACTTACACGTGCTTACTGAACGATTCCTGTACGTCACCACACTCAAATTAATAAATTTAATGAAAAATGAAAGAAAGGGTGAACAAAAGAAGGAAAGAATGGGAAAGCAAGCAAATTAGTGACAGAAAACATTTTTAAAAAGTGCACAAATGAGGACTAAAAAGCAGAAGTGGAGTGTTTAAGGTAAAACTTCAGAGGTGACTGTAACAGAAGAGTTGATGGAGGGAGAAACAGAAGCGAGGGCGCATATGCGAAAGAACAAAACCTGACGAATGAGGGCCATGTGTGTTTGTGTGTACAGCGGCGTGATTATGAGGCTGTGTTTATGTTTCCAGCAGCCCAGTGTGGACGGGCTACCGCAAACTCAACTCCCACAACTCCCTTCCGCCCCCTCAAACACACACAGAGGGCCACAAATCACCCCCACGGCTCCTCACAGCCCCTGAACGGATCCTGTTTCGCTCGTGTTCCTCTTTCTGCTGCCCGGTGAAAAGAGTTTCCCTGGTGAGAGACTGATGAGTTACGCCTTCTTTTGATGTCAAGAGTTTGGAACACGCCTGCTCGAGCACAAAGGACAGAGAGAGGGAGAGAGGGGGAAAACAGAGGAGAGAGCTGCTTAACAATTTTTCACACATGCTAGCCCTCCAAAAGGGCAGAGGGAGGAG
>RJVU01061481.1:1178152-1198563 GCA_003731715.1 Anabarilius grahami
AAACGTGCGCACAATTTACTATTTTGTTCCCTCGATTTGCTAAAACGTGCGTACAATTTACTATTACGTTCCCTCGATTTGCACAAACGTGCGCACAATTTACTATTTTGTTCCCTCGATTTGCTAAAACGTGCACACGATTTGCTAATCCATTCCCTCGATTTGCTAAACTGTGAATTTACTAAGACATACTGACTTTTGTTGTATGCAAAAGAGCAGATCACACATTCTAAAAAACATCTCCTTTTGCTTTTCATAGTAGAAAAAAAGTCCTATAAGTTGCAAATGGCACGAGGATGAGTAAATGATAACAACTTTAATTTCGGGTGAACTATTCCTATCCTTTCTACTTCATAAACTCATTCTGAAGCAAATGCCCCCCTCTCTGAAAAAATTTGCACATGCAACAGGGTGTGCAGCAACAAAAAACACAAAGCTAAAGTTGCATGATTCATACAAGCTCATCAGAACTCCGATCTCAGCTGGTTGTAGACGCAGGGTGAGGTCGTTTTAACCAACAATGACCCCACTTTTCCATGCAAAAGAATGTAAATCTCTCCTTTGGAAAACACAAGAGATCTGGGAGCTTGTTTTTAAGAGGCCTCACATTAGCAGAGATCCCATCTCCCTCCTGCTGCTCTCAGAGAGACAGAGAGAAGGGCTTTTGTGGCACACGGGACGACTGACAGCCCGACCGGGCACAGACGAGAGCGGGAAAAGATTTATGCGCTTCATATGAACAGCTCATTAAATAAACCTTCCCAAACATAAAGCATGTAAAGTCACTCAAGTGGGAGTATGGCATCTCTAATGTTCAGGAAACAGACACTTCTTGTGAACAAAAATTAAAATAAACAATGGAGCTGGAGTGAATGACTTCTCAAAAAGAACTGTGGCAGTTTCATTGATGTTTAACTCTTCCACAACGCTTCCTCGACATTGACAGAACTTCCCTAAAACAGAAACAAGCGATAGAACTGCTTACGCACGCGATCATCAAATATTGATTCAACCGCATATAAATCAAAACAATATTTAAAAATAATGCTAATAGGCTGATATCTAGCTAGCTAGCAAATGGACAATCAAATTATATAATATATTTAGTACAAGTTTTTTAAATATTACAACATTTTCCATGTTTTATAGCGGTTTTACCGAATGACCTGATGTTTCAGGACATGCGAATGAACAAGTGAAAACATTAATTTTTCAAATAGTTAAAAGAGAGTTCATGTGGTCCTTTGCAGGTGTCTGAATGTTGTCACATCCTGTCACATGATATTGACCACATGACTTGATCCAAAATGCTTCCTTTATTTTGGTTACTCCAAATGACATCAATGAAATTCATTTCTCTGGACATTTTTTTCTTATATCAAAGCAACGACTTCTACACATAATTTTAATACCATTTCGCACTATGTTGATATATGATGTTATAAAATCATGCCAGAATAAAAAATATATACATTTATTACATTTTTAGATATTTTAATCACAAATGATATGCATTTGGACGGTTAAACCGAATGACCTTTTGACTCTTCAAAATCTTTAAAATACCTTTATATGTAGCAAAATATAATTAAAACATTTTGGGTTCAATAAAAGAGATCTAGTTGTACTACCTTACATACTTTGGATGTCATATCTTTGTTTTTTATTATCATTAAGGCCTTTGGACAAAACAAATGACTCGTCACGTCATTGATCCAAACAATTCAGTCAAACATACAAAAGCAGCGCTCTAGTACAGGACTAAGGTTAAATATAGCCTAAATATAAAGTTATGAAACTTAATTTTCCCCTAAACCGAAATCATGTTGCTCTGGAACAAGTAATAGATTAATAAGACCAAAGATTGCTCGTTAGATATTCCCCAAATGAATTACACCTCATGTTTAACCACTATCTACATAAGAGCCAGCGGCAAATTCCCAAATTAATTGGCCGAGATGAAGCTGTTCTCGGCGGGTACACGAGCACTGAACGACCACTCAAGGCCAGGAGCTCGCATCTCCGAAAACGTCTAAACAAATTATAAAATAGGTGCTGTGTTTATATATGAGTCACATATTTGAGGTCTAAATAACTACATTCTCGTCTAAAAAACTCTTAAAACTACATTCCGTTACACAACAACAGTGGTGAAACGGTTCCAATGCTGATACTGGGGGAATATTGCACGGCTCTCAGCCAATCAGATTCGAAAATCAGAAAGAACATTATAATATAATATAAAATAATATAAAATAATATAATATAATATAATATAGCATTTAAAAGACTAAAACATTAATTTTACAGTTCAAATAATACATTTTTGGACAGAGAAATTTACATTTTACGCTTTTAAAAATATCTCGGTCCATAGACTTCCTTTGTAAGTGCATTACTTGAATCAGTTTTTGACTGCATTAACAAACTGATGTGTGGGTCAAAATGATTTTCTATGGTAATCAAACTTTCATTGAATTAGACATTTTTTTAAAGCAAACCATGGTGTGTTTCTCTAAAAGTGATGCAGAAATCAACTATTACACTCAGTGAATGATTTACTAAATTTTATTTGCTTAGACTACCCAAGTCAGACATTGCTAATGTGTAACCGATTGTACAAATTTATGAGGTGTTATGCAAATTCTCTGGGCAAACAAGCATACAGGAATAAAGCTGCACACAAGCTATCTTGGGATTCTCACGGCTGAGTTTGGACTCAAACCGGGCTTAATAACACAGCGGGGTTTCTCTCCCTCCACCACCCGAAAAGCATCAAGGCACAACTCTCTGCGGACCGTGAGGCATGCTGGGTAATTCCAGAGAGGCTTTTGTTGAGCAGCGGTCAGATGAGGTCTATAACAGGTTCCCAGGAGAGGGACACAGAAGAATCGGCTGCACACAGAGGATGTGGAGAAGCAGAGAAGTTTGGGAAAAGTCTCCTGCTGATGAGGAGGGAGAAAAATCAGCACCTCTTCATTCAGTTGGATTCCTCCTACTCTCAGCTCAAACTCCAACCTGTCTCACTCAACTCCAGAGACTCAAAGAAAGAATCTCGCTCTTCACCCCTCCTTTCTCGCTCTCTCCTCTGCAGAGGCAATAAATCAAGCCTGTGCTCTCTCACTTCAGTAGATAATGCCGCGCGGAGCTGCCAGCTCACTGGAGTTGTCGACAGCATGGCCGTATCAGCAGAAAAGCGCATAATACGGGAACATCATGTGCCATAATACGGCCCCCACCAATAAACTTTCCTTCCCAGTTCAGGGCTCTCTAGAGCGGGCGGTACAGGACACGGGGAACGGGAGGCTGGGAGTCTTAAGCCCTACTCAGACGAGACATGCATGGGGATTTGATCCTGTTGGGATTTAACATGTCATGTTGAAATTATGAAGCAAACTGACTATTGTTTTTTCGGCCTAACTCTCCTCATTTCCTTTGACCTTCGTTGAATGGCTGTCATGTGCACCCTTCCTTATTGCCAATTTTCTGGGTAAAACAACAAATAATAAATCAATAAGGAGAGTCTGATCATGAACTGTTCAAAATAGCCATTGTAGAAGCAGCATTAATCAATGCCTTCCCTTAATTATACAGATAATAGTGTTGATACGATACTGGAATTTCCAATTTTGATACGATACCTTGAAAAATATCAATATTCGATACCATTTGCGATAGGAAAACTGCCATATATAATGCCACACAGATAATTTATTAGTTATTATCTCATATATTTTTGATAATTTGAGTAATTCTGTTGTAATAGCTTACAATAATAACTACATTTACAAATAAAAAGACACAAATAATAAAATAAGAACAAATAAACAAATTGCAAACAATAACACAAATAAATACAATAGAATAAAGAGACAAATGAAATAAACATGCTTTAAGTTTTTCAGGTGGGTCTAACAGTATGCTCAGGTAAGAAATGAAAGTAATCAAATGTAAAATTACACGATAGTTTTCATTGTAAAAAATTAAATACAGATCAATGCTTACAATTAAAGTTACAAAAGTTATTCAGCAGGTTTATTAGGCTGCTGTCACTTTAAGAGCTTATGCACGAATCCAATATACTGTTACACAACATGCGTTTTCTCTAAAAATAGACTGTATTAACCTGAACATTTTGACATCATTTTGTATGTATTTGACCATTTAAATGCAATACACCACAAAAAAGAAGTCAATTTGATTCTCGCGAGCTGTTTGAGAGGCAGCTCTATGTGCGTGACACTTATATAGATCAGTAGTGCACATGGTTTTGGTGTGAGCGCGAAACCTGCGGGAATGAGTAAAATTATGCACAATACAAGCACTTTTCAACCGGAGCGAATGAAACGAGTGAGTGAAGCCTTGTTTACGTCACGGCTCTGGCGAGGTTTTGTTCTGTCCTCTAGGCGGTGCCAATTTACACCAGGAGCATTTTAGGAGCGAAGCGACCGGATTCGCGAGACCACGTGATTTGCCTGTCCTATGTTTTTTTTCTCAAATTTTTTGTGTTCTAAAATGGGTTAAATATTTGTTTNGTTTTTTAAAATGGGTTAAACATTTGTTTTGTCTAGTTTAATTCTGTTTATTGTTGTGTTTTTGCTATACCACATGAGTCTGGACTGGGTGTTTACTTTGAAATTGACAGGTTTTTGATCTTTTATTTTGTATTACTGCGCGGCTTCGATGCGGCGTCAGTCAAAAATAGGTAAGGCAGCTATCTTTAGCGAAGCGGAGCGGCGAGCCGCTTCTGGGCCGCTTCTGAAACGTGCCGCAGCGCGGGTGGTGTAAACACAAGCATTGACTAGAGTGGCCGCGGATCAGCTCCGGTAGCCGCATCACAGCTGTAACGCACCTGCAGTGTAAACAAGGCTTGAGAGGAGGCGGGTGTGTGTCAATTCACTGTCAGAGAGAAGAAAGAGTGAGAACACGCAGCTGCTATCAGTGTATCGATACTGCAGAAAAGGATTGGAACCGTTTCAGATATTTCAGTATCAATACAGATTGACAACACTAAATATAATATTGAAATTGAATTATTTATCCCATATAACCACTCGCATCCAAAGCTCATCATGTACTATAACACCCATATCTAGAAAACAGATGCTCCCAT
Source organism: Anabarilius grahami (assembly GCA_003731715.1). Lineage (NCBI taxonomy): Eukaryota > Metazoa > Chordata > Actinopteri > Cypriniformes > Xenocyprididae > Anabarilius > Anabarilius grahami. The sequence goes on from RJVU01061481.1 coordinate 1,183,266, forward strand.
TTGGTCTTTTCTACAAAGATCCCAATTACATCCAAAACAGTTAATTAAATTACAGATATCTGTCCTTAATAGCCTCAAATAACTCAAACATCGTTTTTAGAAACGGGCAACACTTTAGACTCTTTTTGCACACTTCATTTTTACACTTCATTCACATCATTGCACACACCTAACACAAAATCTGATGTCAAACGGACTCTGGTCTGCACCACTGCACCATCAAACTACTTTCTACAACTTCTAGATATTTGGTACGTTCGCTGGATACTTATTCGACACACCACAAAGGTGCATGAATGATAGATACACACTTGACCTCTTTTAAGCTTTATCAAACAGCATCAGTAGGTCACTGGGATCTTTAAAAATGGATCAATCAATTTTCCGAAGTTTACAAAGGCATGCGCCCTGCATGCACAATATTTTACAACTTTCAAACATTTTTTTACCCTTTTTTTGTGGGCATCATTTTGTTCCTAAAAGATAAAAATAAAAAAATCAAGCCAAATTAATTATTTTACAAAAAAAATTCCTTCGTACTCATTTAATCGGGAGGTGGATCACAAAAATGTACACAGAATTCAGAAGCACAAAGACACTAAGATGCATAAAATTTGCTGCAAGCAATTTAATAAAGTTTTGAAAAATCATCTTTAAAAACATTTGTTTATAGGAAGGAGCTTGTCATGCAAATGTTAAGCAGTTATGCAAATGCTAATTTAAGGAGTGCTTGTTATGTGGGAAGCACTTGTACTAAAAATCATTAACCTGTGCTTTTATAAAATAAAATAGCACAGACGAGAGACTAACTCATGAGCATGAAGTCATTATTAAGAAACTTCTGTTCAGTTGTTTTGTACTCATTTACACACAGTCTAGTATTATATTACGATAGTACTGTGGATAAAATAACTTTTTTAACTTTAGTTAGTGTGTAATGTTGTTTGAGCATAAACAACATCTGCAAAGTTACGACACTCAAAGTGCAAAGAGAGATATTGTCTTTTACAGAAATTGCTTTTTAAGGACTACAACAAACGGCTGGTAGGGACTACAACGAGCTTCTTCCTGGGTTGATGACATCACTAACCTTAAAATTTACATAAGCCCCGCCCCCAAGAACACACAACAAAAGGGGTGAGGCCATGTTCGTCATTTTGGCTGCGTGAGATTCTCCAGCTTTGTTGTTGTTGAGCTGTTAAAGCTCCACCCTCTTCTGGAAAGGGGGCGGGAGCAGCAGCTCATTTGCATTTAAAGGGACACACACAAAAACGGCGTGTTTTTGCTCAAATAGGGGCAAATTTGACAAGCTATAATAAATGATCTGTGGGGTATTTTGAGCTGAAACTTCACAGACACATTCTGGAGACACCAGAGACTTATATTACATCTTGTGAAAGGGGCGTTATATACTTATAGAGACCGCATATGTGGGGAAACAATTTTCCCGGTCAGTTATATAATATGTGCAGTGGTTGACCATTTAGAATCAAGTATGAGTATTAAAATCTTTCACTATACACCTAGATCATATAAACTGTGTTTTCACCTGTAAAGCTTTCACCCATTAAGGTTTTTCGGACGCTGTCTTGACACACAGGCTTCTGAGGCAGCTTGGGATTTCTCACACAGAAATGAACACTAACATCAGACGCTCTTTAAGAAAAAGTGAAGACACCTGCTTCAGCTGTTGGTTGGGGGAGGTTGAGAGTCTTCATAATTTTGAGGTGGAATTTGTGGCTTTGCAAATTAATGCTCGGCAGCGAGCCAACTCACACAGGGAGAGTGGAGGCCCTAATTATGAATTATAAAAATGTTTGCTAATTAGTCATTGCATGGCAATTTGTCCACAGCACACGGAAATCAATTTGGTGCCATCGCCAAGGGCTTTACCTGGCAGCACGGCACACAACAAGACTTCAAAGCCAATGTCCGTCTTAACGCCAGCAATGTTTCGGCAGGAGCCAGACTGCCCAAAACTGGGACGTGAAGATTCCAAATCACACAGGAATAATAATAAAACATTATGAGAGTGAAAGGCAGAGAGATCGGCAGAGAGAATATTTTTGTAAACAAGCTCAAACTGCACACATACAAAGCGATAACAGGAGCGAGAGGGCAGAGCGAACACATTCACTCGAGCATTAACAGCAGAGTTGTGTTCATCTTCATGCATTCATTTATGCTAAACACAAAGGGCAGGCTGAAGGGTGGTCAAGTCTTTGTTTATTAAAAAGCCATTAGAGATAGAGGAGGCACTGAAGCGCTCAATCATGCAGTGCCGACATTAGGTCCAGCTCAAGGGCACGTTTCTCTTCACGGGCCACTAGATCCATATTATCAGACAGCGGCCGGGAACTTCCTTCATCTCATTCATATTAATATATGAGTAAGTTGAGAAACTGACCTGGCTGTGAAGTAAAACAACAGAAATACAAAAAAATAAAATCGGATTATTTAGAATGTAGAGTGATAAACTGTGTCATGGCAGTTTAAAAAGATATATCAAATAAAATAGAATTTGTCACAAAATATATATTTGTATGTATATCCGGGCTGTCAAGCTAATAAAATTTATAATCGAATTAGATGATTAATCGCAATCAAATTTGGCTGAGAATACATCAAATAGACATTACAAAAAAAAATTTTGGGTAAATGATGACAGAATTTTTGTTTTTGGGTGAACTATACCTTTAATGTTTTTTAATTAATATGGAAATATGAAATATATTTTTGAATAAAATGATACTCTGAATTAGAAACTAAATGAGTAAGTCATTGAATCATTCATTCAGTCAATTCGTTCAAACAGCTGATTCATTCAGGAATGAAGTAAATGGCTCTCTTTATGAATGAGTCATTGAATCATTCACCCGATTGATTCGCTCAAAACACGGATTCTCTGCTCTGGCTTTATAGGTAATATTTTCATTGGCAAAACTGAGCAAAAGCAGACAATATTGTGTCTAAAATAACACAATAATAACTTATTATGTATTGAACTGTTGTATAAGATCAATCTCACATTTGCACTCGTGCTATTCGGGACAAAAAACAGCACTCGTGTGATATAACTATAACTTAACTATATCATGATATAAATGAAACGAAAACTCATACAGTGGCATTTTTGCCCTGATATCTTGAATTTTAGTGCCGATTTTGTAAATCAACAGCCCTAATATATATATATACACACACACTTTAATACGAAGCTATTATAATGTCTTTACACATGTAACTTAAGTTCATGAAGCACACAGACAGAGAGGAAGCTTCTCGAGGTAAGCACTTTGTTTGCTAGAGCTCAGCGTCCTTGGCTAATTTAGCATGCTGATCCTAAAACACCGTCAGCCAGTCACGACCTTCCCTTGAACTGTCCTAGATCACTTCGCACACACTTATAATCTCTGTTAGCACTTTGTCTTCACACAGTTGAGATGTCAGATGACAAAAAAAACACTCTCTCTGAAATGTGAGTGATAGCACCTCTAAGCGCAAGGCGTTCTTTGAAAGAAGAAAAAACAAACAGCTTATCTAAGAGAAACACTATTGAACGCTGTAGAGCAATTACCAAACCTCCACAGACAACAAGCAGAAATGGGCCAAGATAATCAGCAAAGAAAGAGGTAAACAAGAAGCTTTTCAGTAGTCAGAGCCAGTGATATGAAGCCGGGCTTTCATCCTATAATAGAAAAGAAGTGGAATGATGCCCTATGATGCTCTCAGAACGGATGTGCTAAGTTACATATTTTCAGTCGGTAGGTTCAGAGTTGCCAAATGCTTTCAGTTAAAAGTAGCTAAAACTGGTAGCTAAATGTCACTAAATGACATCATAATGGCAAATTCATTGATCTATATAAATATGAATATAGATCAGTGGACAAAATAAGAATCTAGACAAATAAAGGAATCATTGACAAATAAAGCTTCAAAAAATGAAGTTTATTCATTTATTTCTTTTCAAAACTGATGTAAAGCATATTTTTGGAGTCATGAACAACATGTTTCAACAAGTTTCAGTTGTTAAACAACATTTCAAAGTGTTTAAATTCATTTTTGACTGTTTTTATGTCAGGTGGTACGACCAAATAATATACTGTAGTTGCACCACCTGACTTGGAAAGTGTACCAACCTACCCATACTTGAAATTAGCAATTTTTACCTGTTTTTGAGAGAGATCTACAAACCTTTTCACTCTCCTCTGGATGATGCATTATCATGTTTACTGTTATTACCTTGTCAATTCATAATAAAAGTCCCATGTTTGCAGTTGTGCCACCCTGACATTTGAGAACAATATTGCTGGACAAAAGTTTTTCAATTATCTCAACCTCAAAATAATGCCATAGCATTTCATTTTTTTATTATTAAGACACCATTTTAAATAGTTTTCTTAGTATGTTCATTCATCCGGACAGTTGCACCACCTGACATTTTGGGGGTTAAGATAACAAAACATAAAATAATATGTATTATTTAAAAGTACTAAAAATGTATTCAAACTAAATAGGTTTTATAGAATAAAGTGATGCATGTCATGAATTTATCAAATTATTTTAGAAGGAAATAATGCACTTGAACACAAAAATATGCATGTCATAAACCCAGATACTAATATACAGAAGGTGCACCGTGTCACGCACACAAATACTAAACACAATCATGGTAACACACGACACTAAAATAAGGCAATAAACATTTAGTTAACAACATAAAACCTAATGTACATCATTACACAAAATGTCGCCTTAAAACACATGTAAGATTACACTCATCGTGGATTATTTTTAACCCTAACATCTTAAAAACAGTATAGTCAGTAGTCGGATGATTAGTGTCCCATCCCTAGACCTAGAATATCTAATAATTAATACAAGATGAATTATTCATATCACAATGGAAGTGAAAATGCAGATAGGAGGCAAAACATAGAAATCAAATGTTCTTAGAGTCATTGGTCTAAAAGCACGGGGCGATTTCGCGGTGGGCGGCCACAGATTCCGCATTACCACATAACGGGCTTTGAGCAGCCTGTATTTAATCCACACTGATCTGATGGGATTAACACATCGAGGTCAGGCTACCGCTATCAGGCCTGGCTCCGAGCTCTTTTCCTTACCGGCCCGGGAAAAACCGTCCCGTCAGAACCTCTGCTTTCTGCTCCAAACAGATCTGGAGACCGCCAAGCCATCTGGCTCACGCTCCCAGAGCCAGAATCCGGGTTCCTGCGGAGAGCTGGAGGATTTTATAAGCTCCGAGCTACTGACCTCCAAACCACAACGATCACAACTGCTCACCACATCAGACTAGAATTTGTGGAGCGGCAAATCTACACCAACACACTCACACACACACTTAAAGGGTTAGTTCACCCGAAAATGAAAATTCTGTCATTAATTACTCACCCTCATGTCGTTCTAAACCCGCAAGACTTTCATTCATCTTCAGAACACAAATTAAGATCTTTTTAATGTCACAGTAAAGCAGTTGACCTAGCAAAGGCCTAAATCGACCCATATACAGGCTAAACAAAATGTCACGGGTTCATGACATCATGATGGGGGACTGTGGGTGTGTCCAGCAGCTCAAATATTGTTATTCATAATTCAGGAGGCAGTTGTCCATTAGTAAGACCTGCCACAGCAAATCTTCCATGAAAATACATTTTCTCTAATGTTCTAGTCACGCTTGGGGTAAACTGTGCGGCCCTTATCCATAAAGCCACAGTGTGGAAAATTATCTTGCCTGTTTGATTAGACACTGACACCGCAGAAGGAACAGGAAGAGATATGAGGAGAGACAGAGAGAGAGGCTGAAGAAATGAGTGCGGATATATATATATATGAAATTAAAAGAAAAGACTGACAGCAGTACCGCAGGATTTTCTGTGCCAGTTTATTGGACTAGGACTCAAAATCTGCTGCAATATCTTTAAATAGACAGGACATGGGGAAAAAGTGACAGTAGGTGCACACGGCCCAGAATCCTCTCTCTTCGTTCACACACAAACACACAACACACACATGGGCTCATTCCCAGGAGAATACATATTTATAGATTCTCAGATCAGGGTCCAAAAGTCTAAGATCACTAATGCTTCAATTAAAGATATATATATTTATTTGTTACATTACTGTCAACATGACTAATTAAATGAAAAGCTGAACTGAAAAATTAGGAAGAGTAAATATATATATATATATATATTTTAGGGATGCACCGATACCGATAANTATATATATTTATTTATTAGGGATGTGCCGATACCGATAACCGATAATTATTTAAATTTGAAAACCGATATATTGGCCGATAAATCTAAATCTTATTTTTATATAATTTTTGAGAGCCTGATTACAAAAACAAAAGTCTCACCATTAAAAGTCATGTCTCAATCACACAATTATAATGTTCTCATTATAATATTATGTAGTCTATATGACAGACTTGTGCTGTATGTTGTACTGAACTGTATTTTCCTATTTTCAATCATATTTCAAGCGATTCAAAAAATCATAATGGAGGACAGTGAGCATCTGAAGTGTCTCAGCTGAAGGAAATAATCCATTATTTATCAGCTTTAATATATCGGCCAAATGTTCTAATCAGGCAGATAACGATAACATTAAAAATGAATATATATATCGACCGATACCGATATGGTGGCTGATATATCATGCATCCCTATATACAGTGTGTGTGTATATGTATATATATATATATATAAAAGAGTAAATTATGACTTTATATTGATTTAATGCCATAGCATTCATTTGTTTTAAATTGTTCAAAATCTTAAAACTTTATTTTAAATATTTTACTTTCCCTTCTAAATTGGTTTTCCAGTGTGGTCTCAGACATCTGGACCTCACTTCATTCTGGTTTACTTTAGTTTTTTTCTTTCCATTTTGTCTTTTAAAGGCACAATATGTAATTTTTTGCCACTAGAGGTCGCCTATTCAAAACAAAGGTGTAGCTTGATGACGCCGAGATTGAGCGTGGAATTATGGGAAATGTTGTCTTCACCTCACAGCCGGTGGAAAAGAATCCGACGGGGAGAAATCATTTTCATGGATGAGATTATTAACATTACACATATATTTTAAAGTGTCTTTGGCGTTTCCGTGGTTTCTACAAAATAAAACCGGAAACCGAGGGTAACGTCATTGATAGGCGCCGTGTCCTGGTTAAAATTGCTTATTTTTCTGGATTTAAACATTCTTGGAAACATCTGGGATAATGTAAGCACAAAAAACGTCAACAAAATATATAACACTGTTCTAGTGGTTTTTGGATATTTATTCAAAAAATCTTACATACTGTGCCTTTAATAATTACAGAGGTGACAGATATTTCTCTCTCCATGATCTGAAGGCAAGCTCATGTAGGCCTAATATAATAGTTTTCAAATGACTCTTTGCAGCTCACAATTGCATGCCAATAAAACGTTCAATTTCATTTTTCGCCAAAATAATCACTATAAATGTCTGGTATAACAGGAACATGACAGTGTGGTCTGGTGTCCCATCGGCACCTTGTCATTTCAAGTTAATTGTGTCTGCTTGATCACTGCGCCCAGCCTCCTAACCAGGCTGCCCCCAACCGCGATTCTATCTTCGTCTATGACGGCTAGAAATGAGAAATCACAGCAAATAGATTACTTAAAGAGACAATTCACCCATAAATGAGAACTCTGTTATGAAAGAAAGACAGAACAACTACATTTTTTGTCAGTTTCTCACAGCTATAAAAGCAGCAAAAGAGTCACATTTTTGGAGCCTGACAGCCAGTGGTCACCATCCTCTTTTTGCTGTATGGAAAACAGCAACCTGGATGTCTTGCTAAAAATGAAATCTTAAGAATTAAGTAGGGGAGTGAATCTTTTGGTACCTCACGATTAGATTCAAATCAATTCTTGAGGTCAACATTCGTTTAAAAATCGATTTTGAATCAATTTTCGATTCAATATATGCATAGATTTGATTCTAGTTTACCATTTTGTGTTACTTTTCCTATTCGACTGCAGTAGATGGTTTAATAGGTTTTGAAGAAAAAAAATCCCTCTGAATTAAATGTGAACTTTGAAATTTATTTAGTTTTTCTTCTCCTTTTAGTCAACCCAATATTACAAAACAAATGTAATTTAAGCTGACTGAATCATTACACACACGACTGAGTCTTCTGTAATAAAGCAAGGCAGGCTATTTTATTTTTATTTTTGGACCAAAGAAGCAAATTGCAAACAATACAATAGAAAAAATATACAAAAAAAAATTTCAAGTAAAGTAGCCTAGGTTTATTTAATATGTAGTAAGAAATACTATAGAAATTGAATAATCACATGTAAAAATAAAACACTGTATTGTCTTTACTTTATGAATTAAATATAAATTGATTGATATTAAAGATACAAAAGTGATTCAGTCAAAAGCAATGAGTGATTTATTTAATAACATTAATGAAACAGACAGCAACAGTTTATGAGGCTGCTGTCCCTTTAAGAATGAACTGATTTAACTGTCTACATTCGCGTAGGACATAACAGACTGTGTTTATGTGAATAATACTCCACAGAGACCACACGATGTGCATTTTGACATAGTTGTGTGTGTATTTGACCATGCAAACGCAATAAGCCGTGAAAGAGCTCACAATTGCAATTAAAACAGTCAGAATTGTGAGATAAAAAGTCGCAATTACCTTTTTTTATTTAGTGGCGGAAACAAGCTTCTATACCAAATTAATGACAAGCCGTAACATGAAAATAATTATTAGCTTATCATTATCTGCCAGTGCATGCCTAGTTTTGAGCAGCATGAGGGGAAGTAGATGACAAATTTTCATTTCGGGTTGAACTGTTAAACTCTCAGACAGCGGCCCCCTTTCTACTGTTCTTACCAAGAATATTGGTCAAAAAGCAGACGCACACCCTTCATTAAACAGATTACATACTGTCTAGAGCAGCAGGGGCAATGCCTGGTAGTCCATTGTGGAGGAAAAAAACACAACCGCTGGTGGCTGATTGCACACGCCTATCGCTGTGGGAAACATTCTCACACCTCACACCCACACGAGAAGCTGGTCTCCATCCACTGGTCTATCTGAAACCCCTGTGCCTCATGCCTGAGAGAAACACACACACACACACCGCTCAGCAGATGGCTTCCCGACTGAAACCGGTGCCTCAGTGAGAATGTGTGGTGATACACATCTCGTTAAGCAATTAAAATGCCCCCATCGCTCGCATGTCCGCCAGGTCCCCAGAGACCAGCACGGCGTGAATGCGATTTGGAAAATGTGACTCTGGAAATCCCAACTAACCGAATAAGACCTACGTGTAATTAAAAGCTCGTCCTTCGCTATGTTAATGGTCACGAAGAGGAGAGAGAGCGACGCTTCCAAAGTCTCAGGAGCCGGGAGAGATTTGAATGTAAACAAGCCCGTTAAACATGTCTAACAAGCATGCAGATTGGCACAGCTGTCAGATGGCTTCCTGCCTGTTAGTGGGAATGGCGCTGGCTTCCGTGAACTGTAACGCAATGGACTGACAACAGGTGTTAAACTCCTGAGCTGTGGCCGCCCAACAGGCTCCTAATCTCAAGAATAAGCAGTCAAGACTGAAGAGGTCTAAAGTTCGCATCTCAGAGTATTTTAGAATAAAATGCTTTTCACAAATGTGACAAATAAACTTTGGAATTTTTTTGTCAACATCATGACAACACATATAATTAGGGAGCCAGACTGCAATTAAAATGATGCAAACGCAACCAATCCACAGAAACAAATAAATTATGAACCATTCTTTATTAATGAATCAGTCTGAAATATTAAAAATAGTTCCACTTACTTGCTGATCTTCTGACTATGACAATTGGCAAAGCATAAAATTACTTTAAAGGTGCAGTAAGCGATTTCTGAGAAACACTGTTGATATGTGAAATCAACCCAAACAGAAACACCCCTTCCTTCATTGCTCCGCCCCTAAAATGCATGAACACGCAATGAAAGAGTGGATGTCTCTTTATCATAGCTGAAGCGAAGTAAAATAATACTTCACGAAAAAAAATATACACAAACACATGATAAGGAAGAACAAAAAATGAACAAACAGTACACAGTACACGCCTCCTACTGCTGATTGTCTCTCTCTCCTCCCCCATCATGAGTGAACACGCCCCCTACTGCTGATTGTCTCACTCTCCTCCCCCATCATGAGTGAACACGCCCCCTACTGCTGATTGGCTCACTCTCTCCTCCCCCATCATGAGTGAACACGCCCCCTACTGCTGATTGGCTCACTCTATATCCTCCCCCATCTTGAGTGGACACGCCCCTACTGCTGATTTGGCCCACTCTTTCTCCTCTCCCTCCATCACGAGTGGACACGCCCCCTACTGCTGATTGGCTCACTCTCTCTCCTCCCCATTACGAGTGGACACGCCCCTACTGCTGATTGTCTCACTCTCTCTCCTCCTCCATCATGAGTGGACACGCCCCTTCTGCTGATTGTCTCACTCTCTCCTCCCCCATCATGAGTGGACACGCCCCCTACCGCTGATTGGCTCACTCTCTCTCCTCCGCCATCACGAGTGGACACACCCCCTACTGCTGATTGGCTCACTCTCTCATCCGCCATCACGAGTGGACACGCCCCCTACTGCTGATTGGCTCACTCACTCTCCCCCATCATGAGTGGACACGCCCCCTACTGCTCATTGGCTCACTCTCTCTCCTCCCCATCACGAATGGACACGCCCCCTACTGCTGATTGGCTCACTCTCTCTCCTCCGCCATTACGAGTGGACATGCCCCCTACTGCTGATTGGCTCACTCTCTCATCCGCCATCACGAGTGGACACGCCCCCTACTGCTGATTGGCTACAAGTGCGTTGTGTTGCTTCGTTCCATCCATTTTCAACAGCATTTCTTTGAAATTGCTTACTGCACCTTTAATGCACATCCCTGTGAAATGTTCAACCACTGCAACAGCTGTCAGCATTGACAACTATGATTATAAACAATCATCAACATCGAGCAATTATGCAATCTGGCAACTACTATATATGTAAGCATAAATTATGACAGCTCTCATTGATATTTTCTTTTTGAAAAACAAGTCTAAACACACCATGAAGCCCCATAGAAGGACAAACAGCCCAGCAATCCTCAGCAGCTCAAAATCTCCACAAGAGATTTCACAGGTCATAAAAACTGCTCTCCTTTTCACAGCATTCAATGTGACCACCATCATGATTCAAGCGCCTAAAATCAAATTCTGAGCTTTTTAACCTATCAAAAAAATCTCTCCTTTTTAATTTAGTTTTACGGCTTTGAGAAAATGTGCAAACTTTCAATCCTTCAATGCACCCTGCATTGGTCCTTTCAAATCACTGCAACTAATGTAAAAAGAGCGCTTAGATCTGTGCAACAAAGCAGCATATCAAATCCGAATTATCTACGCACGGTATTTCCCATCTAATTATCGGAATAATGCAGATATTAAAAATGAGAAATGACAAAACTTCTCACCTCTTTTACCACTGACCCTGTGCTAATTTCACAGACAAAACGAACATGTACACACGCATGATGAATTAGGGAGGAGCAGCACTGGTGTGGTCTGTCTGCCGTTATCACGGGAGAGATTAATCAAGGAGAGGAATGTGCATCCATATCTCTGCTACATTCCTAAGGTTGCCAAAAGCAACACGAGCAATGGCATCGCTGTGATACGAGGGATGTTTTACACTCGGATCCAGACTGTGTTCTTTTAGGTAGAGGAGTCGGGCTGGTGATTATAGATCTGATCTGATGTATTTGACTTTGCAGGCTTAGATAATTTAATCCACAAAAATCCTATTAAAAACTAAAACAGTCTACGTGCATCATGACTCTGAGATGGATTTCACATCATTGCAAAAGTAAACATAATACACTTCGCAAACAGTAACTAACTCCTTTTAAACAGACTGAAACGGAATCACCATCATACGAAAGTGGAGAAAGATAATGAAGTCAAATTTACATTTCCTATCCAGAAGAAGTTGACACTGACTACCAAAGGCCAGTTATTCCTGACATGACTGCACGGAGAGTCCTGATGTAGTCCTGTAACCACAGCCAGCACACACTGTTTACAAGAGGCTGTTTTACGACACAGTAATTTTCCACCTCCATCATTGGAGAAAACACAAACATGCAGAAATCGAAAATGACACAAACATTTGACACAGCAAGTCCTGCTCTCCACCTGAGATAGCTGTTTCACTTTACAAACCTTTAATGTGGTAAACATGGTTTACTAAAATTACTAACAATTCCTGTAGCTATACAATAAAGCTTTGGTGACTAAGTATAAGCCAAGACAGAACTGAAATGAAATCACAGAGACATTTCTAATGTGTTCCAGTGGAGTTATTTACAGCAGTAAAAAAGTACGGTATAATATGGTTACCATGTTCAATATTTAAAGGTTGTCATCCAGTTTCAACAAAACCACAGAAATTGCAACTTCACTCATTACATTCCTGGGCTTTTCACGATTGAAATCGTTAACTCTAATAAATGCTGGGTTAAAATTGAGGTTAAAGTTGGGTTAAAATGGACAAACTCAGCAACTTGATTGTTTTAACCCAGCGGATAGGTTGTTTTAACCCAGCGATTGGATTGTTTTAACCCAGCGATTGGGCTGTTTTAACCCAGCGAATGGGTTGTTTTAACCCAGCAATTGGGCTGTTTTAAACCAGCGAATGGGTTGTTTTAACCCAGCAATTGGGCTGTTTTAAACCAGCAAATGGGCTGTTTTAACCCAGCGTTTGGATTGTTTTATCCCAGCGATTGGATTGTTTTAACCCAGCGATTGGGCTGTTTTAACCCAGCAAATAGGTTGTTTTAACCCAGCGGATAGGTTGTTTTAACCCAGCGATTGGGCTGTTTTAACCCAGCGAATAGGTTGTTTTAACCCAGCGAATAGGTTGTTTTAACCCAGCAAATAGGTTGTTTTAACCCAGCGATTGGGCTGTTTTAACCCAGCGAATAGGTTGTTTTAACCCAGCGATTGGGTTGTTTTAACCCAGCAAATAGGTTGTTTTAACCCAGCGAATTGGGTTGTTTTAACCCAGCGATTGAGTTGTTTTAACCCAGCGATTGGGTTGTTTTAACCCAGCGATTGAGTTGTTTTAACCCAGCGAATAGGTTGTTTTAACCCAGCGAATTGGGTTGTTTTAACCCAGCAAATAGGTTGTTTTAACCCAGCGATTGGGTTGTTTTAACCCAGCAAATAGGTTGTTTTAACCCAGCAATTGAGTTGTTTTAACCCAACGATTGGGTTGTTTTAACCCAACGATTGGGTTGTTTTAACCCAGCAAATAGGTTGTTTTAACCCAGCGAATGGGTTGTTTTAGCCAAACTGTTGGGTTAATTTATTAATATGTTTAATGAGTAATTAAATTAAATTAAAACAATAAACATTTATTAAATTGATTATTAATAAATGTTTACCTTTTAATTATTATTGTTGCCTCTAGTAATTATGTGTCTGATTTTTAATTTCCAACCTATTTTGGGTTCAACTACCCAGTTGGGCAAACATTTAACCCAACCACTGGGTTTTTCCATTTTCAACCCAACTTCGTTTTTTTTAACCCATCATTTTTTTAGAGTGTGGGTCTTTGTTAACCCCAGGTGAACTTAATCCCGGGTTATCTTGTTTCATGTTTCACACTGTCCATATCTTACCCAGCGGGTTTCTCATACTGTCCATTTATAAAATTTGGGTTATCTAAGTTATTTGCATAGGTATGACGTCAACAACACTGGTTTGAGGGGGTTAAAACAGCACGCAACTTAAAAAAAAAAAAAAAACGTGGAAATGTCACCATAGCAGACCCACTCTCTTAAATATTCTGAAACATGTGATACTTTCTCGTTTATCACTCCAGTTCACGCGTTTATTTACCGTCGCTGTTCTGCATTTTAACCGTTTCAGCAACAGCGCATGAAAGTTTATGCGCGTAAGTGCGTGGATATTAAAGGAGAAATGCACTTGGACCGGTCACGATTGCGAACAACTCGCCGTTTACGTTAATTTAGTGAATGAACGTGAAACGTTGCTTAACCCAGGGTTAAAACTGACCTCACCTGCGGTTTCGATATGAACAGCCCATATAAGAAGTGAAACACACACGCATTCTCACTAAAGTTTTCCTCCTCGAACCCCAGCAGACAGTGGCTGAAGCCGAACCAGAACATCGCCAGACTGCTCCCTGGGGTTTGAGACAGCCAACATGTCAGATAAAAGGAGCAATTCTACAAGCATCACCTTTGGTTTTTCATCCTGCTCTCCTTTTTGTTCAGAACCCCCGGTACGCAGTTGGTCAGTTCGGTCCAGTCCGCGTGTAAGCCACAACTCCAGCCGGTGGAGAACCGAGAGAAGAGCCAGGTCTCCTTCCTATTGGGTCGGTAACAGGTACACTTCTTCTGTCCCGGTCTACAGTCGCACGGAACCTCCAGCCGGACATTCTGCACCAGGTGTCTCCCGAACGTGGTGCCGCCGGTCTTCTGGATGTGCAGGAACACGATCACATCATCCCCTTTGATTTCAAAATCCACAGTCCGCTGCAGATCCCTGATGGGGAAATAGTATTTCTTCACGTAATGTGGATCAGGAGTCGGGAAGAGATCCGCATCGTCCTCCAGCATGTACCCGTGCGGAGAGCCGAAGTTCATCCTCCCCGGAGCCACGTACTGATACAGAATCAGCATGAACAGAACCGAGCCGACAACGATGAACAGAAATTTACTGCTCCTCTCAACCATGTTCCTTCCAGTGAGGAGGTTCATGTGTTACCATTTCCCGGTTGACTGTTTTTTAGGGTGTCTCCATATAAACACACGGCAGTCAGAGCATCGCGCGCGGAAAGCGGATCTTCAGACGCATTGGATCAGGATGGAGACGCTCGGACTCATGTTGCGGTACTCGATCCGGTACGGCGCGATCTCCCTCCTTGCACCACTGTATGACACAGTGTGTTTAAAGTCCTCGACACATCGCTGTGAAGCTCCTCCAGCAGCGTGCACAGCGACACCCACTTTCCCAACACGCGCGCGCTCCACACTCTCCCAAACACAAACGGGCGCAATGTTTCGTTTCTAGCGAACGCCCGCTCTTCTTCTCTCGCGTTATGATATTCCTGTGAAGACAGCGGCGTTTCCTCGCAGTAGATAAATAATAAATTAAATTAAATTAAATTAAATTAAATTAAATTAAATTAAATTAAATTAAATAATGAG
>RJVU01061481.1:1199261-1211059 GCA_003731715.1 Anabarilius grahami
AAATTAAATTAAATTAAATTAAATTAAATTAAATTAAATTAAATTAAAATAAAATAAAATAAAATAAATGAAATGAAATATAAAATAAAATAATATTAAATAAAATGAAATATAAAATAAAATAAAATAAAATAAAAATGAAGTTCCCAACAGGTTCATCTGTTTACAAAGCAAAAAACACCCGCTATATTATGAATGACTTGAACCAAAAATGTTTAAAAATTCATAAACTTGATGAGACTTTGAAGCATATAAAGAGTAAAAAATATTAAGTAAACAACATAACGATATAAAACACAAAAAAAATAAAACCTTTCTAGTTGATAGTAAGTAAATAATGAAATAAAACATAAGTACTCTAAATAAAAAGTCTCTCTAGCGTACAGAAATGAGATTCATGTAATGTTTTAAAACGCTGTAAATGATAATTCAGTGTTTTCAGCTATTTCTGCATGTATAGTCACTTAACTGAAAAAAAAATGAAATTATGTAGTCCTAATAGATTAAATTGTGTGATGATATACTTTTTTTTATTTTTAATTTTTTTTGAAAGATAGACTTTTGGCAATTTGTCATTGAGCAGTAAAATATGTATGTCCACCTCTGATAAGATAAAAATCATAATTCATTTGCAAAAGAAGAGTTTGTGTGAGGAATCAGAGCCCACACTCAGTGAAACATAAGATCAACACAGAGAAACCTTTAGCCTGGACTTCACCTCCACAGCTAGTGGGCAGTATTGAGACTGAATGTAGAGAACTGTAGTTGTGTACTGCCATCAGCTTTTGATTCTGATTCTGCCTCATTAATATTCTATAAATATTGCTATTGGGTACAAACAGTTTGCACCATTAATTCTACTTTACCTCAATCTCATTTGCCTCTTCATATCAAACACAATGACAGGTGAATGAAAAGTAAACTCATGCAAAACATCATTCTTATAAACGTATGCATCACTTAGCTAATTCACTAACATTAGTAAAGTCTCTCTTCTCAAAATCCTCTGATCTTGTACAAATTAACTCAAACAAATGATGTCGCTTAAACACCGCAAGCCAAATTAACATATTTTTATTTACAACACGCAGCGGCGGCCTGAAGAAAGCCTGTCATTGATATCATGATTATTACGCCTGGGGACCCGCTGTATAATGAAGCTGTGCGACTGCTTCAGGAAGATGAATTGTAAAGCGCTTCTCTTCTTCACTCGTCACATGGTGGGCTCCACTGTCGATGCATAGTGTACTTTGGATGAATGCATGTTAAAGGATTAGTTCACTTCACAATTAAAATCATTTCCCTGTACCCCCATGTCATCCAAGATCTTTCTTTCTTCAGTGGAAAAGAAATGAAGGTTTTTGAGGAAAACATTCCAGGATTTTTCTCCATATAGGGACTTCACTGGGGTTCAACGGGTCCAAATGTCAGTTTCAGTGCAGCTTCAAAGAGCTCTACATGATCCCAGACGAGGAATAAGAGTCTTATCTAGAGAAACCATGAGCCATTTTCTAAAAAAAAAAAACATTTATATACTTTTTAACCACAAATGCTCGTCTTGCACTGCTCTGAGATGCGCCACGCATTACGTAATCATGTTGGAAAGGTCAAGTGTGAAGTCAAAAAAAGGTAAAACATCAATGTCGGACGATTTTGAAGTTGAGACGGAGTTTTTCACTCTACCGCGGTACTTCCGCGTGACCTTTCCAACGTGATTTCACTGGATTTATTGCTATGTTAATTAAAATGTCTAAAATACAAACACTTTAGTCGATTGTGTGTTTGTTCATTTATGCACAATCACAATTCTGTGGTGTTATAATTTAGTGTTATAAAATTTGACTATTTTTTTAAACAAATGCAATAAAATCATATGTTAGTAAGCCATTTATCGTTTAACTTAGTCAAATCACCAGTGGTTTACTTAAAGGGATAGTTCACCCAAAAATAAAAATGTCGTCATCATTTACTCACTCTCATTTTCCAAATCTGAATGCGTTTCTTAATTCTTCAGAACACAAAATATTTTGAAGAATGCCAAACAATTTTGGACTCCACCGAGTTTCATTATATGGACCAAAAAACAGTGAGATGCTTTTCAAAATATTGTGTTCTGTCATACAGGATCTGTGTAGTTTTTACCCCGTTTGATATTTTTGTCTGAAAAAGAATAACAAGAAAGGAACCGGTGAGTAAATGATGAGAGAATTTTTCATTTTTGGGTGAAGTATCACTTTAAATCTCAAATGACATATGTGGTATAAAGAAATGGAAAGTTTCATTTACTTTCCTAAAAAGAAACTCAAATTCCTATTTTGTTCAGCTGAAGTAGCTGCAAGATGTAATATTGATGAGAATATTGGTTTGCCACAACTATCTCTTCTGTTATGAATTGCTTTATGAAAGAAAGCAGCTTTTACTGTGTTACTTTCCCGCAACTGTTTTCAATTTGTGTACCGTCAAACTGAAAGGTGAAATAACTCTCTATCTCTCTTTTATACACTCTAAAATGCTGGGTTAAAAACGGACAAACCCAGCGGTTGGGTTAAATGTTTGACCCAACCTGATTTAACCCAACTATTGTTTAAAAATTACTGTATTGCTTAAAATGACCCCAAAATAGGTTGGAAATTAACATTTATTAGTATCTATTAATATGCTTTGGGTTCATTTTAAGCCAGTCATATTGTGATTTTTAAACAATAGTTGGGTTAAATAAAACTGCCCAGCACTTTGGGCAAACATCCACTGGGTTAAAACAACCCAATTGCTGGGTTTATCCATTTTTAACCCAACTTGAGTTATTTTTAACCCAGCATTTTTAGAGTGTACCTAAGCACACTGTAGTGTTGTTGTTGTTATTGTAATTTTTTTTCTCCAGAATTGAGGATTTAACACCAATCTCAAGGTCATTACCAAAAAATAACCTTTAGTTTTATTTCATAACAGAATGGACATAACACTCACTTTCAAATACTTGATAATATTCACTACTAAAATTCACACAAAAACAGCTGACTGAGAAAATATCACCTGGAAATATTTATACAATATCATATTGGACTGATGACAACCATCAACATTTAGACTAGGATTATCTTTTCTCTGAACGCAATTTTAATCCTAATCCGACATGGCATGTCTGACCTTAAGAGATATAATACATTTGTGTGTGTTGCACAATCACACAAATACACATTTTAGGGTATGAGATGACAAAAGCAACCAATGGCTATCATCTTCTTCTGTAATACACACTGTTTAATAATCTCAGATCCAAAAATACATGTTTGGATGGTGATTTTCTGCTTCAACCGTCCCTGTTATCTCATGGGTTTAGAGTTACCCGACAGCCTTGACTAAATTAATGATGTGTACAACTTTAACGGATGCATGTGGGAGTTATTAATTCCTTGTTTTGACACTTACAGTGGCAGCAAGATATAAGAACCGTTTTTTAAGATTTGTAAGAGTGGGAGAGAAAACGAGTGTAAGGTCATAGTTGTGCAGCTATTTTTTATGCCTACAAAGTTGCTGAATGTGTCAAATTAATGGACTCGCAGAGCTGAGGAAGCTTCAGCAGATTGTGTGAGTGTTGCTTACCTCAGATGGACAGGACTGGCATTAAAGGAAAAGGAGCTCTATTCCCTGCAGAAAAAGACTCGTGGACTGGCCTGAAATGGAGGCCTGAGTGAATTTAGTTGGCAAGAAATTCTGATGTAAGGCCTGAATCATCTCACACGGCTACCTGCACCCATTCGAGGAAGGTGAAAAACTGAAACCGAAGTTGTCAGAATACACTTTTAAGCATAAGTATTGAGTTTATTAAACTTACCTGAATGTCTAATGATAAAAAATGCAAAAATAAAAACATTTAACAACTTTAAAGTGGTTCAAATGGTGATATATCTAATTTCATGTAGTTTGTACGCTTTATTATGAACATAAATAGACAAAGGTGAACATATTTAAACAAGTTGTGAACGCTGTTGAATATAACCAAAGACTTTATATAGCTACAGAAAGAACGTGCACTTGTATTTTTATTGTATTGTATATTATGAATGGGAGAAAGTGCAAATAAGTCCCGCCTTCTAAATAAGAGCCAATCGCTGATTAGTAAAGTCATCGAGTCACTGTTAGAAGCTCCGGTTCCTATAGAAACAGTCAGACGCACGCCACTTTCTATAGAGGGTATGCACGTGACATCACCGTCGACCGTTAAGACTGCGGTCACGCCCACTGGGTGGCAAAACACTGAGTGGCAGCATTAGTTTTCAGCCGCGCAAAACACACAAAACACATCCAAAACGGGAAAGAGCTTTGCGACTGACTGGACAAACAGCTTTTGACAAACATGTTTTGCAGTTATCATTTTGTGTCAAATTGTTGGATTTTGAGGTAAAATCATACCGTATATATTGTATTGTTGAATATTGTGTTCACAACTCATCAATTAAATATTTTCCATCTTATATTCTGCATAATTTGGTGTTTTTAAATAAAAACACTGACAAAAACTACACAAGTTTTAGGGCTGGACGATATATATAACATTGATGTAAGTGATTACGCGGATTTAAACCTACATATATTGTAGTTATATGAAATATTCACAGGCAGATTTGCTTTATGTATTTCCCCGGCGTCGAAATCAGGCACATATAAATGTCAGGAAACACGACTCCTGGCTGCATGTCAATATCCATATATTTGACATGTCATAAGGAACACTTTCGAGTCCAAAATTTAGTGTAATCGTTTATTTTACTCGTGTTTCCGCAGTTTCCTCTATTAAATCCAGTCATGCAGCAGGTTCTTTTGCCACTCAGTCCAGCTGAGGGAGCGCGTTCCGGCGGGAAAGTGACGTCGATGCATACCCTCTATAGAGACGCGCATGCGCATTAGCTTGATCCAGCTTGAAAAATGCCATTTTTTGTCATGATTCAAGCGTTTAGAAACTAATTTATGAGACAGCTGTTGGCAGATTTTATTGGTGATTTCATTTTCAAATATGAAATTGAATCGAAAGCTTGGCAAACAGCTTTGGAGAATTCAAAGAGACAGGAGCTGCACTTGGATGCTCGAGAGGCGTTTCAAAGATGGCCGCCGAGTGAAATGAATTGTCTTGATATAACTTTCAAAAAAAGTCCAGTACAAACATTACTGCCGCTCATCAATGGCAGCTGTCACAGTTGCTTGGCGACAACAGTCCAGTTTAACAACGTTCAGTCAGACCTTCCCGTCACAGCAGCGGCATTTCGATTTTTAACGGAAATGAAAGTAGTGCTGTTTTTAATGTGTTTTTGGATTGTTCTGCGGACGAAACACTGCAAAAATATATTTCCCAGAAATTCGCGCTCTTTTTTTCCCATTAAAAAATGGCGCCTTTTTACGCATAGTTATCGCTTGTAATGAAATGACCTTGGAGAATTTCAGTATTAATACTATATTATTGCAGTCGGTATTCATTTATTTTTTTATTTTAGTTTTTTTTGCAATTGTTTGTTTTGTACTGCTTTAGTGGATAATATAGCTTAGTTACAGGTACAATTTTTTAATAATTTTGTCTTAAATCAATAGTGCTCTATTTCATGTGCATGTATTTATTTATTTGGTGATTATTATATAAGTAGGCTAACTAATTCATCTAATTGTTTCAGATCAGGTTATAAAACTTATCATTTATCTGCCATCTAAAGTTAACAAATGTACAATGTAAAGACATTTATAACATTGATTGTTTGTTAAGGCTGTGTGATTTGTTTCTCAACTGCACTGCATTTTTTAATTCCATGTTGGAAAAGACTGACCATAATGCAAAAGTCGGCTCATCCAGTAATGTATGCCATCAGTGAGGCTATTCAATAAATGCATATGTATTTTGATAGGAGGCTTTTCTTTTAGGTTTACACTTAGAAACAGTTTTCAATGTCTTATTAGTCCAAGAACACTCTAAAAAATGCTGGGTTAAAACAACCCAAGTTGGGTTGAAAATGGACAAACCCAGCGATTGGGTTGTTTTGACCCAGCAGTTGGGATAAATGTTTGCCCAACCTGCTGGGTAGTTTTATTTAACCCAACAATTGTTTACAAATTACTATATGTCTGGCTTAAAATGAACCCAAAATAGGTTGGAAATTAAAAATCAGACTCATAATTACTAGAGGCAACAATAATAATCAAAAAGATGAGCATTTATTAATAAGCAATTTAATAAATGTTTATTGTTTAAATATTATTCAAAAAAAGTATTAATAAATGTTTGTTTATTAAACATATTAATAAATGTTAATTTCCAACATATTTTGGGTTCATTTTAAGCAAGAAATACAGTAATTTTTAAACAATATTTGGGTTAAATAAAACTACCCAGCAGGTTGGGCAAACATTTAACCCAGCCACTGGGTTAAAACAACCCAATCGCTGGGTTTGTCCATTTTCAACCCAACTTGGGTTGTTTTTAACCCAGCATTTTTTAGAGTGTACTTACTGTGTGTGATTTTAAGACACCCTTACTGGTGTAGCCTACTTGTTCAAGGCTCACAGTTTCCTGATTTTTTTAAAACATCTTTCTGAAGGCACTTTTTAACCTGCTCAAATGAAGAAACTTTCTGTCTAACACATAAAGGCACCTCTATTTGTTGTTAGTTTTTTCTTTTCATTCAATTTGAAATGTTATCAAGTTGGTTAAACTAATGAATTAGAAAATGAATCATTCATCTACTCCACCTGGAGAGGAGAGATAGGGGGAAAGAAAGAGAAAAAATGATAATGAGAAAAAGAGAAAACATAATGCGGCAACTTTGTCCAAACCAGACTGTATTGTACTAATGAAAGAGAATCAGTCATTGCAGCGCGCCCAGGTGTTCTCGTTTATTGAAGAGATGTCATAGTATGAGCTGCTGATGGTTTTCAATTGGATGTAAGTGTGTCTGTGCTCCAAGGTCACGCTGTGCCTGAACTTCTCCTGTAAACACTTGAACATGGTATAAGCAATAACAACACAGAAATGAAATGTTTTTTAACGGGTTGGTTCAACCGAAAATTAAAATTCTGTCATATTTAGCTAACCCTCATGACATTTCAAAATTAACATGGAAGCTTCAAAAGCACCATAAATGTAGCCTCTTTTTTTTATCGCATGCTTGATTTTTCTAAAGCTATACAATAGTTACACACTAGCTATAGGTAACATCTCATCTGATAACTGTAGCTCTTGGGCGATCCGCTGTAAAATATCATCTCGGACGACCCTATCATGGTACACACTGCTTGACGCATCATACAGCGAGTTTATCCTCCTTTTCAATAGTGATTGGTCAAATTCAGATAGATAGACAAATCGGCTCGTTCAACCGCACACATCACGAATTCAAACCGATAGTTCCCGAATTCTTCGACACGATCGAGAGGTCGGGAAATGCTCGTGAGGTACTCTGCTCGGCTTGTAATTCATCGCACACGAAACGAGCCGCGACCATACGAGCATCAACGATTTCCACGCGATTTAAGAAAAAGCTCGTACTACAGAAAAAAAAATTGCACCGTGTACGCCCGCTTTTAGTAATTCAAACATAAGACAACATAAAAAAGAAAGAATCTCCTCATAAAATTCGATTCGGCAATCAGTTTTCGCACTTTTGTGAGGAAAAAAAAGCGTCAACACACACACTCTTAAAGATTTATTGTGCACTTTGCTTAGATTGATTGAGTTTTCACTGTTGTGCTAAAATCATTGATCTTGTGCTGCTCTGACTGACAGCTTCAGTGATTATAAAGAGAGAGCGGCGCTCGCTTTCTGTGTCATTCATTCACAAGAAAAGTTATTGTTTTTCATGAGATTTTGAATATTTCATACTTCACCTTGACAAAATGTATTTAAACCTAGGGATTTTATAATGTTTAATATTTATTTAAAAGTGAAACTGAGTGAAAAACTATTACAGGAAATGGCTAATATATGCGTAAATAATAAATGGTCCTCTGCCGCTGTCTTTTTTATTTTTAAATAAAAGTGTTTTCTATCTTGAAACGTTCGGTTTTACAAATGGGGACAATCTCAGAAGGATGAACAAATAATGTTTTTGGTCATCACATTAAAAATAGCATTTGAAGTGCTGAAAAAATGTCTAATTACAGACACCGTGTTTCTTATTCAAACGTTCCCATTAGCTTCGTTTTTATTGCAATCAATCAAACTGGTTTATTGGCAAACAGAGCTGGGTAGATTACGTATGAATTGTAATCAGTTACTGATTACAAATGACATGACAAAATTTGTAATCAGTAATATAATCTCTTAGATTACACATTTTTGGTAACGTAATCTGACTACTTTTGGATTACATTTATATTACTTTTGTTCTAACCCTTATTTGATGTCACATATATTGTAGGATAATTGTGTACTATTTTGACAGATACAAAGGAAAAATATATTCCAAAAAATATATTCTGTTCACCAACAAGAGCCTCAACAGAATCTTTTTAAAGTGCAATGTATGGACAGTTCAAAATACTAACATGAATGTACCTGTTAGTGTTTGCTGAGAGTAACACTGAATACAACAAAATCACATCTTATGATTTTAAAACATATTTACTTAAAATTAAGTACATTTAGAAAACAGCAACATTACAAAAACAAATAGTGAAAAACATGAAATTCACAGCAATATCACTGCTACATCAAATATTTCATCTATATCTCATATATTATTATTATTATTATTATTAATATATTATTTCATCTATATTTCCCCCTCACCGCCGGAAAAACTCGAAGAATCATGAACGTATATAAGCAGCGGGTTTATTATGAAAAAAAATATAAACATAAAAAAATGAAAAATTAGGATAATCAATGAATTGTGAACAATTTACTGCCATTGTGTAAATAATATGTAATCATGTAATCCATAAAAAAGTAACTGTAGTCTGATTACGAGTATTTTAAAAAGTAGTTTACGCTAATTACAAGTATTTGATTTTTGGAATCTGATTACGTAATCCAGATTACATGTAATCCGTTACTAACCAGCTCTGTTGGCAAATTAGGCAAGTGTGATAACTAGATTAAAATATAAATACAGCATTAAAATGTCAACCATTGATGGTTTTGTCAATGTACAGTGAGTACAGAATGAACAGCTAACAGTTCACTGGAAATGACTAAGCTGGCTTAACGAAAACCAGGAAGTAACTGTGCATATGGTCAATTCTAAAAAGTTAAAAGCAGTTAAATTATTATTTTTTTAAATGTGCTTTTTTCATTCCACTGACCTGCATCTCGTGTTTTTAACAGCAAAAACTCGTTGTGTGTGAACCGTCATGTAGTCAGCAGGTTGTGAGTTTTACAGTACGCACCCTTTGCATTCTCCAGCATCTCTGTGGCACCGAGGGAAGAGCGAGTGAGTGAAGTGCGCTGTCATGACTCCTCAGGGAGCAGGTTTCAAGCGGACACACACTGTGGTCTACTGGTGGCTCAGGCCCAGAGCATGCAGACTCATCCGTGAGATTAATGAGCCTGGCCCAGCGAAGGCTCGTCACATTAGCATAGAGATATAAAATGTGACTCTGTCATGAGGGGAGGCACGCTGGTGACTGCTCAGAGGAAAGATCACCCGGGATGCAATGCAGATTCATCCGTGCTCACAGCTCTTTCTGATCTCTGCTGACTATAATCGCATTGTGTGACATTGACTGGTAAAGTAAACAAGGCTGTGCACGCAGGTGTTTTAAAAGTCCTGGTGCTTGCATGAGGGTACAAATCTGAAAACATATCCATGGTTTCCACTGCAAGCTTTATGGAAGAAAAACCTTTTTTCCAGATATAGCTTAAACTGGATAGTACACTCTAAAAAATGCTGGGTTAAAAACAACCCAAGTTGGGTTGAAAATGGACAAACCCAGCGATTGGGTTGTTTTAACCCAGCGGCTGGGTTAAATGTTTGCCCAACCTGCTGGGTAGTTTTATTTAACCCAAATATTGTTTAAAAATTACTGTATTTCTTGCTTAAAACTAACCCAAAATATGTTGGAAATTAACATTTATTAATATGTTTAATAAACAAACATTTATTAATACTTTCTTTGAATAATATTTAAACAATAAACATTTATTAAATTGCTTATTAATAAATGTTCATCTTTTTTATTATTATTGTTGCCTCTAGTAATTATGAGTCTGATTTTTAATTTCCAACCTATTTTGGGTTCATTTTAAGCCAGACATATAGTAATTTGTAAAAAATTGTTGGGTTAAATAAAACTACCCAGCAGGTTGGGCAAACATTTAACCCAACTGCTGGGTCAAAACAACCCAATCGCTGGGTTTGTCCATTTTCAACCCAACTTGGGTTGTTTTTAACCCAGCATTTTTTAGAGTGTAGTACCAGCTGGTTTTTCTATTACTAACATAGAATGTTTTCTTAAAGTGATAGTTCTGAAAAAATAATATCAGCCCTCTCTTATTTCATGACTGATCAGATCAAGTGTTCAAACTGAGACTCATCTTAATCTGACATGGTGTTCAGGAATATGGGGGAGGGACGGGATAATCCATGAAATGTGAAGAGAGCCTCTTTATGCCCGGGATTGTTTAAACTAATTATCTCTCAATTTCAATCAATCCTGGCATGTGAATATAATCAGCAGAAAACACAGCGAGAGGGAAATCAAAACTGCGTCTCAACAAGCCAACAGATTAAAGAGTCTGCCATGCAGATCATGCATTAATGATGAGCGAGAGAGAATGAAAGAATGATGATTTAGTGTTGTCTAATCGCACACAAACAAGACAAAGAGGGAACGAGACTTTGTTTTGATTGAATTAGACGTCAAAAAGAATAATACAACACAAAAACATCACTTATTATCAGTAAATAATACATATCTTAATCAGATTTAATCTTTCAGCATCTCCTTTTATATTTAGTTTTGGTACACAAATAAAGAAACGCTGCTGAATACCATCATAAGTTGTGTTTTGGACCCTCGTCAATTATATAAAAGTATTTGAACACTGCATTAGATATTCAAATATCAAACAATTCATACAAATTGTACTTGATATTTTTATTATGTGTACTTATGTTTTGCTGTTGTCAAATCTATACCCTTTCTAGAAAACTGAGCTTGTGCTCTTTGTTTAAAACAAACTTCATTTGTTTTGATGTTTGTAGTGTTTACACTGACATTCTTTCATTGTGAAGTGTGACGGTAACACTTTGGAATAACAGTTCTTCATTAACTGCGCAGGAAGTGATGCAGGACAGATGAGTTGTTCTACATGAACACTTCAGCTACTGCTATTAACTGATATGGAAACAAGAATAACTGATCAGTATGTAATATCAAATTTAGTTCTAAGATAGTTCCTTATTAGGTAATCAATAATTACTGAATGAGATTGGCATCATTAATAACTATCAACTAACTACACTCTTTAAAAACAACCCAAGTTGGGTTGAAAATGGAGAAACCCAGCGATTGGATTGTTTTAACACACCGATTGGGTTGTTTTAACCCAGGGAATGGATTGTTTTATCCCAGCGATTGGGTTGTTTTAAAACAGCGATTGGGTTGTTTTAACCCAGCGATTGGATTGTTTTAACCCAGCGATTGGATTGTTTTAACCCAGAGATTGGGTTGTTTTAACCCAGAGATTGGGTTGTTTTAACCCAGCGATTGGATTGTTTTAACCCAGCGATTGGGTTGTTTTAAAACAGCGATTGGGTTGTTTTAACTCAGCGACTGGGTTGTTTTAACCCAGCGATTGGATTGTTTTAACCCAG
>RJVU01061481.1:1211084-1263888 GCA_003731715.1 Anabarilius grahami
ATATCTTAATCAGATTTAATCTTTCAGCATCTCCTTTTATATTTAGTTTTGGTACACAAATAAAGAAACGCTGCTGAATACCATCATAAGTTGTGTTTTGGACCCTCGTCAATTATATAAAAGTATTTGAACACTGCATTAGATATTCAAATATTAAACAATTCATACAAATTGTACTTGATATTTTTATTATGTGTACTTATGTTTTGCTGTTGTCAAATCTATACCCTTTCTAGAAAACTGAGCTTGTGCTCTTTGTTTAAAACAAACTTCATTTGTTTTGATGTTTGTAGTGTTTACACTGACATTCTTTCATTGTGAAGTGTGACGGTAACACTTTGGAATAACAGTTCTTCAATAACTGCGCAGGAAGTGATGCAGGACAGATGAGTTGTTCTACATGAACACTTCAGCTACTGCTATTAACTGATATGGAAACAAGAATAACTGATCAGTATGTAATATCAAATTTAGTTCTAAGATAGTTCCTTATTAGGTAATCAATAATTACTGAATGAGATTGGCATCATCAATAACTATTAACTAACTACACTCTTTAAAAACAACCCAAGTTGGGTTGAAAATGGAGAAACCCAGCGATTTGATTGTTTTAACCCAGCGAATGGATTGTTTTAACCCAGCGATTGGATTGTTTTAAACCAGTGAATGGATTGTTTTAACCCAGCGATTGGGTTTCTTTAACCCAGTGATTGGATTGTTTTAACCCAGCGATTGGGTTGTTTTAACCCAGCGATTGGATTGTTTTAACCCAGCGAATGGATTGTTTTAAACCAGCGATTGGGTTGTTTTAACCCAGCGGTTGGGTTGTTTTAACCTAGAGATTGGATTGTTTTAACCCAGCGAATGGATTGTT
This sequence comes from Anabarilius grahami, assembly GCA_003731715.1. NCBI lineage: Eukaryota > Metazoa > Chordata > Actinopteri > Cypriniformes > Xenocyprididae > Anabarilius > Anabarilius grahami. The sequence goes on from RJVU01061481.1 coordinate 1,211,959, forward strand.
TTAAACCAGCGATTGGGTTGTTTTAACCCAGCGGTTGGGTTGTTTTAACCCAGCGAATGGATTGTTTTAACCCAGCGATTGGATTGTTTTAAACCAGTGAATGGATTGTTTTAACCCAGCGATTGGGTTTCTTTAACCCAGCGATTGGGTTGTTTTAACCCAGCAAATTGATTGTTTTAACCCAGCGATTGGGTTGTTTTAACTCAGCGAATGGATTGTTTTATTTAACTCAACTATTGTTCAAAAATTACTGTATTTCTTGCTTAAAATGAACCCAAAGTATGTTGGAAATTAACATTTATTAATGTTTAATGAATAATAATTAAACAATAAACATTTATTAAATTGTTTATTAATAAACATTCACATTTTGATTATTATTGTTGCCTCTAGTAATTATGTGTCTGATTTTTATTTTCCAACCTATTTTGGGTTCATTTTAAGCCAGACATATAGTCATTTTTAAACAATAGTTGGGTTAATTAAACATTTAACCCAATCGCTGGGTTAAAACAACCCATTTGCTGGGTTTGTCCATTTTCAACCCAACTTGGGTTGTTTTTAACCCAGCATTTTTTAGAGTGTATGACAAATTATAAAGAATTTCCAATTAATTAGTAATCACAACATTATTGTGTGTCTGAGACGTAATCAATCATATATAGTCATAAAATCCATTAATAATTACTCAAATGTTACATAGACACTAACTATAGTGATCTGGACCATTATTTTAAAGTGGTACCAGTGTGACTTAAGTGTCTGAATACTTTTTCAGGATAACTTATGTTGCTTTAGAAGCTATTAATATAGTGAATATGAGAGTCTAATTTGTTGTGATTTTTGTTTTGTTTTTACAAAGCACAGGCCTACTCTTGAATACTGATGAGATCACAGAAACCAGCCTAGAGCAGCATGGAAATTTCAGCAGTTTTTTTCCCCTCCAGCAAGGTACGCTGACAGATATACACACTCCACTGGTATTATTCCATTCTCTTTGAAATGCACCAATATTTTACCTCTCTAAACGTCTCCGGTCGCTGCAGCCTTTCTAAAAGGACAGACAGCTGAATCTCCTGCCCGGATTCAGGGCATAAATCCACACGGACTCCAAACAGATATTCACTTGCTAGTGAGTCAGCAAATTAACAAAGTGAGAGACCGTTAATAAGTGTGCTCTCACCTCAGTGTTTTCCTCGAATGTATAAAAAAACAGCCCTGGGAGACAGAAAAAAAAAAAAAAAAACTCTTCTAAGAGAAAATCTCCAATAAAGAGGAAGCAAGAGAGAGATAAATGTGAATTTAAATGCAGCCTTAATTCATCATGACTGTGTTTCTCAGGTCTGCGTCGGGAGAGTAAACAGTCCACGGCGGAGGAGTTCGAGAACTGACTGATGCTCAACTTCTGTGTGTCTTTGCCCAGTTCCATGTGTCAGGGGTGAGATGTGTGTTTACATTTAGAGGTGAGTGGACAGAAGCACAGCTCATAAATATCCAACAGGGCTGGAATCGTTGGAAGGATGTTCTCTCTGGACATACATCTCTGCTATCATCTATTATCTGTCACGTCAAATAATTCCATAATACATATGAGAACTGCTAGTGTTTACTATGGAAGCCTGTTTCCACCACTGAATAAAAAATAAAACAGATAATTGCAACTTTTTGTCTCACAATTGACTTTTTCTCGCAATAAATTCTGATAATAAGTTTATATCCAACAATTCTGAGTTTATAACTCACAATTCTGATGTGAGTTTATATCACGCATTTCTGACTTTATTTCTCGCAATTCTGAGAAAAGAAGTCAGAATTGCAAGATATAAACTTGCAATTGTGAGAAAAACAAAGTCAGAATTGCGAGATTAAAAAGTATTTTTTATTCAGTGGCGGAAACATGCTTCCATAATTTACAGCTCTAGTGTTTGTTTAGTCATGCAAAACCAGGCCCGGTTCTACAGGGGTGCTAAACACACCCTCCAACACAATCAAGAGCACCCTCCGTTGATACTGTAATAATATATTGACGAAACAGATTTGGTAAAAACGCTTCATTTTTGTTAGCGCTCTGGAGAACGTCAACTGTATCTATTTACAACATGTTTTTGCAGCGTTGAGCAATGTAGCCAATCACAGGCATAGTTGTTGATCTCTTGAATGCAGTGGCCAATCAGAAGTGTTTAAGTTAGTCCACTCACCGCTCAAAACGCCAGAGTTTTTATTCAGTGCTGAGTTACGCAGGCTCGCGAAACCTCTCATTAACAAACAACAGATGATCGTGCTTCTTGCACGTTTAGTGAAAGTGAAGGGGGACTAAGGGCCAGATTTACTAACAATCCCTCTTTTTGTCAGGATTTACTAAAGTGTGATTTGGGAACACATAAAGTCTGATGCGCTTCGTGTTTCATGCATAACATGCACAGCTCGGCTAACAAACTCCATCTCTGCATATGTTTGGGTGCGCAATTTCACCAGATTTGCAACGTTAATCATTTAAAAATCTAAGCCAACACAGAGGAGAATACATCAAACTGTTTTTCATCGTGATTTCAAAATAAACGTTTAAACCCTTGCTCTGAGTTTAGTCCAACATTTAGTTTAAATGTTGTTTGGCCAATAGTACCCTAGTGAATAAAAAATACTAAAATTAATTTGTAGTACATTTATTTTATGCTAAGTATACTACAAAATACATTTATATATTTATGTTTTAAATAAAAATATCCTGCAGTTGTACTTTTGGTATACTAAACTGGTATGCTTAAAGGTTTAGTTCACCCAAAAATTCATTTCTGTCATGTATTACTCACCCTCATGCCGTTCCACAACCGTAAGACCTTCGTTCATCTTCAGAACACAAATTAAGATATTTTTGATGAAATCCGATGGCTCAGTGAGGCCTGCATTGACAGCAAGATAATTAACACTTTCAGTACCCAGAAAGCTACTAAAGACATATTTAAAGCAGTTCATGTGACTACAGTGGTTAAACCTTAATGCTATGAAGCGACGAGAATACTTTTTTGTGCCAAAAAAGCAAAACAACAACTTTATTCAACAATATCTAGTGATGGACGATTTCAAAACACTGCTTCATGAAGCTTTACGAATCTTTTGTTTCGAATCAGTGGTTCGGAGCGTGAAAGTCATCTGATTTCAGTAAACGAGGCTTTGTTATGTGATAAGTGTTTTGAAATTTCAATGGTTCACTACAGGGGGGCGTGACTTTGACAGTTTGATACACGCTCCGAACCACTGATTTGAAACAATTCGTAAAGCTTTGAAGCTTCATGAAGCAGTGTTTTGTAATCGCCCATCACTGGATATCGTTGAATAAAGTCGTTATTTGATTTTTTTTGGCGCAACAAAAAGTATTCTCATCGCTTCATAACATTAAGGTTGAACCACTGTAGTCACATGAACTGATTTAAATATATCTTTAGTAGTTTTCTGGGCATTGAAAGTGTAAATTATCTTGCTGTCTATGGAGGCCTCACTGAGTCATCAGATTTAATCAAAAATATCTTAATTTGTGTTCTGAAGATGAACGAAGGTCTTACGGGTGTGAAACGACACGAGGGTGAGTAATTAATGACAGAATTTCAATTTTTTGTGAACTAACCCTTTAATGTCTGCTAAACTGGAACAACTAATTTTGTACTTAATGCACTTTAATTGTGTGGAAGTAGTGCCGAGGTTCAACTAAAGATATACTGAAGTGGAACTATTAGAAGGTACACTTTAAATATCTTGCATTTAAAGTCTGATATTAAACAAAGATCATACAATCCTTATAAATAGTGACATTAAAACACTTTTTAGGTATAATATTAAGAAATGTGCATTGTGCAATAAAGTTTAATTATAATTTTGTATCAGTAAGTCTCAAGTGATATGTCAATAATGGATTTGAAGTATACTTAGTATGAAATAAATGTCATTTAAATATATTTTTTACTAGGATACACAGCAGAATTATTATGTGTACATGTCATCTATTAGTGTAGATCTGCTGATAAAGAGCAGAATTGAAAATGCGTGATGTTAAGTGTAAAACAAATGTTCAGGGACATGCTTTAAAATTATAAAAAGCTGGTTTCAGCAGTTAATGCGCATCTAAAGCAACCTAGCACAAACATGTTTATCAGTTCATGCATTCAGCACATGCAATAGAAAAATAACAACCATTCTTGAGGCATTAACGCCAGTGATTAACCTTTAGTGGCAGTGGTAATGGAGAGAGGCGTAACATTAAATTAGTTCATCCATATTTATTAATCATCGCTCTAATTATTATTTTCAGTTGTGACTATTTTCTGAGGAACAAAAATCAACACGAGTTCAACATTTCTCTTGCCTCACTAAACACTGATTCTACATTCTGGCAATCGCTGGAAAATAGCAACTTAAATTAGCCTTGATAATTACAGAAGTTAGGTTCAAACGAGACTCTGGCCCCCTGACATTTTCTTCTTCTTGTGCTCTTCCTGTGTTTGATATGCAGAGGAATGGTGGGCGAGGAACAGGCTGTCCTTCTGTCCCGAGTATTTGATCTTTTCCGACTTGATTAGGCAGGAGAGTTTAAAATCCCACCGTCCGCTGACCTATTCCAAACATGCCGAATGCCTTCCTCTCAAAGAGGCACGGAAGACAAACAAAAACATTTTTTCTCTGGAGTCGGGCCACAAGATTCTATAATTATCCCTCTTTAGCTGCTTCTTTCCTCTTCCAAACTGCTCCCTGACAGCCTTCTACTTAATGCTACGGTGTTTAGGAGTTAATGCAGAGGTTCGCTTGCACCTACAGAAAAGAGAACACACAAAATAAGCCGTGTTTAGATAAACCCAAGCATAATGGCAACACATTTCGCAAGGTGGAAACATTTCACTTGCTTGAGGTGGTACAGCTTTAAGACGTCAGTCAACATGGCTCCTATAAATACCAGCAGGTTAGCACACAAAAGAAAGTTACATATTAATTTGATTGCACCCATATTTCGGCTCTAATTGCTACAGGCATCAATTAGGATGTGTAACTTAATTTAGAGCGTGCACTGACCCGTGAGATTGCCTCCGCAAACCCCTCTGACAGAACTTAGCAGCGGGAGTTTTACATATCATTCTCTCTGTGGTCGTCTTCATTTGAGCTCCAAATTAATTTACTAGTCTCTCGAACTTGGACTGTAAAGCAGGAAAATGATCTTTTGACAAGGGAAGTAAGTTCATTTTAGAATTGTAAAAATATAACCAAATCACCATGCACTTGCCTTTTAAGCCTGGGAATATTTGGTGTCAGATATTTAATAAGTGTCGGAGCGCTCATAATAGGAGTGTCTCATTTGAGGATACTGAAGTCATTGTTGTAGTCAGTATCCACAAGAGCAGTCGTCTCGCCTCTCTCGATTAGTATGTGACGAGTGAGAGCGTCTCGGTTTGACCTTGTCACCGGGGCTTAAATGGCCGGCGTAATAAGATGTCACTGGGAGGAAGTGACTTTTGCCTCTATATTCTGACTGAACTGCAGACTGTAAAAAATGCTGGGTTAAAAACAACCCAAGTTGGGTTGAAAATGGACAAACCCAATGATTGGGTTGGTTTAACCCAGCGGTTGGGTTAAATGTTTGCCCAATGTGCTGGGTAGTTTTATTAAACTCAACTATTGATTAAAAATGACTATATGGCTGGCTTAAAATTAACCTAAAATAGGTTGGAAATTATACTAGAAAATTAATACTAGAGGCAACAATAATAATCAAAAGGTGAACATTTATTAATATGCAATTTAAGAATTGTTTGTTTAATTATTATTCTTTAATCTTATTAATAAATGTTCATTCATTAAACATAGTAATAAATGTTAATTTGTAATATACTTTGGGTTCATTTTAAGCAGCAATACAGTACATTTTAAACAATAGTTGAGTTAAATAAAACTACCCAGCAAATTAGGCAAACATTTAACCCAAACGCTGGGTTAAAACAATCCATTCGCTGGGTTAAAACAACCCAATCGCTCGCTGGGTTAAAACAACCCAATTTATCGCTGGGTTAAAACAACCCAATCTATCACTGGGTTAAAACAACCCAATTTATCGCTGGGTTAAAACAACCCAATATATCACTGGGTTAAAACAACCCAGTCACTCGCTGGGTTAAAACAACCCAATCTTTCGCTGGGTTAAAACAACCCAATTTATCGCTGGGTTAAAACAACCCAATCTATCGCTGGGTTAAAACAACCCAATCGCTCGCTGGGTTAAAACAACCCAATATATCACTGGGTTAAAACAACCCAATATATCGCTGGGTTAAAACAACCCAATATATCACTGGGTTAAAACAACCCAGTCACTCGCTGGGTTAAAACAACCCAATCTTTCGCTGGGTTAAAACAACCCAATCTATCGCTGGGTTAAAACAACCCAATCTATCGCTGGGTTAAAACAACCCAATCGCTCGCTGGGTTAAAACAACCCAATATATCACTGGGTTAAAACAACCCAATATATCGCTGGGTTAAAACAACCCAATATATCACTGGGTTAAAACAACCCAGTCACTCGCTGGGTTAAAACAACCCAATCTTTCGCTGGGTTAAAACAACCCAATCTATCGCTGGGTTAAAACAACCCAATCTATCGCTGGGTTAAAACAACCCAATCGCTCGCTGGGTTAAAACAACCCAATATATCACTGGGTTAAAACAACCCAATATATCGCTGGGTTAAAACAACCCAATATATCACTGGGTTAAAACAACCCAGTCACTCGCTGGGTTAAAACAACCCAATCTTTCGCTGGGTTAAAACAACCCAATCAATCGCTGGGTTAAAACAACCCAATCTATCGCTGGGTTAAAACAACCCAATCTATCGCTGGGTTAAAACAACCCAATCTATCGCTGGGTTAAAACAACCCAATCTATCGCTGGGTTAAAACAACCCAATCTATCGCTGGGTTAAAACAACCCAATCTATCGCTGGGTTAAAACAACCCAATCTATCGCTGGGTTAAAACAACCCAATCTATCGCTGGGTTAAAACAACCCAATCTATCGCTGGGTTAAAACAACCCAATCTATCGCTGGGTTAAAACAACCCAATCTATCGCTGGGTTAAAACAACCCAATCTATCGCTGGGTTAAAACAACCCAATCTATCGCTGGGTTAAAACAACCCAATCTATCGCTGGGTTAAAACAACCCAATCTATCGCTGGGTTAAAACAACCCAATCTATCGCTGGGTTAAAACAACCCAATCTATCGCTGGGTTAAAACAACCCAATCTATCGCTGGGTTAAAACAACCCAATCTATCGCTGGGTTAAAACAACCCAATCTATCGCTGGGTTAAAACAACCCAATCTATCGCTGGGTTAAAACAACCCAATCTATCGCTGGGTTAAAACAACCCAATCTATCGCTGGGTTAAAACAACCCAATCTATCGCTGGGTTAAAACAACCCAATCTATCGCTGGGTTAAAACAACCCAATCTATCGCTGGGTTAAAACAACCCAATCTATCGCTGGGTTAAAACAACCCAATCTATCGCTGGGTTAAAACAACCCAATCTATCGCTGGGTTAAAACAACCCAATCTATCGCTGGGTTAAAACAACCCAATCTATCGCTGGGTTAAAACAACCCAATCTATCGCTGGGTTAAAACAACCCAATCACTCGCTGGGTTAAAACAACCCAATCTATCGCTGGGTTAAAACAACCCAATCACTCGCTGGGTTAAAACAACCCAATCTATCGCTGGGTTAAAACAACCCAATCTATCGCTGGGTTAAAACAACCCAATCTATCGCTGGGTTAAAACAACCCAGTCACTCGCTGGGTTAAAACAACCCAATATATCGCTGGGTTAAAACAACCCAGTCACTCGCTGGGTTAAAACAACCCAATCTATCGCTGGGTTAAAACAACCCAATCTATCGCTGGGTTAAAACAACCCAATCTATCGCTGGGTTAAAACAACCCAATCTATCGCTGGGTTAAAACAACCCAATCTATCGCTGGGTTAAAACAACCCAATATATCACTGGGTTAAAACAACCCAGTCACTCGCTGGGTTAAAACAACCCAACCGTCGGGTTGAAACAACCCAATCACTGGGTTTGTCCATTTTCAACCCAACTTAGGTTGTTTTTAGCGATTTTTTTAAAGTGTAGTTAAAATATCCCAAAGATGATCCCATTTCAAGTCTGCAAATGTTACTGAAGGTTCACACTTGATATGTACTTTCAGAATACACTCTGAAAAATGCTGGGTTGTTTATATGGACAAACCCAACCGTTGGGTTAAAAATTGAATGTAAACATTTAACCCAACAGTTGGGTTTGTCCATTTTTCACCCAAATTTGGGTTGAAACAACCCAGCATTTTTCAGAGTGCAGAGTAAGAATTTCCCCATTCATGGAATCTGACACCTGGAAAACACGAGTTAAATCTTTTATGTTAGTGTTTTTTAAACCTTGTTAGCTGAGACCTTTCTGAGTGACTCACATTTACTTTTCCTACCATCTCTGTCTCCACTCTCTACTCTTATTTCATCAGGGGAGAACAGGAAAAGGATCTGAGAGCGCTGAATATTCTCAAATAATGAAGTTGGTTTCTCTCTGAGTCACAATGAACCATGTCATCCATCTTTAAGACTGTCATCCTGATTCTATATTTGAATGGCTTCAAAGGGAACGGAGATGTGAAGTGCCGACTCGTGTTTCGTTGGGAGTGTCTGACTCGTTTAATAGTCTTGAGCTTCACACTGTTGTTTGCTCTCCTTATGAAGAGTTTCAGAGCTTGTTGTTTGTAAAGTTTTCAGATGAAACTCCAGGAAATCACGTAAGAAGTGTCTATTTTCCATAATGCAATCTATGGAAGTTTATAGAGCACTCAGATGAATTAGGACACTTTTTTAGGCCAGAATGTGAAATTAATTATTAATTTAATGTATCATTAAAAAAAATTAAAAATTCAGACAATATAAGCAATTTGGTGGCAATTGGTGAGAAAAATGCTCCTAGCTTATTGGCTTTTGCTTGTGGTCTAAAGCAGTATTGATTTGTTTCTTATTTTCAATCCATTCAAACTGATACTTACAGGCCATTTTCTTTGCCTTCATAATTCAAAGTTGTCTCCATTTCGACAAAACCCTGTCTAGCAATGTCAATCAGCTAAATAATGTTACTTCTCTGACATATTTAAACCAGAACCATTCACAACATCCAAAAAGGTCAAGTGGAACAAACAGATGTGCGTCCAGTGCTGATTCTGATGGATATATTTATTACAGTGATCTAAATGTGTTCGTTTAAAACACAACGAACTTAAGCGGAGAGTGACCGAGACTCTTGCCAGAATCACTGGCTCATCCCTTACAAAAAATAAGTATACTTCAAGTTCATTTGATTAAGGATACTTGAGTAAAGTTCAAGTATGTTTTCAAGTATACTTCATGTAGTAAGAATACTAATATCAATGTACTAGTAGTATACTTGTAAGTGTACTAAATTGGCCCACTTTTTAGTGTATAAAAGTATATTTTAAGTGTAGTAGTAAACTTTGAGTACACAACTAGTTTACAATTGTGTTTTTTGTTACTATACTACAAGTGAATTATAGGTATACTGATAGTTTAAGTACTTGTAACACATTTTTTAGTTTATGAAAGTACACAAGTATGCTGCACGTGAGTTTTCTAGGTATTAATTTTTATACTTGAAATGTACATTTAACTGTACTTTAAGTAGATCTGAAGTAAATTACCAGTGGACTACACAGAAATTCACATACTCAGAATAAGGAACATATCTGTTTTCTTTATAAATCAATATTTATAAGACAGTATGTGAAACTATGTGAAAAAATAGGCTACTCAATCAAAAGAGTAAACACAAATACAAGCCAAGTATACTTAGAATATTTCATTATATGTTTAAGTATATCTCAATCGAAAGATTAAAAATAAAGTACACTCTAAAAAATGCTGGGTTAAAAACAACCCAAGTTGGGTTGAAAATGGACAAACCCAGCGATTGGGTTGTTTTGACCCAGCAGTTGGGTTAAATGTTTGCCCAACCTGCTGGGTAGTTTTATTTAACCCAACAATTGTTTACAAATGACTATATGTCTGGCTTAAAATGAACCCAAAATAGGTTGGAAATTAAAAATCAGACTCATAATTACTAGAGGCAACAATAATAATCAAAAAGATGAGCATTTATTAATAAACAATTTAATAAATGTTTATTGTTTAAATATTATTCAAAAAAAATATTAATAAATGTTTGTTTATTAAACATATTAAGAAATGTTAATTTCCAAAATATTTTGGGTTCATTTTAAGCAAGAAATACAGTAATTTTTAAACAATATTTGGGTTAAATAAAACTACCCAGCAGGTTGGGCAAACATTTAACCCAGCCGCTGGGTTAAAACAACCCAATCGCTGGGTTTGTCCATTTTCAACCCAACTTGGGTTGTTTTTAACCCAGCTTTTTTTAGAGTGTATACTTGAATGTATTAAAAAATACTTGAATACAAGCAAGTACCTTTGTAGTACATTTTTTTTGTGCTAAATAAAATTGTAAAGGTTATACACTAGAAGTACACTAATTAAAAGCACATTTCTACTTCAGTGCACTTGAAAAAGTATACTAAATACTACTAATACTTAAATTGATTTTTTAGTGCATTGAAATAAAGTATACTACGGCAATAATATACAGAGGAGTTTTATTAGTGTATTTCTTAAAAGTGTGCTGTGAATGTTTTAAAAATTAGTTTATTCTTAGACTTTTATATAGTAATCCTAAATTTAAATTAAATGGATTTTATTAAATTTTCCCAACTGTATTACTTAAAGGATTAGTTCACTTTTAAATGAATATTAGCCCAAGCTTTACTCATCCTCAAGCCATCCTAGGTGTATATGACTTTCTTCTTTCTGATGAACACAATCTGAGATATATTAATAAATATCCTGACGCATCCGAGCTTTATAATGGCAGTGAACAGGATCAATGAGTACGAGCTGACGAAAGTGTCTCCATCCACATCCATCCATCATAAACACACTCCACACGGCTCCAGGGGGTTAATAAAGTCCTTCTGAAGAGAAGCGATGCATTTGTGTAAAAAAATATCCATATTTAACAAGTTATGAAGTAAAATATCTAGCTTCTGCCAGACCGCCTTCTGTATTTAAGTTACGAAGAAAGTGTAAAACTCTCGCAGTTCAAACCACTTACACTACGTCCTATGCCATATTCGACTTATGGAAAAACTTAATTGACTCAACACCAGTTTACACTTTCTTCGTAACTTAAATACAGAAGGCGGTCTGGCAGAAGCTAGATATTTTACTTGTTAAATATGGATTTTTTTTTTTACACAAATGCATCGCTTCACTTCAGAAGGTCTTTATTAACCTCCTGGAGCCGTGTGGAGTGTGTTTATGATGGACACTTTCTTCAGCTCATACTTGTTGATCCTGTTCACTGCCATTATAAAGCTCGGATGTGTCAGGATATTTATTAACATATCTCTGATTATATTCATCAGCATTTCATAAATACATGTGTTAGTAGAGGGCATGACTGAATCAATACTAAAGCTAGACCATTTAAAAAAAATGGCTACTAAAGAACAGGAAGGAACTGTCGATGAGCGAACATACTTAATATCACATCAGTAGAGCACAGTTAAATATGTGTGTGTCATTTCATGGCATATAATCAAGACGTATTAATCAGGAGGAGGGAACGAGAATGACAGGAGGGAGAAAGAGCGATAGAAAGAAAGAAAAGAAGAGATGGTAACCTTTAAGCAAACCTTAGTCATTCATCAGTCAGTCCTCGGTTTGATACTTCTCTCCATGTCTCCTGTGGGATCTGGTTTGCATGTCAATGCACTGCGGAGGCGGCTCCATCTCCATACACAGGCTGAGCAGAGAAAAACATAGTTGTGATTGATGACTCCGGACTCTTCTGATTGCATCTCTGTTACCACATAAATCACACATTTACCCATGCAATGCTGATGCTTTTTTTTACCCTCCAGTAAGTGAGAAAGTTCAGGGAGGTTTGCACAAAGTGGCAACACAGATTACACGTTAAGCACAGCGAGTGTTGCGGCATCGTAATGCGATCATCAAAATGACATGGCCCCGATGATATAAGGCAGAGTCTGATTAGGCCGCGAACATTAGAATTCATGGGGGAACAAATTTATGCAGGTACAAACATTTCCAGCCACAAACACAAGCTCCACTCTATGGGAGACGGAAATGTTTAAAGGGACGGTTCACACCACACTTTATTAAACTCATAAAAGACTAAATAATTATGGGAATACTGGATTCTAAACAACAAATCAATGCCACAATTTATTGCACAACTCAAAAAAGGTTGATCTGTTCATCCGGAAACTCTGAATCCACAGTTCCTCTGTGAAATCGTGACCTATAACCTCATGCATGTCCGCTCCTGAGGATAAGGGGCTTTCATTGCCATTAATGCTTGGATAACACGTCTCCATCTCCTTTGATTAAAAATAATGGCTGCGATATACTTAAACCTACTAACATCCGTCGCCATGATTCTTGGAATTTTGAAAAAATTGTCGCATAACATCGGTTAATGGAAATGCCGCCATTTCGCAATGGTATTTTATTGACATTTTGAAAACATCACAAAAGTTTTGCGCAAATCTGTAATGGAAACCAGGCTTTTGTCATATAGCCATGTTTCCATCCAGAGTTGCGAATTTAAGTTACGCACAAAATTTGAATGTCGCATAAAAGCAGCGTTTCCATCTACTTCCTGATAAACTGGGCTGAATATCACTAAGAAAAATGGAAGTTGCTGCAGTAGAAGCCACTGTATATAATAATTTTCTTATGTAATAAACTACCTGCGCCTCAGAGCGCACTCTTGCTTCCGGAGGCAAATGCCTGCTGTTTGGCAACGCAGTTCTGGGAGGTTATTATACTGAACCACTTTGATGACTACAGAGTCGGAGCCCCACACATGACATGCAGGAAAAAAAGTTAATCGTGTGCAAATCGTGTTCCCTCGATTTGATAAAATGTGCGCATTATTTATTATTTCATTCCCTCGATGTGCTAAAAGGCGTGCATTATTTACTATTTCGTTCCCTCGGTTTGCTAAATCGCGCATTATTTACTATTTCGTTCCCTCGGTTTGCTAAATCGCGCGCATTATTTACTATTTCGTTCCCTTGGTTTGCTAAATCGCGCGCATTATTTACTATTTCGTTCCCTTGGTTTGCTAAATCGCGGGCATTATTTACTATTTCGTTCCCTCGGTTTGCTAAATCGCGCGCATTATTTACTATTTCGTTCCCTCGGTTTGCTAAATCGCGCGCATTATTTACTATTTCGTTCCCTCGGTTTGCTAAATCGCACGCATTATTTACTATTTCGTTCCCTCGGTTTGCTAAATCGCGCGCATTATTTACTATTTAGTTCCCTCGATTTGCTAAATCATGTGCACACATTAGCAAATTAACGGAATGAATTAGTTAATTGTGCGCACAATTTAGCCTACTATTTTTCTCCTGCATGTCATATGTAAGGCTTCATACACGACAGACTTTGCTCAGGCATTTCAAAACAACCAAAACAAAAAAAAGTTTTCAGATGCTGTGCAACGAGATCGGTCTTTTTTAATGTGCATCGAGAAATTTATGTGATCCGCTCTGTGCTATTGTGTCTCTGGACCGGAGCTGCAGCATTTTGTGTGACACTAACATGAAACCAGACTTCATTCACCTCAATGGAAAGCATATTTACACTACATCGTTCCCTATCCCCTATATAGTGCACTATGTGCCATTCATCATGTAGAAAATAGTAAATGNGCGCGCATTATTTACTATTTCGTTCCCTCGGTTTGCTAAAACGCGAGCATTATTTACTATTTCGTTCCCTCGGTTTGCTAAATCGCGAGCATTATTTAGTATTTCGTTCCCTCGGTTTGCTAAATCGCGCATTATTTACTATTTCGTTCCCTCGGTTTGCTAAATCGTGCATTATTTACTATTTCTTTCCCTCGGTTTGCTAAATCGCGCATTATTTACTATTTCGTTCCCTCGGTTTGCTAAATCGCGAGCATTATTTACTATTTCGTTCCCTCGGTTTGCTAAATCGCGAGCATTATTTACTATTTCGTTCCCTCGGTTTGCTAAAACGCGCATTATTTACTATTTCGTTCCCTTGGTTTGCTAAATCGCGCATTATTTACTATTTAGTTTCCTCGGTTTGCTAAATCGCGCATTATTTACTATTTTGTTCCCTTGGTTTGCTAAATCGCGCACATTATTTACTATTTCGTTCCCTTGGTTTGCTAAAACGCGAGCATTATTTTACTATTTCGTTCCCTCGGTTTGCTAAATCGCGAGCATTATTTTACTATTTCGTTCCCTCGGTTTGCTAAAACGCGAGCATTATTTTACTATTTCGTTCCCTCGGTTTGCTAAATCGCGCGCATTATTTACTATTTCGTTCCCTCGGTTTGCTAAATCGCGCGCATTATTTACTATTTCGTTCCCTCGGTTTGCTAAAACGCGCGCATTATTTACTATTTCGTTCCCTCGGTTTGCTAAAACGCGCGCATTATTTACTATTTCGTTCCCTTGGTTTGCTAAAACGCGTGCATTATTTACTATTTCATTCATTATTTACTATTTCGTTTCCTCGGTTTGCTAAATCGTGCATTATTTACTATTTCGTTCCCTTGGTTTGCTAAATCGCGAGCATTATTTACTATTTCGTTCCCTCGGTTTGCTAAATCGCGTGCATTATTTACTATTTCGTTCCCTCGGTTTGCTAAATCGCGCGCATTATTTACTATTTCGTTCCCTCGGTTTGCTAAAACGCGCATTATTTACTATTTCGTTCCCTTGGTTTGCTAAATCGCGCATTATTTACTATTTCGTTCCCTCGGTTTGCTAAATCGCGCGCATTATTTACTATTTCGTTCCCTCGATTTGCTAAATCATGTGCACACATTAGCAAGTTAATGGAATTAATTAGTAAATAATGCGCGCGATTTAGCCTACTATTTTTCTCCTGCATGTCATATGTAAGGCTTCATACACGACAGACTTTGCTCAGGCATTTCAAAACAACCAAAACAAAAAAAAACTTTTCAGATGCTGTGCAACGAGATCGGTCTTTTTTAATGTGCATCGAGAAATTTATGTGATCCGCTCTGTGCTATTGTGTCTCTGAACCGGAGCTGCAGCATTTTGTGTGACACTAACATGAAACCAGACTTCATTCACCTCAATGGAAAGCATATTTACACTACATCGTTCCCTATCCCCTATATAGTGCACTATGTGCCATTCATCATGTAGAAAATAGTAAATGTGTGAACAAGTGTGCGATTTCAGCCGCAGCTTCAGCATTGATTTATAGCGTAGGGGGCGTGACACTTTAGATCCTAGAGAGCATTTGATTGGACAGAAAATCTGATGAGAAGCTGAAGTGCAGCGTGATCAAAATTATTGATCCATATTGGCAGACTGTAAGTTTTGAATGCTTATATCTTCTAAATGCGAATTTTGTCAGTTTTGGAGCACACTAGCTTATAAATAACCTTAAGGCGAACATATTCATACTAAAAGAAAAAAAAACTAAAATTTTGATTTCATGAGTACTTTAAATGACAGTATATTTGTGTTAATGTTTAAGTTGTCTTCTTTTTGCTCTCCTTTGACGAAGGAACCATCGCATGTTTCCATTCATTAAGATGGCAAGTTCATGACAAGGTTATCACACCACCGTAATGGACCCATTTGCATCAATGCAGAGCCTTCAATTACTCTGTCATCGGCTCGTAGACAGAAGTGGCTCGAGTGAATGCGAAACCTCTGGTTTGAATGAGGCGAGGACGTCACGTCCAGTTCAGCCTCCTGTTTTTCCAGCACAGATGAGTTTGTTAAACCTCATAAAGCCAGCGGGAGAGGAAAAGTAATTTCTGCAGAACATTTCTGCGCTTGTTTTCCGAGGCTCGAGGGCTTAAATTTCCCTCATCTTATCAGAATGTTCCTGCATATGGAGCCTAGCAGGGCATCCAACAGCTACCGACCGATCGCTCTTATCTGGATAGACCCACCAGACAAAAGTTGCAGAATTCATGCACATGTGTGTCCATAATCCACATAACAGCTGCATCCTGTTCTTCCTGTGGAATTTGAGGATCACAGTCTTATAAAGCGTCTCTGCCAGCCTGCAAAGCACCGCAGGTGGTCCACGCTCGCCGAAAAATGTGCAGCGCTGCCGCAGCTGCTATAGAGCAGGAACCACGGGAGCGAGTCTGTCCGCCTCGGGCTAAATCAATAACTATCAATCTCTCCAAAAGCCGGGCATTTCCTTTAGTTTTACTTCCAGTGAAACGCGAGTGTGCTCCTACAGGCGCCGAGCGAGAGGCCTTTTAGGCTTTGAGGGTGGCCTTGTCATTTTTACACTTCGAATTATCAGCATCCGCGATGATTAACAAAATTCGCATCGCTCGCAGCGCCCCTCTGTAATATTTTGATTTATGCGAATATTACGAGCCACAACTTATTTATGATACTCGGTCGGTGGGCTTGGCTCGTATTGGATTTTTGTCTTCTCTTGTTATCAATGTTTCAGCCTTGATTGATGACTTATGCTTTAATTATTTATTGAAATACTGTAAGTGGATGATAATTAGAGAATATCTGAGCTGAAGAAAGTGCTGATCTGAAGGGCAGAGCTGAAGGTTGACAAAGTTCATCCGGACTGCTCAGGATTCAGCTGCGGTGTGCGCTGAACTGCAAGATATAATATACTAATACTGCATACTAATTATACACTGACACATGTTATTCATGCTTCCACACACATGCATGTGCATGCTTGCTCCTAATTTATCACAGCGACCGTTTATTCACTAACTATTATCATACAGTTCCGGTCAGAAGTTTGGACACATTAATGTTTTTAATGTTTTTGAAAGAAGTCTCATCGAGGCTGCATTTATTTGATCAAAAAATTCAGAAAAATCTGTAATAATGTGAAATATTATTACAATTTAAAATAATGGTTTTCTATTTTAATTTACTTTAAAATATCATTTTTTTCTGAATTTTCAGCATCATTACTGCAGTCTTCAGTGTCACATGATCCTTCTGAAATCCTTCTAATATGATGATTTATTATCAATGTTGGAAACAGTTGTGCTGATTAATATTTTTTTATAACCTTTGATTCTTTTTTCAGGATTCTTTGATGAATAAAAATAATATTTTGTATATTTTGTATTTACAATAGTCACTAACGTTCAAAAGTTTGGGGTCAGTAACTTTTTTCTTTCTTTTTTTGAAAGAAATTAATACTTATATTCAGCAAGGATGTGTTAAATTGGTTAAAAAAAAGATAATAAATACGTATATTGTTAGAAAAGATTTATATTTTCAATTCATAATGTACTTTTTATTCATCGATTAATCCGGAAAAAAAGTATCACAGGTTTTAAAATGATGCTGAAAATTCAGCTTTGATCACAGAAATAAATTATAATTTAAAGTATATTAACATAGAAAACCATTATTTTAAATTGTAATAATATTTCATAATATTACTGCATTTTTCTGTATTTTTAATCAAATAAATGCAGGCTTGATGAGCAGAAGAGACTCCTTTCAAAAACATTAAACAAACTTACAGACCCCAAACTTTGGGAAAAAGAATACAAATGAATAATAAAATAAACATATAATAAACAACAATATGAATAAATAAACAATGTTTATATTTATGGGAATATAGTCTTTATGTATGCTGAGAATGAAAACATCTTCAAATTCAGCCCAAAACAGCTTTGCATCTGATGTCTGCGCTCTTTTATAATATTCCATAATAACTGCTTCATAATGGCTGAATGTTTGCAGCTGTTTACAGCAGCAGAGCTCCAGAGAGACTGTATGCATTGATAGTCTGTCAAAAATATCATTTCAGTCCCTAGTTGTTCTTTTTTCTCCCTCTCCACTGCATTTATGCCTTTGTGGGGCACAACAGCACCTGCCCGCACCTGTTTTACCTTTCCATTCAGTGTGTCTGGTTTTTTGTGCTGATGAGCAGAAAAACTCACTAAAACAAATGATTAGCATCATAGCAGTGACAGCAGCCGGAGCTGCAGGAGTCAGCAGTGTGTGTGTGTGTGTGTGTGTGTGTGGCTCTAGGGCGCGTCTCAGTGCCCTTCCCAGAGACCAACTCTACACACACGCCGAGAACGAGCGTTCAAACCCATCTGCCATCAGCTCCTCCGAGGTGGATCACGCTGCACAAATACATCTGAGTAATACTAGTACGGTATATCAGAGATATTAGAAAAGAGGATAAATGTGTGGAATAATACCTATAACCAGCATCTATAGACTTTTCCCACATTTTCTGCTCTGACTTTTGGAGGAAATCTGCAGATGTCTGTGAAAGGGATTGAAACATGGAAAAATGTGCAAAACAGATAAAATCATCTAAATATTTAATAAATAAACAAGCAAGGGAACTTTCTTTCTGTCTTCAGTGGAAAAGAAATGAAGGTTTTTGAGGAAAACATTCCAGGATTTTTCTCCATATAGTGGACTTCTCTGGGGTTCAACGGGTTGAAGGTCCAAATGTCAGTTTCAGTGCAGCTTCAAAGAGCTCTACATGATCCCAGACGAGGAATAAGAGTCTAATCTAGAGAAACCATCGGACATTTCCTAAAAAAAATAAAGTACTCGTCCGACATCGTTGTTTTATCTTTTTTTGTAAAGGCCGTTTGACTTAGTCTTTGTACGTTCGCTTTGTAAACACTGGATCGGTACTTCTGCCTACGTCACGTGTGACCTTTCCAACACGTAATGCGTGGAGCATCACAGAGCAGTGCAAGACGAGCATTTGTGGTTAAAAAGTATATAATTATTTTTTTTTTTTTTTAGAAAATGGCCGATGGTTTCTCTAGATAAGACTCTTATTCCTCGTCTGGGATCATGAAGAGCTCTTTGAAGCTGCACTGAAACTGACATTTGGACCCGTTGAACCCCACTGAAGTCCACTATATGGAGAAAAATCCTGGAATATTTTCATCAAAAACCTTCATTTCTTTTCCACTGAAAAAAGAAAGACATGAACATCTTGGAAGGCATGGAGGTGAGTAAATTATCAGGAAATTTTAATTCTGAAGTGAACTAAACCTTTAAGGGATGTAGAATATAATCATGCAGAATAATATGTGCTATATAAATACTAATAAACAGCCAATATCATAGTAACATGCTGCTAATAAGCAACTTGTTCACCCTAAACCAAATTTTTATATCTTTTAGCATTCATCAATCAAAATGTGACAATAATAATCATCTTGTATTACATATCTGTGCACATCTATATAATACACACATGATAAAGGTTATATTTTTAGCAGTAAAGTTCCTCTCTCTACACCTCGCTGCTCGTCCCAGGCTGGTGGGCGGCTCAAACGCTCTTCTGAGATCTTCACAGGGCACAGCTGATGAGCGCTACAGCCAGTGTTTTATGAATCGGTAATGGCCGTCATATTTCAGCCAGGCAGGTCCGTACGCCGGAAACCAATTTTCTTCATTTCGGGATGGAGTTCGCTTTCGTCCAGTGAGCAACTGCTGTCGTTTCAGTGCTCACTGCATCTAATTACCACCACTTTACATTGCTCAAAGGAGGGTTTAAAACAGCTACCGGATCTTTTATGAATTATACTGAATTAAGTGTCTGGAAATAACCACCTTTTAATGATTTTGACTGTTTGCGAAGCGTATTGAAGAATAGAAATCCTCATGGCACTTGTTTCCTGTTGTGTAAATGGCAACAGCATGTGCAAATCTGAACTCTGGCAAGACTTCAAATATTACTGGAATGAATCCTCTGGAAAACACTGAACATGTTATGTTAGTGGGGAGAAAAAGCACAATGGTTTAATCATCTTACTGTGAGGTCCGTGCTGGGGTTGGAAAAATCTTATCTTAATGTTTATCCGTCCTAAGTGCTCCCATATATTTCAATAGTAAGAGGCTCCCCGGCTCTCTCCGAGATTCAGGAACACAGTGTTGTTGGCTGGCGGAGCTGAGGGAGGGATTTGGCTGACCCGAGCTTCTGTCATATCTGTTTACTGAACTCCCATGTAAACTTTCACCAACATTCTTATGAAAGAGAAATATTTGTGCTCGGATAATTCCCTCCTGTTGTTACACAAAGGAAGCCTCCACATGCAGCCTTATACAATGGGAAAAGTTCATTTAATTGGCCAAACCAAGGTGGGAGACCAACTCTACTGTTCTACCAATCTAAAAAATCATTCATCCATAAATGAAGGTCATTAATAACCCAAGGTCATTCCCATAACCTCCTTGACGTCCATGCTTCAATTATGCATAAAGAGCGAGTCAAATGCACATTAATATTTATTGTAATTTCCGTTTGTAACTCTGCCAATGCAACAGAGCAAGTCAAATCTATTTTATTGACAGTGTCAAATTTGCAGAGGAATAGGCATTGGAACGTTGGATGTAATTAGTGGTATTGACTGAACTAATCCCAATGGAGCCATACGATTGGATGAGGATCAATATCAATTCAAACTAAGAAACCGCACAAATAAACAAACAGAGGAAGGAAGAAAGTCTAGATTTAGGGGGCAAAATGCAAAAAGTATATGAGTACTCAATTAATATGTCTAAATATATTCTGCCAAAAATATACTTGAGGCAAAGTAAAATAGTATCCAGATTTAATTGTACTTCAGTACTTAAAAGTAAAAAGCACATTTTTCCTTTTCCTTTTCTGAAATCAAGACAAAAAAAAATAACTTTGACGAAGAAACTTTAGACTGAACTTTCAGATCAAAGACTGACTAAAGACGTGTCTCTTCCACAAGCTCAAGAAGATGGACGAAAGAGAAAAGTGACCTGCAAAACAGGTAGCCTACTCTGAAGTATTTCGAAGGTCTAAAAACATTTGAAGAATCACTTTTGCCTTAGAAATGTGGAGTTCGAAGGTATTCCGCTTCGATGGTACTTCAGTCAAGTACAAATTCCTCAAAATAACAGAGCTACTTCACACCTCTGACTCTGATTCACTGCTTTAGATACAGTGTACACGGATGAGCCAAAACATTATGACCAGTCACTGCTGAAGCGAATACCACTGATCATCTCCTAACAAGGCCACATATTAAGATCCGGGTTGATTAGATGGTGAGCAAGCAATCAAATAAAGTTCTGAGCGACTCTGACAAGAGCCAAATTCTTATGGCAAGGCTTCAGAGTATCTCTGAAACGGCAAGGCTTGTGTGTGAATTTACCAACTGTGTCCAAGGAGGGACAAACTACAAATCGGTGACAGGGTGCTGGGTGGCCAAGACTCATCAATGCACGAGGGCAATGAAGGCTATCCCGTCTGGTCTGAGCCAACAGAAGGTCTATTGTGGCACAAGTCACACCAACTTATCTGCAAACCAATCAGAGTGCCTATAATGACCCCTGTCCACCGTCAAAAGTGCTTATAATGGGCATACAAGCTTTGGAAATGGACCTTGGAGAAGTGGAAGAATTGCAAGAAAAAAAGTCAGAATTGCGAGATGTAAAAAGTACTCCGAACTCCACATTTCCAGAATTGCGAGTTTATATTTTGCAATTCTAACTTTATTTCTTAGAATTGCGACTTTATTTTTCAGAATTGCTGCTTTTTCTCAAAATTGCGACTATTTCTCAGAATTTGATTTTATTTCTCAGAATTGCGACTTTATTTCTCAAAATTGCGACTATTTCTCAGAATTGCAACTATTTCTCAGAATTGTGACTTTAATTCTCAAAATTGTGACTATTTCTCAGAATTGTGACTATTTCTCAGAATTGTGACTATTTCTCAAAATTGTGACTATTTCTCAGAATTGTGATTATTTCTCAAAATTGCTACTTTATTTCTCAGAATTGTGATTATTTCTTAAAATTGCGAATATTTCTCAGAATTGCGACTTTATTTCTCAGAATTGCGACTATTTCTTAGAATTGTGACTTTATTTCTCAAAATTGCGACTATTTCTCAGAATTGCAACTATTTCTCAGAATTGTGACTTTAATTCTCAAAATTGTGACTATTTCTCAGAATTGTGACTATTTCTCAAAATTGCGACTTTATTTCTCAGAATTGTGATTATTTCTAAAAATTGCGACTATTTCTCAAAATTGCGACTTTATTTCTCAGAATTGCGACTATTTCTCAGAATTGTGACTTTATTTCTCAAAATTGCGACTATTTCTCAGAATTGCGACTATTTCTCAGAATTGTGACTTTATTTCTCAAAATTGCGACTATTTCTCAGAATTGTCACTATTTCTCAAAATTGCAACTGTATTTCTCAAAATTGCGACTTTATTTCTCAAAATTGCAGCTTTATTTCTCAGAATTGTCACTATTTCTCAAAATTGCGACTATTTCTCAGATTTGCGACTATTTCTCAGAATTGCGACTTTATTTCTCAAAATTGCGACTTTATTTCTCAGAATTGCGACTATTTCTCAGAATTGCGACTATTTCTCAGAATTGCAACTTTATTCCTCAAAATTGCAACTATTTCTCAGAATTGTGACTATTTCTCAAAATTGCGACTCTATTTCTCAAAATTGCGACTTTATTTTTCAAAATTGCAGATTTATTTCTCAAAATTACGACTATTTCTCAGAATTCGATTTTATTTCTAAAATTGAGACTATTTCTCAGAAATGCGACTTTATTTCTCAGAATTGCAACTTTATTCCTCAAAATTGCAACTATTTCTCAGAATTGTGACTATTTCTCAAAATTGCGACTCTATTTCTCAAAATTGCATTGTGACTATTTCTCAAAATTGCGACTCTATTTCTCAAAATTGCAACTTTATTTTTCAAAATTGCAGCTTTATTTCTCAAAATTACGACTATTTCTCAGAATTCGATTTTATTTCTAAAATTGAGACTATTTCTCAGAAATGTGACTATTTCTCAGAATTTACTTTATTTCTCAGAATTGCGACTTTATTTCTTAAAATTCCAAATATTTCTCAGAATTGCGACTTTATTTCTCAGAAATGCTAACTCCGGATTTCAAGTTTATATTACAATTCTGAGAAACAAATGTGAGAATTTCAGGATATAACCAGAAAGTTGCGGGATCATCTATTTACCTTTGAAGACAAAGCAAAAGTAACAACCAGGTCTTGAGGAAAAATAAACCAGAACATTTTTCCCTTTTATTATATTCGTTACTTCCTTTTTCAAACACATACATTTTCATGATCCCACTATTAGAAGAGCTTCTTCTGCTCCAGCTTTCTCGTCATGGCTTGGTTCAGATCAGTCAAAGAGATTCATTTTCTCCTCTGTTTGACCCTCCTGTTCGTCCCAGGGGAGGGGACACAACCCGGTCATAAACCCAGGACTTGTCACTTTATTTATTTAAAGTGCAAGGCATTTCAGTGCATGGAAAGGTTCCTTATTTGTGGAAGAGCAGTGTGAGATCTCGCTGGAGACATCATGTACAGTAGATATCACCTTTTCTCTCTCCAAAACCTTTGCACTTGTCTACCCCTTGTCAAAGGCAAACACGCCAATGTGTTAATGAGAAATCACAACTCTTGTATTTGTTATTCGATGAACAGCATAACATAACACACCATTTTTCAAGCCCGAGATAAACCCGATTTCGTGACCTTGTCAAAATGTTCTCTTAATGAGTAGAAACCCCCATGTTCTTGCACAAGAAAGCCGTTTTATCATAAAACACTGTGGTTGACCTATGGTCAAGGCCTGCAGAAACTGTCAGAATAGTGGACTATCGTCCATCCTATGGGGAGTCAAAATATCTTAAACACCTCCTAGAGGCATGTTAATGGTTAGATGACTTGTTTGTCCTTGCCGCCTGGTTCACTGGCTGGTTATGTGGAGCTCTACTCCTGCGACCACAGTTCAAGTTTCTGTGGAGTAGCCCGTGTTTGCAGTATGGAAACAGTTCCAGAGTCCAAATATTTTTGACTTGATTTAAAAAGAGTCTGCTACATTGAAAGTGCATGGAAAGTTTGCATACAGGGAGGAACTCTTGCAACCTGTGGTTTTAATTTCAAGAAATCAAGCAATGTCATATAAAACGAATGTTTGTTATTTACAACACTTCCCCTCTTGGTTTAAACCACAGACAGCATTTACCGGAGCACTACAAAAATAAATCTGGCGCTTTCTTTGTAACAGAGCTGCATTTGAGTAACATTAAGTAAGCATGACGTGTTATTTTTTAAATTACATTAAAGGAATAGTTCATCCAAAACTTCAAAATCTAAACAATCATTGGTACAGTTTGCAGGCGAGATGTTGAAGATCGTGAGATAACCCTCTTGCTTTGCTCAGCCAGTTTTCCTCTTGTCTCAGGGTGGTAAAAGCAGGAAACCAGGAAACTTCAAAAAAGCACAAAGATCTCCCTCAGAAAGTCTGTGTGAAGCTGCAGGGGTTCAGAGAACTCTCTCACATCAACACACACACTGTCTGCCATATTCAAATCAACCTGAGCATCTGAGGCAGACTCATACTGGCACATCAAACTACCAGAAACCATTTTAAAAATGACTCTTTCTTCAGAAATACTACTGTTAAAAGCAGCAGACATCAGATATACTTGGACGAGAGTATAAACATGCGGCTTTGTTGTTCCTTTTTAATGTTTTAAGTCAAATTAAAAGGATAATGTCCCCCAGAAATGAACATTGAAGTCATTATCATCATACCAAACACAAAAAGAGTTATGAAACAGAAAGTTCAGGCTGCTTTTGCCATATAAAAAAGACGAAACAGTTTTTGGTCAGCTATATGGGTCTGTACTGACATGAAGGTGAATAAATGACAATATTAATTTTGGGGTGAACTGTACCTTTAAGACAAACTTTACTAATATAATCAATTGTACACTTGTAAGCAATTGTACTTCATAATGAGTTTTTAATTGTTCTTAATTGTTTTCCAGTTTAAATATTAAAACATATATATTAAAAAAATCCTTTAGATAAGATATATTTTACTTGAGAACACTGCATAAAATCTTTATTTTTTTTATTTTGAAAAGATTTTTTGTCACTTATATTAAACTTTATACTTAAACAACATCTGAAAACTAGGGACAAGCAATAATAAAAAATAAAACCATCTCGAGATTGAAGTCATTATAATGCGAGTTTAAACTTCCAGAAAAAGTCAAAATACAATGTTGAGAATAAAATCATTAAACTCATTAAATTTTGAGAATAAAGTCATTGTGTTTCATGAAAAAAAAAATTAAATTTTGAGAAAAAAGTTGAAATTGTTGATAAACTCATTAAATTTTGTAAATAAAGTTGTTTCGAGAAAAAAAGAAGATGAAATAAATTGTAGACAAACTCATTAAATTTTGAGAATAAAGTCATTGTGTTTCAAGAATAAACATTCAATTTTGAGAATGAAGTTTTTAATTTCATTTTTTTTATTTTCAACATTTTATTTTGATTTATTTTTGTCGAAATGTAAAAAATTTTTTTTTTACTTGGCCCTAATCCTCTTTCGTAAATTCTGAGAGAAAAAAAGTCAGATCACATTTCTGACATTCTTTCACAATTATGCACTCTAAAAAATGCTGGGTTAAAAACAACCCAAGTTGGGTTGAAAATGGACAAACCCAGCGATTGGGTTGTTTTAACCCAGTGGTTGGGTTAAATTTTTGCCCAACGTGTTGGGTAGTTTTATTTAACTCAACTGTTGTATAAAAATTACTGTATTTCTTGCTTAAAATGAACCCAAAATATGCTGGAAATTAACATTTATTAATATGTTTAATAAATGAGCATTTATTAATAAGATAATGAATAATAAACAATAAACATTTATTAAATTGGTTATTAATAAATGTACACCTTTTGATTATTATTGTTGCCTCTAGTAATTATGTGTCTGATTTTTTATTTCTCACCTATTTTGGATTCATTTTAAGCCAGCCATATAGTCATTTTTAATCAGTAGTTGGGTTAAATAAAACTACCCAGCAGGTTGGGCAAACATTTAACCCAACCACTGGGTTAAAACAACCCAATTGCTGGGTTTGTCCATTTTCAACCCAACTTGGGTTGTTTTTAACCAAACATTTTTTAGAGTGTGAGTTTATATCTCACAACAAGCAAAAAGCTTCCATTCTTTTTAGACATTTTATAATTTTTTTGCAGTGTAAAATTTTTACCATGTGCGAACCTGATAATAAAGACAATGATCACAAACCAATACATAAAATCCATGTTGTAAAATATGTATAGGCAATGTTTCTGCTAGTTTGTTTGCTGAGCTAGAGGTGATCCAGACTACAGGGCAGTTTCATCAGTGTATCTGCTCAGGTTACACTCAGGCCAGGGTTGTGTGAGTCTGTGTTTGTGTACCCGAGGTCAACCAAGCGCTCTGTCGGCCTTAGAGTGAGTCATTACCTTCACATCAAGAAATATGTATGCACTGCAAATTCCCTCTGAACGAGCTGAGAGGCAAAAGGCACTTTAACCGAGGCAAATATTCCTGCTGATTGCAGGAGATTCTTACTGTGAAAGTCAACAGGGTATTGAGCCTTTTGTAACGGTGCAGAAATGTGCCTCTATATCTGTAGATGTGTCCATGTAACGGGAATTTGCATTATGAAACTAATGAATGTGAGTGCAGTGTCAACCTGGAACCAGAATAACTGCAGAATGGTCAATCTGCAAATACAGTAGTCTTTTGGGTATCAAAGAGCATCACGTGTATCAAATATTCACAAGATATTCAAGATGATTTTGTTGGCAGTATAAAATTAGGCAACATTGTAATGTTTTTATTACACTTTTCATTTGCCCATTAAGTTTCCTAAAGTTTAGTCACTTCAAAACAGGATTCATTACTTTGATTCAACGATTCATTGTGTTCATTTACTAGAAAACTATGGTAGCTTGTTTCTGCCATGGAATGAAAAACAATAAAAAAGGTAATTGCAACTTTTTATCTCACAATTCTGACTTTTTTCTCGATATCGCAAGTTTACTCCTTGCAATTCTGACTTTTTTTCTTAGATTTGCAAGATCTAAATGCACAATTGTGAGTTTAAAAAGTAAGAATATAGGTGATACAAACACGCATTTCTGAGAAATAGTCACAATTGCAAGTTATAAAGTCCAATTCTGACATTTTCATGCAATTTTTATCTCACAATTCTGACTTAATTACTTGCAATTACAAGTTTATTGCAATTCTGATTTTATAATTCACAATTGTGTTTATTTCTTGCAATTCCGAGAAAAAAGTCATAATTGAAAGTTTATATCCTGCAATTCTGACTTTATTTCTCAGAATTGCAACTTTATTTCTCAAAATTGCAAACTCGTGATTGCGAGTTTATATTACAGTTCGGAGAAAAAAGTATTTGCGGGATATGAACTCGCAATTGTGAGAAAAAAAGTCAAAATTCGGAAATAAAAAGTCACAATTACCTATTAAGTGACGGAAACAAGCTTGCATAAAAAACAGTGTGAAAAACAGAAATAATAAGTATCATTCAAAAGTTTGGTGTCAGTAAGAGTTTTTAATGTAAAAAGGCTGCATTTATCTGATCAAAAACTACAGTAAAAAGTGTAATATTGTGAAGCATTATATTTTCAGCATCATTACTGCAGTCTTCAGTGTCACATGATCCTTCAGAAATCATTCTAATATGATGATTTTATGCTCAAGAAACATTTATTATTATAACCAGTGTTGAAAAGCATTGTACTGCTTAACATTTTTTGGAAACTGTAATACATTCTTTTCAGGATTCTTTGATTTTACTGTATTTTACAGTAAACATTCATAATCAAATTTCGGTAGCACTTTATTTTACAGTCCTGTTCCGCATCATGTATGCTCAAGTCCAAAGTAATAAAAAAAAGCTTATCTCAAAGTCGAATTGACAGAGTAAAAACTGTTGTACTAAGGGAACATCCGATTCCACGGCACAGGGATCAACCACGACCTTCTCTATCAGAATGTCAGTTTCTTGTAACTGCACTTGACATGATTTATGCCACCATTTGTCCTCTTGATTGCCAATATGACCTTCTTTACTGTGGTGTGTGTACAATTTAAAGCTGTGAAATCCTCCCTGCAGATCTGACACTGCACTGATGACCCTGGTCCTCTCTTCCGCTCCACCCTAAGTCAGCATTTCTTCAAAGTTGATTCTCAAAAAATGAAAATTGTGTGTCCACACATTTATTTGCCTACGCATCTGATTATCAAAAGGAAGCATTTTTGGTTTTTTGCAAGTAGATGCAAATGCATTTAATGCCTATTAAACTGGTTTGTGGCTGAAAACCTGCACAACTCACCCATACTGGTTTATCGCTGCCTGCCACTTTAAGTCTGGATGAACCGACCTGTGATTTACTTCCATCGAAATTGCTGTCGTTATTTCAGTGTGACATCTGAAAGTGACGTATCCGAAGAGCCGCAAGCCTGATTTTTTTAATATACTGCCAAACAAATGTATTCAGACTGATTTGTTGCTCATGGTGTCAAGCCCTTTTTTCAGGATAGCGAAACACATCTTATGAGAAACAAATCATTTTAAAAGCCGAAACGCAGGTTGTGTCAAAATGCTGACATAAAAGAGGGCTGATTTATTGCCATGTTGATTCGTTTACGGTTCTGGACGATGGGAAGACCTGGCGACATTACAGAGCTGTTCATCACCGGCACGCGGTTCGGTTAACCGGCTTTAGAGCCGTCGTGTCCTGTGCTCCGTTTGGATGCAGGAACAGACGTCACCTCCTAACATATTCTTTAAAATGCCATTTGCTCTATTTACAGCATGTATGACACTGTCACCCTCGCCATCTGCTCTGTGATAATAAATTCAAGGACACACTGATTCTATCAGCATCAGAATATGCAGGTGATATGCTGAAGCCGTGCTCATCATGCATTCTTCAGGTATGGCAGGATAAACATGCAGGTATAGGCTCCTTCTTATTGGATCTTAAATGGATAGTTCACCCAAAAATTGCTTAATGCATACTGTGACACTCTTAAATGCTTTTTATGTGAAGTGTCGCTATTCTACCACTAGATTCTCTGCGTAAGCATGCTCAGAGCTGTGCTTATATTTACACACATTTCTACGTATAAGTACAAGTTGGTGAATCCCACACTTTGCGGGAAACTGTTCTTACGCACTCATTACGCACAAATCTGTGGATAAATGAGGGCCCTCGACTCCATCGCAGCTTTCCTTGGTTAATCACCAATCACAGTTCGTTTTGTTCCAAGTCATGTTTAGGGGTGTGAAAATGTAACGTTAACAGACCGGCGTGTAAAACTCTTGGACGTATTCTAAAGAGTTGATGCGGTGAACTTTACATATTTCACATACTTCACTAAATCCAGTGTTTAGTTGGTCCTGGTAAGCGCTGATTGTCACATTTGTAAACACGACGGCGCTCTTTTTCCATGAGGGGGTTTGGCTTAGGATGATGGCTTGATGGCTATCGTTGTAGTTATTGTATTTTGTGTGAATGGGCCTTTAAAGGGGTAGTCTACCCAAAAATGAAAATTATGTCATCAGTTATTCACTCTCATGTCATTCCAAACCTGTATGACTTTCTTTTGTGAGGATATTTTGAAGAAATAGTATATATATGGTGAGGAAACTGAAATTGGTGTTTGCCTATGCAAAACTCATTACTAGGGTGTTGCTATGATGTCGACTGTTTTTTAGTATGTTACTATGTGGTTACTAGAAGTTTAGGTACTGGTCCAAAGTCTAAGAATACAGTCATTTTAGGATAAACACATTTAAGCTCACAAACAGTCCAGTTATTAGTCAAGATTCACACTTGCATTTTGAGAATGAGTTTAATAAACCTGTTTTGTCTATACAAACCTGCACTAGTTGTGCACGGTGTAATCGCCACACTTTTTGCTGTTGTGGAAGTCACTATCTTTGATATTAACTTTAGCCACTGTCACTATGGCTACAGGGGAACATTGAAAGGTGGCTTCACATCAGCTATTTGAGTATACAGGCAACACTGAAGCAGAAATGGACAATCTAAGAGTCACATCTGTTAGTAAATATGATATTCAAACCCAAACACTTGCTGTACAAATTTAGCCACTTATATTTTGGTCTCCACACAACACCAGTTTACTGTCCACCAGGCAAAAATCATGAATCTGACTGATGGTTCTTTGAACACAAAAAATGAGAAATGATAATAGAGAACGGCAATAATGATGCAGGGACGTGTTCATTAGTAAAAGCACAATCATATCCAGCTCGAGAGGTTAATAAATCATAATCTGTGAAATTCTTATATTGTGTGCGATTACACATATTGTTTACTTGACAATGGTGTTTCATGATTCGTGAATATTCATAGCAGGAATAGTAATTATCACTGATGACTGACTCAGAGATGCTATTGATTAAAAATTCACAAGAGGGTTATTATGAAGTAATGCGATGTGTGCAATATAAAGCCAGTGTGTCATATACATGATAAAACACACTCTGAACAGGAAACACTTTAGAATACTGATCCTTCACTAACGAATAACTACAGGAACAAATGAGTAATGCAATTTTAACCCTCTAGTAACTACTATTAACTAACAAGAAACTCTGATTAATGAATTAGTAAGTAATAGTGCTCAGTTGAATGAGGTAGTTCACTATTAGATAATCAATAACTACTACATACAGGTTCATAATTCATGTGAATAATGCATAATTAATTCTAAAGTAAAGACTCTGACTCAAGTATTTCCAAATCCTTCAGAAGGAATTACTAGTTATTTGTATCAGTATTCCAAAGTGAAAAAGTGATTTACCATGATCTTCACTTTAGAATACTGATCCAAATAATTAGCAATTCCTTTAGAAGGATGTAGTAACACTTGAGTCATTACTATCCAAATCCTTACAAAAACCTCAAAAGCTTACAATGATTTCAGTCATTAGAGAGTTATCATGTTTTTCACTTTAGAATACTGATACAAACTAGGGATGCAACGACACCAATTTTTCCAGAACAAGGCTGATACCGATACTTTTGTTTTTATTACTTGCCGATACCGACTGCAGACAACTGTATTTTCACTGAATTTTTCATTTTTAAAAACATTGGGCAGAGAAACCCAAAGAAAATTAGTCAAATTAGTTTGCTTAGCAAATACATATTTCCTAATTTTGCCCGTTAAAATGTATTGTACACTCTAAAAAACGCTGGGTTTAAAACAACCCAAGTTGGGTTGAAAATAGACAAACCCAGCGATTGGGTTGTTTTGACCCAGCAGTTGGGTTAAATGTTTGCCCAACCTGCTGGGTAGTTTTATTTAACCCAACAATTGTTTACAAATTACTATATGTCTGGCTTAAAATGAACCCAAAATAGGTTGGAAATTAAAAATCAGACTCATAATTACTAGAGGCAACAATAATAATCAAAAAGATGAGCATTTATTAATAAGCAATTTAATAAATGTTTATTGTTTAAATATTATTCAAAAAAAGTATTAATAAATGTTTGTTTATTAAACATATTAATAAATGTTAATTTCCAACATATTTTGGGTTCATTTTAAGCAAGAAATACAGTAATTTTTAAACAATATTTGGGTTAAATAAAACTACCCAGCAGGTTGGGCAAACATTTAACCCAGCCGCTGGGTTAAAACAACCCAATCGCTGGGTTTGTCCATTTTCAACCCAACTTGGGTTGTTTTTAACCCAGCATTTTTTAGAGTGTAGGAGCTACTGTTACTTTCACTGTGCATATTATTGCTCTATCATATTTCATCTTTAATTTAATAGCACAGTGAATATTTAGAGCTGCTCCAGCAGGACTCAACCAGTCAAGAGCAGCTAGTGATTTTGTCTTTGTCTTTTGTTGTTAGATTAACATCGAGGACAAAGATAGCAGCAGGTTTATTAGGCTGCTGTCACTTTAAGAGCTGAACATATCCAACATACTGTCACACACGCGTTTTCTTTCTCAACTATTTACATTCACTTAACACCGCCGCGCCACAACAGCTAAAAGCTGTCTACGCTGAACGCGACAAAGCACTTGGACTACAGAAATAGAACAAGGAATCCGTTTACTGTCTTGAATTTGTT
This sequence comes from Anabarilius grahami, assembly GCA_003731715.1. NCBI lineage: Eukaryota > Metazoa > Chordata > Actinopteri > Cypriniformes > Xenocyprididae > Anabarilius > Anabarilius grahami. The sequence goes on from RJVU01061481.1 coordinate 1,244,189, forward strand.
GTCGCTTCGCGCCACATCCAGTGTAGACAATATCATTGATTATAATGGGTTCTATTATCTTTTGACACGTCGTGCCGCTCGTGTCTGGTGTAGACATGTTGTAAGAAATAACCGACTTTGTTTCACAATACTTGCCTATACGGGCATTTTGACATAATTTTGTGTGAATTTGTCCATTCAAGCACAAGAAGACATGAAAGAGAACTCGATTTAGTAGACTGTTCGCGCTCTGTCTGAGAGGCAGCTTTCTGGGCGCGTGCTTCGGTTGTTTGCGCACAGAAAACTTCTTGAAAACATCATGTGATTACTGAACCGCCTTCCTGTAATAATGTAGGGAACCATTACATAAATCATGTAACTGTTCATGTTTTTACTTGCACATACGGTTTAGTTTTAATTCAAAAGACGCATGTGTGCTGAGTGAACGATCAGCAATCAATTATTATTTATCATAATTATTCATTATATCATTACTCATTTGTTCATTAATGACAGAACAGTATTCTCAGTCTCACAGTAAGTGTTACCTCTGAACTTCTGAAAGCCACCTCTTCTGTGAGTTCGAGATTTCTTATTAAAATTCCATTGCCTGCATGCAGTGCGTTTTTATTTAACTGATCAGCTTTTCAATTAAGTTTGACTGTTTAGCTGTTACTTCACAGTCTAGTCACAAAGTGCCAACGCCACATTCGCTTCACACATCATGACTGTGTCTCCGACAGCCATTAAAATCAGGACACTTCTGCCTGACTAAGATAACAAGTGGATTTTGCGTGGTGTGTGTGTGTGTGTGTGTGTGTTCCCAACCAATGCATAATTTGCTGTGTCTCGCTCCGAGACAGAGATTATGCTACATCAGTCGGCCCGCGCCGCTGGTGGGGGAGGTTCTGCTGCGCCGTAAACCAGTTCCCTGATCTCAAGTGCAGAGTTCAGCAGTTCTTCAGAGCAGCGGAACAGACAAGTGAGCTTAAATATTCATCGCCGTGATGCGCTCGTAACTACAACTACACCACTGTGTTTCCTGATATGATTCCAATCCAGAGTTGGAGAGAGAGAGAGAAAAAGGGAGAGGGAAAGTGAGAGTTAAACATTAAATCATGAATTATGCTATTGCTACTTAAAGAGAGTCAAGCTGAACCAGAGCTAATTCACACACATATTTGTTGCTTAGAGTTACCTTCAGAATTAAAATTTCCTGATAATTAACTCACCCCCATGTCATCCAAGATGTTCATGTCTTTCTTTCTTCAGTCAAAAAGAAATGAAGGTTTTTGAGGAAAACATTCCAGGATTTTTCTCCATATAGTGGACTTCACTGGGGTTCAATGGGTTGAAGGTCCAAATGTCAGTTTCAGTGCAGCTTCACAGAGCTCTACACGATCCCAGACAAGGAATACGGGTTCTAGAGTAACTATCTAGAGAAACCATTGGTCAAAAAAATATATACTTTGTAACCACAAATGCTCATTTTGCACTGCTCTGTGATGCTCCACACATTATGTAATCACATTGGAAAGGTCATGCGTGATGTAGGCAGAAGTACCAATCCAGTGTTTACAAAACGAACGTGCAAAGACTAAATCAAACGACCTTTACAAACAATAAAGCTAAAACATCGATGTCAGATGATTTCGAAGTTAGACCTTCAACCCGTTGAACCCCAGTGAAGTCCACGATATGGAAAGAAATCCTGGAATGTTTTCCTCAAAAACCTTCATTTCTTTTCCACTGAAGAAAGAAAGACATGAACATCGTGGATAACATGGGGGTGAGTAAATTATCAGGAAATTTTAATTCTGAAGTGAACTAATCCTTTAAGTCTCACAAAAGCAAAATGTATTTGATCAGAACTACAGTAAAACAGTAACATTGTGAAATATTACCACAATTTAAAATAACAGCTCTATATATTTTAAAATATCATTAATTCCTGTGATGGCAAAGCTGAATTTTCAGCAGGAATTAGTTGTCTTTAGTGTCACGTGGTCTAATATGCAGATTTGACACTCAGGAAACATTTCTTATTATTATCAGTGGCAGGATTATAAAGGCACAGTATGTAGGTTTCGCCGCTAGAGGTCACTTATTCAAAACAATAAGTCGTAAAGCTTGATGATGTCGTGAATGAGCGTGGAATCATGGGAGTTGTTGTCTTCACCTCCACAGCAACTGGAAAGCAATCCGACGTGACTCATGCAGAAATCATGTTCATGGATGAGCTAATGTATTATAGTTTTATTAACATTACTGTGGTATGACGCAGGGTGAGGCCGAGAGCCGCGGGAGAGGAACGAGTCCCATGGGGGAGCAAAATACAAAATACATAACATCGTTCTAGAGGTTTATGGATATTTTAATCCAAAAATCTTAATATTTTTATCTTCTTTAAAATAAAATCTTACAGACTCAAACCTTTAAACAGTAGTATATAACATTTAATTCAGTATAATACATATAAAAAACACACACATATGCCTCTGTTTCTGAGTATCCATTAAACAGTCTGAATATTTTGACTGAAATTAATTAAAAAGTTGATTCACTGTCTTCTTGAAAAATGCAGACAATGTGAAAAATGTTCCTAGTTGAATACATAATTATATATAAATCATAAAATCAAAATCATTAAATCTTTGTTTTAAAAAAGATTCCCATCTCACTCAGTCAAAGCATTCTCTTTGAATGATCAGGTTTCAGTTTTTCTGAAGCAAAAGACACTTCTTGCGCTGCTGACTCAACAAAATCAATTCATTTGAAGTTAACAAATGCCTTTCATCACTTTTCCTCTGTTACAAGTGTCAGAGTCGTCTCGGTCTGATGAGAAAGGGAGGAGGAACATTCCTCCGCTCACTGTTTCCACTCCAGTGCTCCAGGGCCATAATATGCCTGGGAACGGGTCAGGGACAGACCCTAGAGGCTCTGGCACCCTGCAATAGACCTTTGACTCTCTGATAATGAAAGGTCAGACAGTTCGCTTTCCTATGGTAGGATCCTATAAGCGTCTCACTTACCAGAGGACATTTCAAACCAGAATCAAAAGGTAAAGCCATTCACAGCAGCTGAAATCCGGATCACCTCACATACAAAGTGTCTAACACATTTAGAACTAAAGTAAAAGACAAAAAAAGGCTGACAGCCATTAAACTACAGGAAAATGCAGTCAAAATAAATACATTTTTACTGGAAAACCAAAATACTGATAAAGAAACCTGCAGTGTGTCAGGTAAGATTAGATTACAATCTGAATCTTGCTATGTTAGTTTGAAGATAATACAACAAAAAGGTTTATTTTCAAAGTGAGACAGGTGCATCCCATGAGATATGCAAATGATTCAGGCACTTATTCATCTGGAATCAATTAATTAGAGAAAATATGTACAAAGTTGCTGTCGACATACGATCAGGCTGCTGTGGTGGACTAACCACTGCTACACACTGAAGAGAGCCTCATATCTTCTTAAATGAACTGATCTGATACGACAAACCCCCTGCTTACTAGATTCAGTCTTAAATCTGTTCACAACAAACCAAATTAAACCTTTGATACAAACAAAAGGGGGGAATTGGTGGTTTTGCATGCTGTGTGCAAAAGAAACAAGCTACTTTGAAGTTAACAGATCAAAAAATGGCAACATTAAAGGCAAAAAGATTGCTTTATGGAACAAAGCAAACCTTTGTGATCTGTGTATATGCAAACACCACGCCCGTCACTTTACTGTCAAAGAGCTGACGGTCGCAGAAGACGGCCTATTCCATGATGAATAAATTATGTGTTTGAAAATCTCAGTGAAAATGAATGCAGTCAATCTCCAATTAAGTGTTTGGGACTGTTCAGTGACTAGAATAAGGGCCGTGGAGTGATTGAACAGGCAGGAGAAAAATAGAGGAAAATATCAATATAAAACCAGTCCACTCAGGAGAAGGAATACATAGTTTGGTCACAAATCAATCAATCAATCAATCAATCAATCAATCAATCAATCAATCAATCAATCAATCAATCAATCAATCAATCAATCAATCAATCAATCAATCCACCTACCTACCATCCATCCATCCACTCATCCATCCACCTACCACAGTACCATCCATCCATCCATCCACCTACCTACCTACCATCCATCCATCCATCCACTCATCCATCTACCTACCACAGTACCATCCATCCATCCATCCATCCATCCACTCATCCATCCACCTACCACAGTACCATCCATCCATCCATCCATCCACCTACCTACCTACCTACCTACCTACCAACCATCCATCCATCCATCTGCCTACCATCCATCCATCCACAGACTGCCAACATTTAGCTTTATTATGTCAAGAAGGTGATAGTGGCTCTGCTAAATAAAAGCATATCTATCTATCTATCTATCTATCTATCTATCTATCTATCTATCTATCTATCTATCTATCTATCTATCTATCTATCTAATCTATCTATCATCTATAAAACTTCTAGGAAATGATTATGGGTCTGATTAGATCAATTATGTTTTTAGCCATACTCTATTTGTCAGTTTGAAAGTTAAAATCAGTCATTTGTGACTCAAGAGTTTATGGAGAAATGAAAATCTACTGACAGCAGCTGCAAGGCAATTGGGTCTTATTAGAGCAGATGCAATCTTGCAATCTGGATGACTGGCATGGGTGAATTAACAAAATTTGTGTCAAATCCTTGGTTGGTCTTGATCCACTGATGATGCAAATCTACAGAATCCCAAACATCCAGTAATCCTTTGGAAACATGGTGTTTCAACATCACACACAGCAATTTTTGGTCATTTTCAGCTTGATTTTAATAATGCACAAATCTGAAACAGTTCTTATCTGGTGTGCCTGAATAAGTTTTATCAGTCATGAGCAACTGATAAAAACTTTATTTTTAGGTGGTCTATTCCTTTAATGAACAGCTTAAAACGTTCACTCCACATTAGTATGCGCAAACCAGCAATCCAAAATGCACCCACTCAAAACAAAAAATGGTTTCGCATTAAAGAACACCTGCTGAGTGTTTAATGATATAAAGTCGAAAAGTACTGCGGCAGGTGTTTTAGTGTACATAAGTTGTCTCCAATTATTTCTAAAAATCCTTCTTGAAAAGAAACAGTGCCCTGAAATTGAATTCAATGCTTGTATTACTTTCAGACAGCCAGAGCAACACATCCAATTTCACAACCATCGGCCTTGCTGCTTCTAAGTCTGAATGAAACCCTGTGAAACTCCCAATGGAGTACATCATCAACATTACAAAAACAAACATGGCAAGCATCACATCGACATTTCTGAATCGAATCTTGTCTGTTAATTTGGTTGAATCTTGAATCCTCTCAGGACAATCTTTGGAGCTGTTTACATTTCTCATTTGCACTTGAAGTTAACATGAAAAATAAAAAATTGACCATTTTTACTTTCTTCATGCACATTCCTGGTTTTATTGGAACATAATACACCTCCCTTTCAGTAAGCAACTGTATCCCATGAAAAGAGCCACGAGACATATCTGTTCCCAGACAAAGTGAATATTACTCAACACATTAGAAGTGCAGTGTCAAAATGACCCTGAGAGCATTCAGGAGCTTCAGCAATCTTGGTGAAAGTGACAGCAGAGATTTGAGAGCTGCTCTTAGGGAGGGAGCCAGGAGCACTCGACAGAATCGCTCTCTCGAGAGCCATCAAGGAAGATTTGTGCTTAACAGAGACTTTTAAAAACTGAGGCCTCTTATGAAATACACACTGAATATTCAATACTCACTTCTCTATATTATGTTACACAGTGTTAGGTATAGATTTCACACTTCTTGGCTTACACAGTGCTATTTGAATGTTCATCCCACTCAACGTTTTCTTTACATATACATGAAGCTGTGCGTTTGTTTTCAACACAAATAACAAATTCTACATGTTTTGCATTTGTTTTTGTTTATTTGTAACTTGGGAGGAGATTGATGTCAGGTGTAACAGCTGTTTGGAACTAGAATAATTGTTAGTGGTGCAAAATGCTGAGCAATTTCCAAGCATGCTTTTGCTTTCCTCACTTCAGGAAACACAGGAAATTAATTTATTTCAATTATATTTTGAATTCTAGATTTTATGTGATCTCAGATTTTTGAACCTCTGTTTACCATATAAATCTGAATCAATGTTTGTCATTTTTTCATGTTAACTTTATTAAGAAGGTAGTTTAAACAAACTATTTACTCTTTCACTAAATGATTTCCATAAATTCAACTATTTTCTTAAGACTTCAAACTACTCATGTATTACTACTACTGTACCATGGTAAACAGCTACACTCAGACTAGGGATGCACCGATATGAAAATGTTGGCCGATACGATAACCGATAATTCTTCATATTTGAAAGCCGATAACCGATATTGGCCGATAAATCTCAATCAAAATGTGTATATAATTTTTGAGAGACTTAATACTACTCATGTATTACTACTACTGTACCATGGTACCACCACAGTACTTTTTTATTAAGGGTAAACTGAGAAATATGATACTGATACTGATACCGATAATCGATAATTCTTTTTATTTGAAAGCCGATAACCTATATATTGGCCGGTAAATCTAAATCAAGTTTTTATATAATTTTTGAGAGCCTGATTACAAAAACAAAAGTCTCACCATTAAAAGTCATGTCTCAATCACACAGTTATAATGTTCTCATTATAATATTATGTAGTCTATATGACAGACTTGTGCTGTATGTTGTACTGAACTGTATTTTCCTTTTTAAAGTGATTTCAATCATATTTCATGGAAATCAAAATCATAATGGAGGACAGTGTGCATCTGAAGTGTCTCAGCTGAAGGAAATAATTAATTATTTATCAGCTTTAATATTTTGGCCAAATTTTCTTATCAGGTCGATAACAATAACATTAAAAATGAACATATATCGGCCGATACCGATATGGTGGCCGATATATCGTGCATTTCTTACTCAGACTGTTACACCTTACATCAAACCTTCCTCAGAAACATCCCCCTGTGTAAAAAACAAAAGCAAAATATGAAGACTTTGGTTATTCATTGTCTTGAAAACTGACATGCTCGCTCAGTCAACGATTTCCACAAATTAAACTATTTCCTAAGATGTATCCTCAAAGCAAACTTTGAAAGCTTAACCTCTAAGGAGGTTTTCTCGGAGGCAGCATATGGCCAGACATGCCCTGAGGATCTCTTCCATATTAAAGCTGCAGATGTAAGTGTGTCTGGATTCAGCCAGACTTTAGACAGTGAAGGAAGAGAACGGAGGTGGTGATAATCTTGTACTTTTATCCTTATAAGATAAGACTAGAAATCTGTTGTTGACTGCTTTCTGTTGAACCCTAGCATCGAACAGACTTGCCTTAGGCAATAAATGTTCACTCAAACACTATCATTTTAATATTGAAAACAACACTTCTTTGCTGAAATGAACATGGTTACTCAATGCATCCTTCTAATCAAGGATATTCTGGACAAACAGATGTACAAGTATTTGAAAGAAAGAGGAGTCGAGAAGGAGACAGTTAGATAAAGACTGTTTTATTCGTTTGATCAATGATTTTGCCTTAAGCTAGTGGGAGTCGGTATTGACTTGCATAATAGCTCTTGCACTTCAAATATAGCTGATGTGGGAGGACTAGCTACATGTTCATGAACTGTGCAGTCTGCAGATCAGAGCATCGCCTACAGTCAGAAGCACACAGCATATTGCTGGCGTGTGTCACCGTGTGTGCTTTAGTCCGAATCTAATACGGCAAAGGGTCTGTTGCATTTTTGGGGGGCGGGAGGTAATTTGTATCTCATTTCGTGCTCTTGTTTCGAGCTCTGGAGATATCGATTGTCAAATGTGGCTGGGGAAAATGGCCTTCAAATTCATAAACGCCTCTCCATCTTCTCAATGAATTATGCACTGAGAGCGTGCTGAAGTGGGCTGCGGAATAGCTTAAATTTAAAAAGAGTGCCGTGATTAAGTTGTTAATGTCTTGATGTGTGATGTGGTGTGATCTGAAAATCCAATAGTGGGGGAACAGGCTGTCTATTATCTCAGTCATAGAGCAGTAAATATTTTTTGAATGGTGCTTGGTTATGGAAATGTCGCTGCCATGATGTAGTTGCTCACTTACCCAAGTCAAAAGTCCCAGAAGTCTTGATGATATTCTGCTGTACTAGATTTTTTTATTGATTATTTTATTGATTGCCGGTGAAAGCAAAAGCCTAAACAACAACAAAAGCATGCATGTCTGAGAGCTTATAAAAAGTGCAAAACCCTTGTGCAAGTTTTATATTACGGTATCTCGTCATTGTTTATGCTAACATGCGTCTTGTTGAGGCAGAGCTCTAAACTGACAAAAATAAATCATTTTAGCAAGAATAATTTAAAGTCTAGCACTTCATATACATATTCACCAGATTTGATCATGTATGCCAGTGTTTCCTGTTTTACTTTGTAAGTCACTTATATGTGTTGGTTCATTTTGAATGGGACATAACTGAGAAAACGATTTGCAGATCAGTGATGGAGTGAATGAATCAGATTCAAAGTTGCATGATTGTTTTTGACTGACTCATTAAAGAGAAGCAGTTCAAAAGAGTCATTTTTCCCCCATGAACTAGAATGCAACATTAAGATGCAGAAGAATGATGCAGAAAAAAGTGATGTATAAAATCTGTTGAATATGTGTATGGAATACTAGACTTTAAATTATTATTGCAAAAAAAATATATCTTTATTACAAGCTACACACCAAAATATAATACTTAGCACAAGGGTTTTACAAAAGAAAGAGAAAGTGTCCTTGAGCAAAGCACTCAACTTCAGCAGTATGCTCCAGGGGGAATGTTGCTCTTACACGTGTACTGCAAGTCATTTTGGATAGAACAGTCTGCTAAATGACTGCTTACATACTAGTGTATTTCACAAATTCAACCTGAATGGAGCGAGGTCATCAGGGAGGCGTTGAGCGATGGAATGCATGAATGAAAGAGAAAGGAAAGGAACTGTAGCCACTGCCAGAATCAATATCATCTGAATCTTATGCTTAGTTAGGTGGGCGAAATACCGGTAGAAAATGATCAAGCGGTAGAGATTTTGGACTATCGTTTCTATCACGGTTATGCTCATGACATTGCTGTGCTGCATGGTCATGAACGCTTATAGTTTACATGTGTTTTTAAGCATTGTATTTTTCAAAAAAAGTGATTTTAAATCATTGAAGTGCAATTAGCTGCGAAAGTACTCATTTCACTATGCGTGCTGTCTGAGAGACGTGCACACATAAAGCTGCTGCTCATAAAGCGTGTGAGGACTGAATTGAGTTCTTAACAACTAAATACCCATTCTTATGCGTCAAAATGCTTGTTTTTGTAAATATCCTCAGTCATTTATATCTTAAGTGCACAAACAGCTGAGAAAGAAAACGCATGTGTAACAGTATATTGGATCTGTGCATTTGATCTTAAAGTGACGGCAGCCTAATAAACCTGCTGCTGTCTGTCATTAATGTTAATGTTAATCAAACAACAAAAGAGAGATCATCTCTCATTTCTCTTGACTTAATCACTTTTGCAACTTTTTGTAACACAGTGAAGACTACGCAGTCTTTTTTTAATACGTTTGTTTACTTCATACAATTTATGTAGTTTTTTTATTTCTAGTGCTTGCATTTTTTGAGGTAGACCAACAAGTGTCTTTGTTCTATTGCAGTTTGTTGTGCTTGTAATTAGTTTCTTTGTTCCAATTTTATCACTGTCTGTTTACTTGTCTTCAGTAAGCTTGAGATTTTTTTTTCTTAGACTAGTTTGTGATATTAAAATTTGTGACAAGAATTATGAAATTTCAATTTTGATATAAGTAAACCCTTATTTAAAGCAAAAGATTATAACAAGATTTTTGTTATATCGCCCACCCCTACCCTGCTGAGGAGATGTATTGTTTTAAAACGTTGATGAGGGTGTTATACAAATCTCGATCGTTTCTGGCCAAAAAAATAGCTCAGCTACACCCACTTGCCCTTATAATCTTCCATGCTGCTGAAGTAAGCAAAATTAAAAATGTAAACACACATTCATGGGGAAAACATACCAGAACTGATTACATCTGCTGCACCAGCAATCACAATAGCGCACACCACAAGTCAGCACCTGATAAGCTGCCACAACACGCTGTGAGCTGCCAGCTCAGCTGGGCCAAAAGCAAACACATGTAGAAATGAGTCCTCTATGCGGAGGAATCCGTACTTAAATAATTCAGAGGGTGAGCTCTGGATGCCGGAAGAGCCTGGGTTGTATGTCCCTGTGTTCCAGACACTGTGACGCCAGAGCGTAGCCTTTTCTGAGCGTCCTTAATGTCTGACATGATCAAGGAGAAAGATCTCAGTTCCAGGAGAGGAGGAGGTGACAGAGATGTGATTAGCTGACAGGAAGGTGTATAATGACCAGAGAGAGAGAGAGAGTGTGCAGAGAAGACACCTGGCTGACAGGTCAAACTTAGTTTAAGGGCCTTCTCATCTTATCTTGTTTGTTGTGGGACAAGGTTAAGGACAGAGACAGGCTATGACTGAGACCTACAGTATCACACCTATCACAATCCACATCGTTCAAATGCATTTATAATCCAAGCAGTATCAGACAAGCAAGACTGCTGTTGTTCCAGAATGTCAGCAAGGCATGAATATATTCACGAAGTGATATTACAAAAACTTTTATAGGCTATAAAAGTTTAATAAACAATAAGTTATAATCAAGTAACTTACAAAATATTGCCAGTTATTTCGCCTCTGAGAACCAAAATAGTTCCAAACAATTCCACAGTAGAAACATTTTACAAATCGTGTCTCCAAGCAAAACACAGTAGTGGTGTTTCCTGTTTCTGAATGAATCAATCAATCAATCAATCAGTCAGTGACTCGCTCATAACAGTCACTTGTTTCATTCTTGAATGAATCAGTGTTATTGAATGAATTTGTTGAATGAATGAATCTATGGTAAATTATTTTTGCAAAATTGTTTATTTTTATTTAATATTTCCTTATGACAAATTACACATCAAAATATAATACTTAGCACAAGAATATTCCAAAAACTCCCTGATGATGAAGAAACAGAAAGTAGAAATGCACCGATATGAACATTTTGGTACCAATAACCGATAAATCTTTATATTTAGAAGCCGATAACCGATATATTGGCCGATAAATCTAAATCAAATTGTTATATAATTTTTGAGAGCATGATTACAAAAACAAAAGTCTCACCATTAAAAGCACACAATTATAGTGTTCTCATTATAATATTATGTAGTCTATGAAAGACTTGTGCTGTATGTTGCACTTAACTGTATTTTCCTTTTTGAAGTGATTTCAATCATATTTCAAGCAATTCAAAAAGATTTTAGCGGACAGTGTGCATCTGAAGTGTCTCAGCTGAAGGAAATAATACATTATTTATTGGCTTTAATATATCGGCCAAATTTTCTTATGGGGCCGATAACGATAACATTAAAAATGAACATATATCGGCCGATATCGATATGACGGCTGATATATCGTGCATCCCCACTAGAAAGTGTCTTTGAGGAAAGCACTTAACCTCAATAGACATTTGTAAAGAATCGTTTGAGCAAATGATTCAGTGATTCACAGACACATTTGTTTCATGGCATTCCTGAATGAATCGGCATAATGAATGATTGAATCACTCACTTGTCGCCACCTACTGTAACTATGTAACATACATGAAACACTTATATATAGACACTCAATGTTGTGTCAGTTACTCTAAAAAAGTAAAATAGGAAAAATTTAGAAAAATTAAGAGTAATCCCTTACTTTCATTTTTCAAGGGAAATTACAGTAATTAATTACTTAGTAATGCATTACATCCAACACTGTGTGTGTATATATATATATAGCTTTTTTATATGATTAATTGACTAATTAAATTCACAAAAGAAATCTTAAAAATTAAGATTTATTACCCTGCATCCTTACTTATTGCACATGCACAGACCAAACAAATTGCCTGATTTGAGCTAAAGAAGGAAACATTATAATTTTATCTTGGGTTTTACTAGTGATTTCATGCGCTCTTGAAGCTTACGCCTGGCAAATAGTTTTGATGATTTGCGTCTTTCCCTGTTCGTGCAGATAGGAGCTATACTTGCATGACTGGCAAGCTGCCTGGGGGTGTTACCGTGATGTCCGCCGAGTGGACTGACTTCCTTTAAAAGGACTTTGACAAACACTGACACTGAGATTGACAGTCAGGACTGATAGTTTTCAAATGAAATTGTCAGTGTCTAAAACACACGGGCGGATCTGAAGCTTAAACTGAAGCTTTCACACGGTGTCTGTCTCATCTGCCTGTTATTTTCTCTACCTACTGGCAACTTTGTCAGTGAGACTTACACCATCACTCAGTCTTTAGTAAGCCTCGCCTCGCTTGTGGAAGCCTTTTATACTGGTTGTTATGCGGCACACATGTCCTTAAACTCCTATGTACAAGGGAACACAGATGACCTTGTTATACCTCCATAAATGCATCTTTAAGCGCTCATACGAGCAGGTTCTTTTATTAGACTGCTTGCTTTCAGAACAGAGCAAGCGCTCTGTCATAGATTTCTTCGTAAACAGGCCGCTTAGGTGAAGGAGAATAGTTCTGCAGAGATGATATTTCCCTCTCCCGCCCTGCTCTCGGGTAGCTCTCAGCGCTTCGAGGGGCGAGCTGTGCTCTCCAAGCCAAGAATCTAAATAGTTTCATCTGTGCACACACACCTAAGGGGATCTCTTCCCATTACCCTGCACCTGCTGTTGCAGTCATTTTGCAAAAGCAAAAGAGCATGTCTGGCACCCGCTCAAGAGTCTTTAACACCACTGAGAATTACACTGTGAGAAACTCTTTATTATAAGAGATACTGATAGTTACGGCTCTGAAATCTGATTGGATGATCTGTGTTCAAATGCTGTTTAATATCTGATGTATGGACACTATTGACTGTGCGTCAGATTAATTATTAATGTGTCCGGATGATGCTCCTGTAGTGACTTTGTGAATTGGTTCTTTTGAACGGTTTGCTTCAGTGAATCGATTCAGCTGTTCTGGGGGTGTACTGTATTATATGCACTTAAATGTTTCAAAAATGCTTGTTAAGCCATGTTTAAAAAAAGACTGTCAGTGAGTTGCTGACTCAAGAACCGCTCTGATGATTCAGCTCAATTAGTGAACAAATCAGTTAATTGAATAGAGAAGATTTATTTTATTTTAAGGACTACAACAAACGGCTGGTAGGGACTACAACAAGCTTCTTCCCGGGTTAGTGACATCACAAACCCTAAAATTTACATAAACCCCGCCCCCGAGAACATGTAACAAAGGGGGTGTGGCCATGTTGGGCTGCTTTAGAGAAGAGGAAGAGTTGTTGTAGTAGAGTGTTGTTGTCATGCCATCATTTTACTCTGGACTGCTTCACAAATGAGGGTCAATTCAACACTGGATTTGCACAAAAGATGAACATGACGGCACATGCTAGTGGATGAGTTGAATCAACTCCACAGCAACTAAATAAATGTATCCACTAACCATTCAGAAACGTCCAGTTTCATTCTAAAAGTTGTAACTTCTTCCTGAGTCTCTCCATCAGTGTCGACTCCGGTTTGAACAATGTAAGGCTGAACACCGTTACTGACAATCCTCATTTTGGCTGCGTGAGATTCTCCAGCTTTGTTGTTGTTGAGCTGTTAAAGCTCCGCCCTCTTCTGGAAAGGGGGCGGGAGCAGCAGCTCATTTGCATTTAAAGGGACACACAAAAACTGTGTGTTTTTGCTCACACCCAAATAGGGGCAAATTTGACAAGCAAATTTTGAGCTGAAACTTCACAGACACATTCTGGAGACACCAGAGACTTATATTACATGTTGTGAAAGGGGCATTATAGGTCCCCTTTAAAACAAACGATTATCTTCTTAAATTAAAGGCAGATTAACTTACTAAAGAACAAGTGATCCATGGATATTGACATGTGTCTAGCAATCGGGTTTCCTGACATTTATATGTACCTGATTTTGACGCCAGTAAATTAAGCAAAAAAGCAAAGCGTGTGAACGCTTTATCTGCTAGACAACACTATAAATTCAATATAGGCAGATCTAAATCCGGAGGATCACTTACAGTATATCATTGTTATATATATCACCCAGCACTAAAACTTGTTAAAGCACTAAGGTATTATAGACATAACATTACGACTTTCTGTAAAGCTGCTTGGAAACTATATGTGTATTGTGAAGCACTTATAAATTTGACTTGATTTGATGCTTGGTCACACTTCAAGATTCAAGATTGATATTCTAGTTGTTTCTATATATTTTGTAAAAGTTGTCTGGATAACTGTCAGCTTTTACCATCAGTCAGACAATATAGAAACTGTAAAATTAATCTATTTAAGATCTCCTTTGTGCTTGTATCTGTTTATTTATCTAAACTCGCTTTGTGTTTGTCTAACATTATCAAGCATCCTCTTTGTAGAACACAAGGCTCATCATAATGGATGTTTTTTAATAAAAGCTGGCAAGAAGTTCACAGTTATGCGGAATATAAGATGGCAAACATTTACAATATTAACACAATATATAACCTAGGGTATGATTTTACCCCAAAATTAAAAATATCTGACACAAAATGGTAACTGCAAATCTTCATTTCACTGCCTGGATTCCAGTTGTTTCTGTGAATCACAGTGATCTATTTGCTTCTCTTTTCTTTGCCACCTGATGGAGTTTGGGTTCCTTGCCGCTGTCGCCTTTGGCTTGCTTAGTTGGGGACACTTGACATTTGACTTGACATTTGATATTCAACAGTATTCTTGACATTTAATCAACAGTGCTTCTGATCTGCCTGCATTGACACTATTCTTTAAGAGCTGCTGTGCAGCCAAAATTATGTACCAGTTATCACTGTAAAGCTGCTTTGACACAATCTGCATTGTAAAAAGCGCTATATAAATAAAGGTGACTTGACTTGACTTTTCTGTAGCTTTCGGCAGTCTGTAAAAAGAAAACATTTTGTACAGTAAATGGCGACTCCGGCCTACTGTGACGTCATGTGCATATAGTGCATGCCAAGATCATGGGTTCAATCCCCAGGGAATGCATGAACACTTGAATGCAATGCAAGTCATATTTGATAAAAGCATCTAATATTATTAATGAATGCATGAATTATTGTCCTTTATCAAACTGCTGGCATTTGATTTAAAAGGCCATTCGTGGTTGTGGTAAAATCAGTCTGCAATACTTAAGTTAACTTTATCTGACATGAAATGCATATAGTTGCAAGATTGTGTGTTGAGAAAACGTCTGAGGTTTCTTCACCAACCAAGAGCATTTTATCTTTATAATTGTAGATAATACACGTATTGACACAGACATTGCCGTGTGAGGCTGATCTGACAGTAATGGCCCAATGGTAATTGAGGTTTGGATGTGTTCATGGGTATATTTACCCTATAGGGAATGGAAAGCGCTGATGATTAGAGTTCATAACCCGCCCCAGGAACTCCGACAGAATGTGCCTCAGCAAATCCTTCTGCTTCCAGCCCAACAAATTCCCCCTGCACCCGTTGCTCCCATCTCCTCTCAATCTCAGCATCCTCAGCCGTTGCCCCAAACCACAGCTCGGATCCCCTCAGCAGAATTATTAGCCATCTGGCTCCGGAGTCGAGAGGGTCCCCGGGGCGGGCGTCACACTCAAAACAAACCATTCTAATTCTTCCTCCTCCGCCTGACTTTTTTCTTTCTCTCAAGATTTGCCAGCCTCAGATACACCAATATAACAGCTTCAGTTTTAGCAGAACGGACAGCGCATACACACACTTTGAGATTCGATCTCTTCTCCCAGTAAGTAGGCTTCTGTAATTTGTCATGTCCATGATGAATTATACCTTCTGCTGGAATCAAGCCTACGAAAAGCTGGTGGTGCAGAGAAAGAGAGACAGAGGGACTGTGACTAATTTCATTGTGCCTGCTACACACACATCTGCACGAGGCAATCAGGAGGCGCATTACGCCAAACAATCCGGGGTCACTGGCCTTCTGTGTCCTGAGGAGAAAACCGGAGTCGAGAGTGAGGCGATCTGCTGTACAACACAGAGATTTGATTCCCCCTTTTTTATTGAAGATTCCCCCACAGTCTCTCCCTCCCTCCATCTTGTGTCCCAGGGCGAGGCTTTCTTCAAAAACATCTTCTCTCTAAATAATAGCCAGTGGCTTTTATTTACGTTTCAGTCGTGAATCAGAGCTGGGCTGCAGGGCTCCGTTCAGACTCACATATATCACCTCATCCCCGTGAGAGTAAACCGCACACATTCTGGAGCTCAAAACCACCCAGATCTGATACTTAAACACACAACACTTGGGTTTGTTTATCTTGAGGGGCATTAAGGAGTTTGTGTGGTTTTACTGGATTTGCTGTAGTCGAAGGAAAAACGTAAAAATCTTTGTGTTGAAGCTGGTTAACCACGGTATTTGTTATGAAGGCTGTTAGGGACCATTAATGACATTTTTAATTAAAATAATCCCCCTTTTAAAGGGTTAATTGAGCCAAAGATTACAATTCTGTCCTTCATGTTGTTCCAAACCTGTGTGAGGAGATGTTTGGTAGAGTATTCAAGTTGCTCTTTAAAGTCCCCCTGTAGTCAATCATTTTATCCCTTAAAACTCATCTTTGATCACCAAAATGACATTTAAAGATTTTTTCTGTGGGAAAAAAAAAAATGTATAGTATATATATAGTTATGCCTTAAAATAGCTTGAATGTAACTCGACACCCTTGCTTCATTTAGTATGCAGAACCATGAATATGCAAATTAGCCTCGCCTCCACTCACTCACACCAGCTCAGAGATCCACTTGGTCAACTTTCAATGGCGAGTGGAAATACTGGTTTAATTCAGCCATATATGTTTGAACAGAAACTGATTCAGAAGAAGAAGTGTATGTATCGTTCTCTACATCGGAGACATAACGGTGATTAATATGATTAACCTTTTACTTGAATACGTTATCAAACAGCTAATAATCTTTTGCTAATGTTACACAAACCATGTTCCCGTTCACCATCTCAGTCTGCCTTCTACAAACCAGCATCCTTAGAATGTCAATGGGAAAAGGCATATAGTTTATCATAACATGGTAATATACATCATATACATAATTCACCCGCTATATTGCTAAATGTACACGATTTTTCATATTGACAGAAAAATATACCGGGATAACCGGGCTTCTCTTGAGACTAGTTAATGATATGCAAAACCCTGCACACATGTTAACTTGATTGGTTACAAGGTAGTTTGTGATGAATTTGCTCATGGTTTGCCTTAAAAACACCACAGACATGTAAACAACATTAAAAACTTGAATTTCACCACAGGGGGTCTTTAAAGTAAACATGAAATCGAAATTCACTACTTAATTTTCTACTTTTTTGTGAACGATTAATCAATTCTAGCATTTCATTTAAAAAATAAAACAGGTTGACCTTGTAATTTTTAATCAAAATGTCAGTGAAATGCTGAACTTCTCTCTGATGATGTATGCAAGCCTTCTCCAATCATTTAGTCCGATAAAACCCCACCCCTTTCTTACAATCGACTGCCAACTTTGCCTCCGTCCAATCAATGATCGATGGAGAGAACTAAGACCCACCTGACATTCTTTTCTTTTTTGATAATCTGTTTCATTCTCTCGCTACTTCTGTTACATTGTGACTTAGACATAATGAGTGGATGGTGCTGTTGAACTCCAGAAATGACCAAAATCCAAAATAACAGTACCCACAAAGCTATTGTATTTTCAATCTCATTTCATGCTTGCAAAAAACAAAAAATATGTTTATAATGTTTATGAAACATGTTAATGTTTATGTTCATGTTAATGTTTATAACGACTTAAAAATAAGGAAAGATGACAGAATGTTCATTTTAGACTAAACTAACCATTTAAAATGGTTAAAAGAACATTAATTAATGGTAAAATGCTCGTCCTATCAAAGTTATAGTGTATTCAGATTTAGCAAGTTCTGCCACCTTGACAAAGGATCCCATTTTCCGTCTCCTTTTACAGCTTCCTGAAGTACACATTAAAAAGCTCTCAGC
The DNA here is from genome assembly GCA_003731715.1 of Anabarilius grahami. Lineage (NCBI taxonomy): Eukaryota > Metazoa > Chordata > Actinopteri > Cypriniformes > Xenocyprididae > Anabarilius > Anabarilius grahami. The sequence continues at coordinate 1,262,347 of RJVU01061481.1, forward strand.
TCGGGCAGGTTAACAGGGTTACATAAACCTCTTTGTCACGTTTTCATATGAACAGAGCACTTTTAACTGCCCAACACCATGACACCTAGTGAAAATTACTGATCCCAGACCTTCTCTGAATCAATCATACCACAGCAAAAAACAGAAAGATATGTGAAAATGCTTGCTTTCACAACCCAGAAGAGGAGTGGGCATGTATTTAACCTTTACTCATTAGAACTTTCCCTAAAATCTGGACACATGGCCACTTTGTATGGGTGGCCAATTAGTTTTGAGTGGAGTGCCTGAATCAGCAAGTACCTTTTGGCCTGGAGTAGGAAGTGCTAACTCATTAAAGAGACAAAACCTGGACTGTGCTATTCCAACATGCTTCTGTGAAAAAACAACCTTCTTTAAAAAGCCTCCAGCACTCTTGTTACTACCACTGAGATGAATGTGAATGCTAATGGATAGTTTTCTCCAGGTATTACAGACCTCCTTGGTATCACTACAGTACTAAAACAAACATCGTGTCTGTGTGGCACGTTCAGAACAACACTGTTTACACTCTTGGTGAATGTGAATGATATGTGAAGAAAAATATCAAGTAAATATCGCTTAACAGAATATTTTATTGTGCGTCATTTCCAATTTTGTCAAATTATGCAAAAAGTGTGAAAATATGATTTAATTGTGTATTTACCTTAGTCTGCCACTGTATTCTAAAAATGTTTAAAAATGAATTTCTGTCACCGTTTCCACCACTGCATTTTATTAGGCACAATATACATATTTGAGGTATAAATGACAAAATTGCCAGAATTCTCCAGCTGTAGATTCCCTCTCCAGGGCTACACCATTTCAGTTGGCCTTTATTACTGTCTCCTCGGTCAAGCAACTCTCTATACCAGCATGTTTGTCTGGGCATAATTTAATGTACCTACATGTAAGGAATTTAAAGTAAAACATTTTCCAGAGATAAAATCTGTTCTCTTACCCCAGTTTAATGTGCAGAGACAACTATAAGTGAGCTATTCATAGGTTGAATTCCCCAAGAGAGTAAACAAACACTGTCTCTGTGGTACTTTAAAAATAACACCCTGTTTGTTTGAGAGTTGCGATTAAGAAGGTCTGTAGCCCCTGGGGAAATCAATCCCTTTCATATTTAATTGTAGCACCTCAGCTGGCCATTTTTGCTCATGCACATATATGGTTTTGAGCCTATAGAGCCCCACACATGACATGTGGACAAAAATACATATATTGTGGCCACTAGTAAGTGTCACAGAGTTGTGTTTTTAAGAATAAAGCGCACTTTAATAACACTCTTTTGCAATCACAGGAGAACTCATGAGAATAAACGAACACAACCATGTATAATACTGATGACACGGAACAAAGAACTGAATGAACTGAGGGCTAATCACCACAGAGATAATCAAAGTAACAAGGAACACCTGTATAACTTAATCAGCAACCATAGAGACAAACTAGCAAAGGAAACACTGACAAACAGGAACTGAACACTATGAACACAAAACCAAAACGCCAGTCCAACTGAGG
>RJVU01061481.1:1270456-1354734 GCA_003731715.1 Anabarilius grahami
ATGGATGGATGGATGGATGGATGGATTCAATTGTATAATGGATGGATGGATGGATGGATTCAGTTGTATAATGATGGATGGATGATGGAATTGTAGGATGGATGGATGAAATTTTATAATGATGGATGGATGGATTCAATTGTATAACAGATGGATGGATGGATTCAATTGTATAACAGATGGATGGATGGATTCAATTGTATAATAGATGGATGGATGGATGGAATTGTATGATGAATGGATGGATGGATGGATGGAATTGTATGATGGATGGATGGATGGAATTGTATGATGGATGGATGGATGGGTGAAAGTTTATAATGGATGGATGGATGGATGGATGGAATTGTAGGATGGATGGATGGATGAAATTGTATGATGGATGGATAGATGGGTGAAAGTTTATAATGGATGGATGGATGAAATTGTATGATGGATGGATGGATGGATGAAATTGTGTGATGGATGGATGGATGGATGAAATTGTATGATGGATGGATGGATGGATGAAATTGTATGATGGATGGATGGATGGATGCAGTTGTATAATGAATGGATGGATGGATGGATGGAATTGTAGGATGGATGGATGGATTCAGTTGTATAATGGATGGATGGATGAACGGATTAAATTTTATAATGGATGGATGGATGAAATTGTGGGATGGATGGATGAATAGATGAAATTTTATAATGGATGAATGGATGGATGGATTTAGTTGTATAATAGATGGATGGATGGATGGATGGATGGATGGATGGATGAAATTTTATAATGGATGTTGGATAGATGGATGGATGGATGGATGGAATTGTAGGATGGATGAAATTGTATGATGGATGGAATAGATGGGTGAAAGTTTATAATGGATGGTTGGACGGATGGATGGATGGAATTGTAGGATGGATGAAATTGTATGATGGATGGATGGATGGATGAAATTTTATAATGGATGGATGGATGAAATTGTATGATGGATGGATAGATGGATGGATGGATGGAATTGTAGGATGGATGGATGGATGAAATTGTATGATGGGTGGATGGATGAATGGATGAAATTTTATAATGGATGGATGGATGGATGGATGAAATTGTATGATGAATGGATGGATGGATGGATGAAATTGTATGATGGATGGATAGATATAATTGTATGATGGATGGATGGATGAAATTGTATGATGGATGGATGGATAGATATAATTGTATGATGGATGGATGGATGGATGAAATTGTATGATGGATGGATAGGTATAATTGTATGATGGATGGATGGATGGATGGATGGATGAAATTGTATGATGGATGGATAGGTATAATTGTATGATGGATGGATGGATGGATGGATGGATGGATGAAATTGTATGATGGATGGATGGAATTGTAGGATGGATCGATGGATGGAATTGTAGGATGGATGGATGGATGGAATTGTAGGATGGATGGATGGATGGAATTGTAGGATGGATGGATGGATAGATAAATAGAAAGTGCTTACAGTATGAAACAAACTGTAAAAGTAATGGTATAACCTGTTATTGTTAATTAGCATGTAATCAATTCTCATTATATAAAGTTAAGCTTTACAAAGACAGTTCAGTCACTGTCCCAATATAGACTTCACAATATCACCGCTGAGAAGTATAATTCATTCTCTACTCTACTGTCAATAATCAGTGTTTATTCTAACCAATAGAAGACTCTGCTCTATATTCAGTGATTGACGTTGTCCGTCAGATCTGGCCACACCCACAGGTCATTCCAATAAGAGATGAAAGAACAGAGAGAAATCAGTTTTATGAACTCAGAAATGGACTGAAAGACAAAAAGCAATTTCATGCTTCAGGGAATGGAGTTGAGATGTACCATTCATCCTGTGCTTACATCAACCTTTATTAAGAACAAAAAAGGCACAGGTATTAAAATTAATAAACCAAGAGTTATGCAAATGAGAGGGGGATGGTTCCATGAGTACTTAGAAAGAGAAAGAAGGAAAATGAAACACAGATAGATTGCAATGTCCAGCCAATATCCCAAATCTTCAGGAGGAAACAGGCAACGGAGATCTTTTCAGGAAAATGTACCTAAGTGGCCCACGAAACTCCTGACATTTACTGCTAAATTGATTAATGACATTTAACTGAAATTGAAATATTATGAGTGAGGGATAAAGGGTTAGAATGAAGGGAAATGTCACCAGTTTTCTCGTCAAAAGCGGAGGCGACTGGATGATCATTTGGGAGGAAGAAAGAAAAGACGTTAAAAGAGAAGAACAATGAAAAGACATTGTGATGGAGCACATTTCTCCGGCCCTTGATTGGATGCAGGGTAGAAGGTGGTATTGCACTAAAATGAGAATGACCTCAGCCATCCAATACAGCTTAATGGGTGCAGACGCTGCCATTGAGACATCCAGCTGGGTATTAATAGCTCAATTAAAGAAAGAGTATTGGATTTCTTTTTCAATTGCTATGTTGAAAAGAACATTGATAAGTGCAGAAGCAACAGGGATTGATTTTACTTCTAAAGTCAAGAGATCACAAAGGTATTAAACCTTCTGTGAGACGGACGGATCATCTGGGGATCTTGCTTTCTCTCTAAAACTCTTTCTCTCTCGTGAAGAAGTACGAGTAAAACAGTCAGCACTGTGATGGAAGAAGTTAAATTAGCAGAAGCTGACAATAACACACGGCCATTTTGTTGGCTTCTTTGACAAATCGAGTCCCCCTCGAAATCAGGTCTCCCCAAACTGTCAGTTAATGATTATCCTAAGTATAAATGAATGATATTAATTTAAAATATGCATAGCTTACTATATAAGCTACATCAGTGCATAATAAAACCAACTGAACATAATTTCTTACGCCTAATGAAAATAATAGCCTATTAAGTGAATAAATGAACATCGTTAATTTGTTTTATTTATAACTTAAATATTTGGACATTTAACACTTAATTTAACACATAATTACAATATAACACAAAATTACTTCAGGTCAGTCCTTCGTAATAAAAAATCTGTTTAAATGTCCACTGCAATATCTTGTCCTTTTAACATTTAAGGGGTTTTCCCGTGACTGACAGCGCTAGTCAAAGCATTTGTCAGTTGTGTCTTGTTTCCGTGTTCACAACAATTCAGTCTTTTCAGTGTAAAAGTCTTCGCTACTGACTGACACACTCATAAAGACAGTCTTTGGCACCATCTAATGGCGTAATTATGTAACTTTTGTTGCTGTTCACGGTCAGGGGCTATTTTTTATGGCGGAAGGAAGGCTTTTAGTGATTTTACTTCATGAAAGTTCCATTGATACATATTTTTTGGCTTTAATATTTGTATTGTGTGGTAACCATTTTATAAAAGTAATAAGGTACTCGAGGCTAGTGCTTTATTGTGAATAAGTCACACTGAAGGGGTTACTCCGCTTCACATCGTGCCTAACAACGCCCTTCAGCCGTGACTTATTCATGATACAGCACTAGCCTCGAGTACCTTATTGCTTACATATAAGCTAACTAATACAGACATAAATGGTCATTATAATGTAGTTGAAATAGTATTTACATGATTTTTTAGGAATTGTAATCAGGCGTTAAAGAGAACCAATGGGATCGCTTGGGGTCCGAAAGGAGACCCGATTTCAGGGGGGACCCAATTTGTCACTACATCGGAAACGTAAAGCATCAGACTTCCGCATTCAGAAAAAGGTGGATACCATGGTCAGGCTGAATACTCGATTCTGATTGGCTGGGAGGTGTGCAAAAAAACCGTTTAATGCACAGATAGTTCCAGGTCAGTCTAATCACCGTTCTTCAGTATATTAATGCGCTGTTTTCATTGTAGCACTCACACGCATATGTCACTCACGCTGTTTTCATTGAAGTGCACAGAAATATTCAAGAGCACAGAAACTTGTTGTCAGTGCTACCCGCGACTTTTAATAAAACCGTTTCGCTACATACAGGGCTCTATTTTAATGATCTAAGCACATGGTCTGAAGCGTGTGGTGCAGGCAGAGATGTTCACGAGTCTTTTGTCACGAGTCCGAGTCGAGTCTCGAGTCATTAAAAAAAAAAAATGCTCATAATCAAATCCTATATTTTATCCTAGTTGTATTATATAGACAAAATTATATGATCTTTCTATAATCTGTTTTATTTGAAATATAGGTCCTATGATGTAAGGGATAATGTACATCCAGTTTGTTACTTTATAATCCATTACAATGTACAAAACAGTCATCCTGGCAACACAAGTAGACATTTTAAATACAGTCGCTAAGCGGACACAAGATGGCGCCAGTGAGTAACGGTTTGTTATACAGCTTCGTTGTTAGTGACAACAGTCATTATCAGAAAATATCAAACCTCTAAATGTTTAAGAATGTCATTTGAAAACTCTACACATGCTGATTGTGATACGTTAAAATATGAGCTTTAAGTAATAAATGGATTAACATCTTTCTATCTCTCTCTCTTATGGACACGCATTAAGAAATAGAAAAGCTGCAAATAATACGAAAAGATTGATAAAACGTAGTGCTAGGTTTAAAGTCTAGATTTTTTTTGTTCATATTTTAACAGGCTGGCAATTCAAATGATCCATGCAGCTACACCACAGAATAATAGCTAGTTGTGTGAGGTAATGGGGGGCAGTCGTGGCCTAATGGATAGAGAGTCGGACTTGTAACCCAAAGGTCATGGGTTCGAGTCTCAGGTCCGGCAGGGATTGTCGGTGAGGGGAGTGAATGTCCAGCGCTCTCCCCACCCTCAATACCACGACTGAGGTGAGACCCTTGAGTAAGGCACCGTACCCCCAACTGCTCCCCGGGCGCCGCAGCAATGGCTGCCCACTGCTCCGGGTGTGTGTTCACGGTGTGTGTGTTCACTGCTGTGTGTGTGCACTTGGATGGGTTAAATGCAGAGCACAAATTACGAGAATGGGTCACCATACTTGGCCACATGTCACTTCACTTCACTTCACGTAATGTGACTAAACTTTGTGGATGCGATGTCTCATAAAATTTGATGTTGTTGTTCCGGTGTCTTTAATTGTTTTCCCACATTCTGTGCGTCTAGCTGATCTGACGTGATAATAAACCCAAACGAAAGAAGATATGGCATGGTGGCTCCCGTCATGTTTCATGGGACTCTTCTGACATTTCGGAGTTTACGCGCACGGACATGCGTAATCAAATTCTATGACAAGAGTCCGATCTACCACGACACGTAAGGAAATATAAGAGACGCAGATATTATAAAACCATTTATTATAAAACCATTTAAACACAACACAAATTCTTTATTTATTATATCAGTAGTTAAGGGTAAAAGACTTGAGTCGTTTTTAAAATATGCCGAGTCTTTTGTGCCGAGTCGAGTCGAGACAAGTCTGGAGTCATTTCAGGTCGAGTCCGAGTCCGAGTCTGAAGTCTGTTAAAATGCGACTCGAGTCCGAGTGTCTAACTCGAGTGCCCATCATTGGGTGCAGGTGCACTTAGGGCATCTCCAAATCCACTTTTGCTAGTTTAACGATGGAAAAATGGTCCAAAAAAGGGTTGTCCCTGGTCTTTTAATGAGTCATGGGTGTGTTTTGGGCGTAACATGCAATGAACCAATCAGAGTCTCATCTCTCATTCGCTTTAAAAGCCAGCTGCACTTGCACCATAGCGGATTCACTATTTACATGGTGGAAAACTGAACGCTTTTCCAGAGAGGAAACGCGTTGTAAGGCTAAAGCTTCGTAATCCTTTTATTTGCAATATTTGGCATGTGTGTGTTGCTGCGCATCCCTGTGTGTGTAATCAGCAGTGTGCATGGGTTGTGCACCTGCATAGGCACATATTACTAACACACCCTTTAAATAACAAAAAAATACTGCGCTTTGACTTTAGAGCAGGTTTCAGTTGGTCAATGGCGCAGTCGTTTTCAGTTCCTCAAAATAGCAACACGCCAACAATGCTCCTGAATACACCTCGTTTTCAGACCAGCATGCCCATGGGCGAACAGATGGCCACGAGTGCAATTGCTATTTAAACAACGTGGCGCTGGATGTGAAAATGATAACTGTGTCGGACTGAAACTAGCAAAAAACACTTGCGTTGTGCTTGACACCGCATTGCACCGGGTGTATGATAGGGCCCTAAACATTTCTCAGCAACGTGGGGGTAACATTGCTGGTTTTTAAGTAATTAAACTTACAGTTTCGTTGAAAGAAACGCTGCACACGTATCTCTCATCTCTCTCTCTGTAATTAATTCAAAGAAACATTACAATTCACTCAAATAAATTTAATCTTACGCAGATCTAATGAGTCATAATGCACAAAAATAACCAGCATTTTTACCCTTCATCAATAACAGCTTTAAGTTGTCAATGTTGCCAGCCATGGTATAAGCGGGATAATCCATGGCTAGCAGTGCCTTAAACAATATTAATGCTCAATGTGGAGGCAAAGAACCACTCGACGCAAATTCAGAGGATTATCCCTTATCGTTCTTGGTGTGAACATGATTGTAACTAGACATGAAACCATGACATGATCCGCAACTCGACATGCTGCAACTTACAGTTGATTAATTTGATCATTGATTGTGTTTGATTTTGGCATGTTACTAAGTTAATAGCACTATATTCGAATAATTTAAGCATAAAATACATTGCACAAACATCTTGCATCCACATGTAATCATTGCTCATGTACACAGCGCTTTCTAAATATCACACAAGTTACAGAGTTTACCAGGTTGGCCATGAGGAAAGAATACACATTCTATCACATCTTGTGTGTTTAAGTGTTACAGATATCATTTGAAAAATGTGATGAAGTGTATAATTAGAAATTAATTCCAAGTAAAGTCAAAATTCAGTGGTAATCTACAGAAATGACACAGAACCTGGAATATTCCCATAAAAGCCACAAAGGCCATATTCCTGGCTTCTTATGGTCATAAATTATGAACAATCGCAAAACTAATCAGCGTTGTTAATTGCAGAAATTCTTCATCGGTAATGGCTGAAGTGCAGTGCGAGCTGGCGGTCTCTGATGGATGTGGAGACCTGTAGAGGTGCAACAGGCTGTTATTGCTTTGCACTTCTGAGCCATAATAAAGATTGAACCACTGCTGTTCTGCACCTGTAAATGGGAGTGTGGAGGACAAATTGTCAGAGAGGGGCCGTGACGCAGCTTCATGAGTGAGAATCTTGTCCTTTGTGCAGTGCTCATGAATAATTCATCAGCGGAGCTCTTCACACACTCCGTCAGCGCTTTAATGTGGCTTTACCTGCTTTAGAAACAGCTGGATCTCTGCTCCCCTCCACCCGCTTTCTGACACTCAGCTCCCACTGAGACATTCTCTCTCTCTCTCTGTGTGTGTGTGTGTCCAGGAACGAGAGGACAGTGCATTTTCATATACATAAAGAAAAATATTGTAAACTGAAATAAAATTGCTTAAAGTAAACTAAAAGCTAAAGCAAAATAGCATGGTTGAACTATGTATATATATTTTAGATATCATAATGTAACCTGCATGTGGGAGAACACATCCCACCTACTGATGCAATTTGATGTGTGATGCCAAAAAGGTTACTGATACTTAAAAAAATTGACTTAATGGACACAAATGAAATCTCAATGGTTGCGAGGAAATGGAAATTTTATGACGCGACTTAAAAGTGGCAGAAACACAGAGGTGATGTATATTTATGTAAGGATATTCTTTCAAAGAACTTATTTTAAATTAAAAATAAGATAAATATTTCACAAATTTAAAACTTTTTTTTTTTTTTACAATTTATAATAAAATATTACATGAAATAAAAACTAAACTGAATCTATTATTGCAACTGCTAAAACCAAACAAAATAAAAAAATTAATAATAATATTCTTTTAGTGCATTTAATGTCTTGATGTTTAATGGCAGTACCAGTGTTTACCACATTTAACACGTAATGAGAAATACAATTTTGTAAACGCCCTGACAATTTAAGGAGACTAAGATCACTGAATAAACAAATATTTTAAAATGTTGTATGCATCCATATATCCGCAGGTAATCCCTGCTGAGGCAGTTGAGGAGTCTGCAGCAGACTGTCACTTTGAGTCTGTTTCTCAGGCTCATGGGAAATCAAAGAAGAGAAAGCAAGACAGAGACAGAGACAGAGAGGAGCAGGAGAGAGAGAGAGAGAGAGAGAGAGGATCACACCAAACAAACAAATTCTGCACATCTGTGGCAAAGTGGCAAACACTTCCTTCCCACCATCAGAGACGTTCAGCATTTTTATCTGCTTGAACACGGCAATTTTATATATACTGAAAGAAAATAAAAGTTTGTAATTGAGTTTGAAAAATCATAAATGTAATTTTACTATAAAATACTGTCAAATCTATGGTTTTAGCAAGTAAAAACTATTAATTACTATATAATTTACAGATCCCAGAAGTCCCTGCATTGCACATCACATATAATTACAGTAATGCACACTAGTGTATTTTGTGTTATATTTTGTTATTAAGTAAATTCATTATTTTAGTGTCATGTATGATGTTTGACCCTGTATACCATCTATATACGAGTATTATTGACCATGTTTTATGAACAGTGAACTCTGTTTACGTTGAACTCCGATCCATCATGTGGCTTTCTATTGTGCCACCTGTATTATTGTGTTGATTATCGGTACATTTTAAGGTAAAAAGGCAGATTTTAGTAGTTAAAGTGGGTATACCAACATTATCACTTAATGAAATATATGGTTAAGCTGTTAAATAAACAGACACCCTGTTAAACTGGATTTACCGTAAATTTGAAGGGCTATATATATATATTGGAGTTGGGTTGTGAGATCTCCACTCCGCTAGAAATATCCCTTCTTCAGACACCCATAGTGCTGGACATTTTAATCAGGTTCACTTCAGGTTACACTCAAAACTAATCAGTCTTACTGCATGCAACCCGTAATTTGGTTAATTGTGTTATTTAGCAGCGAATCCACCAGCTGGGAAGTTCACGCTGTAAATGTCAAGACGCTGAATCTTAAAGTGGCATGAGACAATCAATAGATGATCTCTGTAGAGATGCTGGAAACACTTAACCCTCTAAAGTCGAACTTATTCTAATTTTTTTTTATTTAACAGTTTATTCACAAAATCTATATTTTATGTATATCTATGTATGTGTTTTTGTTTGGTATCATATTTGATACATCAGGCTCATATGGGAAAATAATGAGGAATAAAAACACCTACATTTTATCAAAATATATGCAACTTGTTGCAGTTGCTATTATTTATAAATATAATAATTAATTTATATGGCCAATAGGATGAGAAATAGGATGAAATTCTGATAGCTTGTAATGTAAACCAAACAAATGTTTATAACAGTATAGCAGAATACTTATGTACATAAGATATAATATTGATATCAGTCGTCACTCTATATCTCCCAAAAATATGTCTTAGTAAGATGATATTTAAATGCTTAGTTTTATGATCAAAGCTCAACAAAACATAATGCAATGCAACAAAATGATGATTGAGAGACGGTCCTCTAAAGCCTGATGCTGCATATTTGATATGCACATTTTAAGATGATTTTCCTTAAAAGTTATTTTGCATATTCATATAAACCTAAGTTGCTTCTCCAGTAAGTGTTCATCATGAATATGAAAGTTATTTTACGTTTACTATAAAAATCAGTAAAGAATTCACAGCAAAAAGGAATGTTTTTTAACCAATAAAAGGCCTTTTACTTGCTAAAAAAGTTTAAACTATTAATCGGATGACAGAAGGTGTGTAGATTTTGTCATGTTGGTAATTTAGAGGCATTAGAAATTTGTGAATCAAGCTTTATATGGTTAATCAATGCGTCTTGTGCGTTTCGTTACCAAGGAGGTCTATACGTTTTGTAATACCTCAACAAGTTTTATCTCTTTAATTGTACTAAACATGATTCCTCTGGTTTCTCTACAGACATGATCAATTATGGTGAGAAGCTGTTTCACTCTCATTAGATTACGCAGTGACATCATTAGACCGATGCTGACAGCAGAGCAGGAATACATACAAGAAAGACTTTGCTTGCATATAGACTCAATAGTCTTCGATGCTGAAATTCGACCACATGGAAATAGAGCGACAGACGTATTCACTGCATCTCCACATGTTTTGAGTGCCAACTGCCAACCCAGTGTCTAACGGATCTGGGATCAATCCTAGCGCTTGCCCTCTAATGGATAATCTCATATTTCTCCAGGGACAATGGAACGATGCAGGAGTGTAGATGAGCTTGCATCTGTCCCACAGCACAACCTAAGAGGCTTTTAGTTGTTTTCTGGAGTTTGAGGTCAGCATCACTCCTTCATATCGTTCCCCACACCTCCAGATTCCTGATCTAATTTCACAGTCCAGACCTGAATGCAATGATCCAAGAAGACTCTTAAAGTATTGCAGTTACGTAGATTGCTTTTTAAAAGGGGTAAGCAAGATCTTAAACAGTGCATTGTGGAAATACACAACATGAATGACTAAAAACTGGCTTGTTTGAATCATAGCATGCTAAATGTGTGTAATATCTGCATTAAATAAAAATAATGATTGTGCTTATGACACACATTGAGTCTTTGTAACATAATAACAACTTAAAAATACCAACAAAATACCTAAAACAAGAAAATAAATCTTCAAGACAATTTTATATGAAAAGTATAAATGCATGGTCAAATGTTTTCAGAGAATATATTTACTGAAATAGATTTTTCTTACATCAGTGGCTTTTATTTCTTGTTCTAAGAATAAACATCACTATATACTGTACAGTTTATGCAAAAAAACTAAAAATAAAAAAATTAACTGTTTGCCAATTGGGTAAAATAGACTTTTTATAGAATATACTGAGGTATATTCCATAAAACAAGTCTTAATATCTTAATATTCTTCTCACACAAATCTATGCTAGTCATGTTTATATATTTTTTTATAAAAATTAACAAAACCTACCAACAGTGGGATTAAGAAATTAATGCTTTAATTCACCAAGGACACATTAAATTGGTGAAACATGACAGTAAAGACGTTTATAATGTTACAAAAATATTTATATAATATTTATTAAGTCTTATTATATCTTTTGAACCTCCTGTTCATCAAAGAATCCTGAAAAAAGTATCATGGTTTCCACAAAAACATTAAGCAGCTCAACTATTTTCAATATTGATGATAATCATAAACGTTTCTTGAGCATCAAATCATCATATTAGAATGATTTCTGAAGGATCATGTGACACTGAAGACTGGAGGAATAAATTACATTTTAAAATATGTTAAAATATAAAACATTTTAAATTGTAATCATATTTCACAATATCACTGTTTTTACTGTATTTGTGCTCAAATGCAGCCTTGATGAGACTTTCAAAAACATTAAAAATGACACAGTTGTGTGTTTGTATAGCATCAAACATCATTTTCCACACTTCACCTTTAAAGTTTTTAGAAGAATCTTGCCTTATTAGTGCTGAGCGTGTGAATTGAAATGGGTTTGGTAGGTGCCCTTATTACAGCTGTGCTGGGCTTGATGGCTTACTCAAATGTTAAACGTGACCTTTACGATCGAGACATTTAAGAACACGGCTAATGTGTTTGCAAGTTTCTACAACAGCGCCGCGTGAGACGTGCTACAGCTCGCGTCCTCTGAGTCATATCTGAATAATGTTTCTTTGTTTACTCTGAGTGACACCACAAATTGTAATACGTAAGAGCAAAATATACCATAATTGAGAGAGCAACCTACAGGATTGGGTTTTAAACACCATGTCAAGTTGTCCATTACAGCCAAGAGACGGCTAACTAAAGGAATTCACCCTCATACAATAAAGAACTCAGGCATCACACTAAGCGCTGTCATACTGCATTTTTAATTAGCACGAGCGCTAACCACCGAGACTGTCTGTGAGGAAGTTAGCCTCAGCGTGATTCATCTCATGTTCTGCTCCACAGTCCACAGCCATTAAAACACAAAATCTGTCTGCATTAACTGCTGCTATAAATGCCCATTGACCGGCTTGTTAAAGAACATTTATAGCATCACCCAAGCTATAGAAGCTTCTGATTAGGAGGTTATAACTGGAGCTCAATGTGTGCAGGTATATGCATTCTGTCATGACAACTCTCGGAGTGTTTGGCATGGTAATGGATATGAAAAAGTGTAAATGTTTGGTATTGGTGGAATAGATCTGATATTGCTGCTGCTGTCATTGCTGCTGCTCTTGATGTTATTGCTGCTGTTGCTGTTATTGCTGCTTTTGTTGGTAATTGTTGCTGTTGGTTATTGCTGCTGCTGCTGTCAATGCTGTTGTTGTTATTTCTGCTGCTGTTATTGCTGCTGATACTACTATTATTGCTGCTGCTGCTACTGTCATTGCTGCTGCTGCAGTTGGTTATTGCTGCTGCTGCTGTTATTGCTGCTTCTGCTGCTGTTATTGCTGTTTCTGCTGCTGTTATTGCTGCTTCTGCTGCTGTTATTGCTGTTTCTGCTGCTGTTATTGCTGCTTCTACTGCTGTTATTGCTGCTGCTGTTTGTCATTTCTGCTGCTGCTGTCATTGCTGCTGTTGCAGTTGGTTATTGCTGCTGCTTCTACTGTTATTGCTGCTGCTTCAGTTGGCTGTTAATGCTGCTACTGTTAATGCAGCTGTTGTTATTTCTGCTGCTGTTATTGCTGCTGCTGCTGTTATATCTGCTGATACTACTGTTATTGCTGTTGCTGCTGCTGTCAATGCCGCTGTTATTGCTGCTGCTGCTGCTGTTATTGCTGCCTCTGCTGCAGTTATAGCTGCTGCTGCTATTGTTATTTCTGCTGCTGTTATTGCTGCTGCTGGTGGTGGTATTGCTGCTGTTGGTGGTATTGCTGCTGTTGTTATTGCTGCTGTTGTTATTGCTGCCATTGTTGGTTATTGCTGCTGCTGTTATTGCTGCTTCTGTTTGTTATTGCTGCTGCTGCTGTCATTGCTGCTGCTGATGGTTATTGTTGCTGCTCTTGCTGTTGGTTATTGCTGCTGCTGCTGTTATGGCTGCTTCTGCTGCTGTTATTGCTGCTGCTGCAGTTGGTCATTGCTGCTGCTGCAGTTGGTTACTGCTGCTGCTGTTATTGCTGCTGCTGCTGTCAATGCCGCTGTTGTTATTTCTGCTGCTGTTATTGCTGCTGCTGCTGTTATATCTGCTAATACTACTGTTATTGCTGCTGCTTCAGTTGGCTGTTAATGCTGCTGCTGTTAATGCAGCTGTTGTTATTTCTGCTGCTGTTATTGCTGCTGCTGCTGTTATATCTGCTGATACTACTGTTATTGCTGCTGCTTCAGTTGGCTGTTAATGCTGCTGCTGTTAATGCAGCTGTTGTTATTTCTGCTTCTGATTAGGAGGTTATAACTGGAGCTCAATGTGTGCAGGTATATGCATTCTGTCATGACAACTCTCGGAGTGTTTGGCATGGTAATGGATATGAAAAAGTTTAAATGTTTGGTATTGGTGGAATATATCTGATATTGCTGCTGCTGTCATTGCTGCTGCTCTTGATGTTATTGCTGCTGTTGCTGTTATTGCTGCTTTTGTTGGTAATTGTTGCTGTTGGTTATTGCTGCTTCTGCTGCTGTTATTGCTGTTTCTGTTGCTGTTATTGCTGCTTCTGCTGCTGTTATTGCTGTTTCTGCTGCTGTTATTGCTGCTTCTGCTGCTGTTATTGCTGTTTCTGCTGCTGTTATTGCTGCTTCTACTGCTGTTATTGCTGCTGCTGTTTGTCATTTCTGCTGCTGCTGTCATTGCTGCTGTTGCAGTTGGTTATTGCTGCTGCTTCTACTGTTATTGCTGCTGCTTCAGTTGGCTGTTAATGCTGCTGCTGTTAATGCAGCTGTTATTATTTCTGCTGCTGTTATTGCTGCTGCTGCTGTTATATCTGCTGATACTACTGTTATTGCTGCTGTTGCTGCTGCTGTCAATGCCGCTGTTATTGCTGCTGCTGCTGCTGCTGCTGTTATTGCTGCCTCTGCTGCAGTTATAGCTGCTGCTGCTATTGTTATTTCTGCTGCTGTTATTGCTGCTGCTGTTATATCTGCTGATACTACTGTTATTGCTGCTGCTGTTGGTTATTGCTGCTGCTGGTGGTGGTATTGCTGCTGTTGGTGGTATTGCTGCTGTTGTTATTGCTGCCGTTGTTGGTTATTGCTGCTGCTGTTATTGCTGCTTCTGTTTGTTATTGCTGCTGCTGCTGTTATTGCTGCTGCTGCTGCTGATGGTTATTGTTGCTGCTCTTGCTGTTGGTTATTGCTGCTGCTGCTGTTATGGCTGCTTCTGCTGCTGTTATTGCTGCTGCTGTCATTGCTGCTGCTGCAGTTGGTCATTGCTGCTGCTGCAGTTGGTTGCTGCAGTTGGTCATTGCTGCTGCTGCAGTTGGTTACTGCTGCTGCAGTTGGTTACTGCTGCTGCTGTTATTGCTGCTGCTGCTGTCAGTGCCGCTGTTGTTATTTCTGCTGCTGTTATTGCTGCTGCTGCTGCTGTTATATCTGCTAATACTACTGTTATTGCTGCTGCTTCAGTTGGCTGTTAATGCTGCTGCTGTTAATGCAGCTGTTGTTATTTCTGCTGCTGTTATTGCTGCTGCTGCTGTTATATCTGCTGATACTACTGTTATCGCTGCTGCTTCAGTTGGCTGTTAATGCTGCTGCTGTTAATGCAGCGGTTGTTATTTCTGCTGCTGTTATTGCTGCTGCTGCTGTTATATCTGCTGATACTACTGTTATTGCTGTTGCTGCTGCTGTCAATGCCGCTGTTGTTATTTATGCTGCTGTTATTGCTGCTGCTGCTGCTGTTATTGCTTCCTCTGCTGCAGTTATAGCTGCTGCTGCTATTGTTATTTCTGCTGCTGTTATATCTGCTGATACTACTGTTATTGCTGCTGCTGTTGGTTATTGTTGCTGCTGGTGGTGGTATTGCTGCTGTTGTTGTTATTGCTGCCGTTGTTTGTTATTGCTGCTGCTGCTGCTGCTGCTGCTGCTGATGGTTATTGTTGCTGCTCTTGCTGTTGGTTATTGCTGCTGCTGCTGTTATGGCTGCTCCTGCTGCTGTCATTGCTGCTGCTGCAGTTGGTTACTGCTGCTGCTGTTATTGCTGCTGCTGCTGTCAATGCCGCTGTTGTTATTTCTGCTGCTGTTATTGCTGCTGCTGCTGCTGTTATATCTGCTAATACTACTGTCATTGTTGCTGCTGGTGGTTATTGCTGTTGTTGTTGTTGCTGCTGCTGTTATTGCTGCTGCTGTTATTGCTGTCTCTGCTGCTGTTATTGCTGCTGCTGCTGTTATATCTGCTGATACTACTGTTATTGCTGCTGCTGTTGGTTATTGCTGCTGCTACTGTCATTGCTGCTGCTGTTGGTTATTGCTGCTGCTACTGTCAATGCTGCTGCTGTTGGTTATTGCTGCTGCTGCTGGTGGTATTGCTGCTGTTGTTATTGCTGCCGTTGTTGGTTATTGCTGCTGCTGCTGTTATTGCTGCATCTGTTTGTTATTGCTGCTGTCATTGCTGCTGTTATTGCTGCTGCTGCTGCTGTCATTATTGCTGCTGTTGTTATTGCTGCTGCTGTCATTGCTGCTGCTGTTGGTTATTGCTGCTGCTGTTGGTTATTGCTGCTGCTGATACTGCTGTCATTGCTGCTGCTGTTATTGCTGCTGCTTGCATTACTGCTGCTGCTGTTGTTGTTATTGCTGCTGCTGTTGGTTATTACTGCTGCTTGCATTACTGCTGCTGCTGCTGCTGTTATTATTGCTGCTGTTGTTGCTGCCGTCATTGCTGCTGCTACTGTTATTCTGATGTTATTGCTGCTTTTGATTATTGCTGCTGTTATTACTGCGGCTGGTGTTATTGCTGCTGCTACTGTCATTGCTGCTATTGTTGTTGCTGCTGCTGCTGCTGCTGTTATTGCTTCTCCTGTTGGTTATTGCTGCTGCTGAAGAGCAAGTTTGGGACTTGCTACTACCATTAAATAAGACATGCTGTTGCTGCACAATATAGCATGCATGAATTACCTAAAGCAGATCTATACAGGTAGAGCTGAGAAAGGTGGAGGGTTACTAAATGTGCTCTGCAACTTTTACAGTAAATGCTGACAAGTATTTGAAAGTTGAGCAGCAAGCTCATTGGCTATTGATACAGCAGGAAACAATCAGCTGTGCCCTGTAGAGAATGATGTAATTGTAAGCTGATTAAGTACCAATCAGCCTGTGCCATCTAGAGTTTCATGACAGAATATTTTATGAGTCAGAATCATTGTTTAACATGAATGCTAAATGATATAACAGCAGTATTTATAATTAATATCTAATACATTTAGATATATAATCAATTGACTATAAGCTTTGTAAATTAAATAATCTTATGAACAAGTTCTGAACTTTAAACAAAACTCTGAATCTTTTCTAATGTCACTGGCCTAGCAAAGTTTGTCATATATCTACTGATAATTTGTTAAGACTTTACAAGAATGTTTCTTTTGTTAAAATGCCCCAATTATGCTATTTTAGAGGTTCCTAATTTTGATTTGGAAGTCTCCTACAATAGGTTTACATGCATCCAAGGTCAAAAAACACTTTAATAATATAAATTGCAGCATCACCTCTTTTCTCACAGTGTCTGAAACAGTTTGATAAAGGGTTCAGTCTCTCTAAAGTAAACACCACCTTTCTGAGAGTCTACTCTTCTTTCATTGGTCAGACGGTCCAGTCTGTTGTGATTGGTCGAACCACTTACACTCTTCCAGTCTCAGCTACAACTACAGGGTTTGAGGGCGTGTCAAAGTAGACATTGCTTGCAGGACCATAGGCTGGCATCATGCAAACCCACTTAGGTTCTTGCAGGAAGTAAGACTGGAATTACTGAAGACTTGTTTCAGGCAGTTCAGAATTACTTATTTCTTTTGGGAGGCAATAACTCCATTTATCTGCACTTTGATCTTTGAAACTTTGCAGAGCTTTTACATTCACAAACAGCTGTATTACACACTAGATGAAAGGGAATATTCGAAAAAGCATAATAGGGGCACTTTAACATTAGATAACTACATAACAGATGGAAAATAGCATTTATCAATCTCAGTTAATGTTAATTTCAACATTTACTAATACAAATATATTTGTGTTAATATTTTTTAATGGACCTGAGCTAACATGAACTAACAATGAACAGCTGTATTTTTATTAAACAACATTAACAAAGATTAATAAGCATGGTAACAGTATAAGCTGCACGCCACGGTCAATGTGCCAGTGATGTACCTGTAATTATCGGCCTATTTAATACCCTTTAAACACCTTATTACCACTATTAAATATCTGTTAGGCACTTTATTTCCTCCTTTCAAATATTTTCTTCATTCTTCAAAAATAAGAAGCAAAATATTCTTTTTTAAATGAATTAGTTATTTTGTGCAGCAAGGACACATTCAATTGGTCAAAAGAAAAGACATTGTTTAAAAAAAAATTCAAATGAATGCTGTTCATCAAAGAAGCCTGAAAAGAAATGTATCTCGCATTCCACAAAAATATTAAGCACAGGACCTATTTTCAACATGATAATAATAACAAATGCTTCTTGAGCACAAAATTTGTGTGCAATATGCATCAGATTGTCAGCGAACAGACTGTGGCTGTTCCATGGGAGGCTGAGACTAGTTAATATACTGCTAAATAAATAAAAATGCACTCAAAGAGTACAAAAACATGCACACTCTCAGTCTCAAGCTCTTTCTCTCTCTCAGTCACACTCACAACACAAATGGCATGCAATTCTCAAACAGCTTTCAGCATCATTTGATGTTTAAGTGGCTAAAAACCTTGGAAAACCGCTACAGAGAGACTGCAGTAACTCTCAAGCTTCCTCAAATGGTGATACCTAAGAAAACAAGTATCACTCTCCTCACCATTCACCTCTTAAACATCATTTTTATGCCTATACTTCAAGAGGACATATTCCTTAGTGTGCAGAACAAACACGAGGTCTTCGGTAGTGATTAAACTGTAGCACCACGAGAAAAATGTGTAAACGGATATTGCATGAATAGCAGGAATATCTGAATTCCTCACTGGAACGATGTCTGCTCTGGTATGCATCAAGGCCTCCATTTACACATATTTATGTAAATTTTTCCTTGCGTGATGATATTCAGTTGTCTTATGTAAGTTTAAACCTCAGGCACTTGTTTCTGTATTAAACTATTAGATTGTAAGATAAGATGTAAATGTAGAGCCACTTCATGTTGAGGACTCATGACTATTACTTGTACATGCAGTAGCATAAATACTGTAAATATTCTATCTCAGGTTTATTTGATTTCGTTTTTCTTTATCATAATTCTCAATGACTTATCACAAAAGCCCCTTACATTATCTTGATGTAGTCTTTGGTCCTTCCCCATTCAACTAGCAAACCACAACGATCCAATCAATTCCTGATAGACAAAATCAAGAGCTGCTTTCAATCATATATAGGTCACGATATAGGGAAAAGACTATCGCAACTTCTGTTTCATGCTGACTTTAACCCTCTGCTGTTGTTTGGTCATTTTAGACCAAAAAAAGTTTGGAAATCTTAAAAATCCCTACTTCATCAGAATGGTATGAAATTCTGTGACTGTGACACAGTCTTTATGTGACCAAAACAAAAGAATTGTGGACTTGATTCAAAAAAGTGAGTGAGTGAGTGAAGTGACATGTGGCCAAGTATGGTGACCCATACTCGGAATTTGTGCTCTGCATTTAACCCATCCAAGTGCGCACACACACACAGCAGTGCACACACACAGCAGTGAACACACCGTAAACACACACCCGGAGCAGTGGGCAGCCATTGCTGCGGCGCCCGGGGAGCAGTTGGGGGTACGGTGCCTTGCTCAAGGGTCTCACCTCAGTTGTGGTATTGAGGGTGGGGAGAGCGCTGGACATTCACTCCCCTCACCGACAATCCCTGCCGGACCTGAGACTCGAACCCGTGACCTTTGGGTTACAAGTCCGACTCTCTATCCATTAGGCCACGACTGCCCCAATCCTATCCATTAGGCCACGACTGCCCCAAGCTAAATGGTCATAAAAAATAATAGTCACACTTGTGTTGTGCATGAATTTTTGAGCCAGAAGACTCAAATAAGAGGTTGAAATCAGGTTTATTATGCTCTAATAAGATCATTTTTGTTACATTTTGAAGTTGTGTGTAACAAAATGTCTTTCTGTGTTCAGGTTTGACTAGTAAAATTAATGCAAAAACTGACACTTCAAATCAACATTTCAAACAAAACAAAAATCTAAACCTTGACATAAAGTAGTCTTTGAGAATGTTTAAATATATTTCCAAATCCACAACTTAATAAAAATACGTATTTATGTCTAAAAACAACTAGAGAATTGCATTATAGGAATCTAGTGGTTACACCATGGCATTACATAAGTTTTTCTTTTCTTACTCCCACCAGATGGCACTAATCTATGGAAGCTTGTTTCCGCCACTAAATGAATGACTAAATTATGTGACTTTTTATCTCACAATTCTGACTTTATATCTCGCAATTCTGACTTTATATCTCGCAATTCTGACTTTATATCTCGCAATTCTGACTTTATATCTCGCAATTCTGACTTTATCACACAATTCTGACTTTATAACTCACAATTCTGAATTTATATCGCGCAATTCTGNACCATGGCATTACATAAGTTTTTCTTTTTTTACTCCCACCAGATGGCACTAATCTATGGAAGCTTGTTTCCGCCACTAAATGAATGACTAAATTATGTGACTTTTTATCTCGCAATTCTGACTTTATCACACAATTCTGACTTTATATCTCGCAATTCAGACTTTATCACACAATTCTGACTTTATAACTCACAATTCTGAATTTATATCGCGCAATTCTGACTTTATCACACAATTCTGACTTTATAACTCACAATTCTAACTTGAAATATAAACTCACAATTGCAAGTCATAAAATCAGAACTGCATGATAAAAAACTCGAAATTCTGAGAAAAAATTCTGACTATCACACAATTCTGACTTTATATCATGCAATTCTGAGAAAAAAGGAATTGTGAGATAAAAAGTCTCAATTTCCTTTTTTATTTTTTATTTCATGGCGAAAACAAGCTTCCATACTGATCTGCCTTCAAATATTGGATTTTGAAAGGCATTGTCTCTATTTTAACATGAAATACAGCTTCAATTGAAAAGTAATAAAAAATAGAATTTTTGTTTGTATAAAAAAGAAAAAAATATATTATTGAAAAAATATGTTACATTGATTTTACTGAAAAAAATAATAATGAAAAAGTTACATTTCAGGTATTCGGTCACTTTTGACCATGAATGCCACAAGTGTGACCCCCAAATGAACAATACCAGAGTGTTAACACAACTGCGGGACTTACGTTGTTACATAACAAGTGATTTCTGTCCATCTACTCGTCCTAATATTGTCTCTGCTTATAGTCACAGTAAGCAGTACTCAGATTGTATATTCATGCACAAGTATCATGTATAGTCTTTAAGTACTGACTACTGACCTTTCTGTGAAATTCTAGCAGTGGATAAAACAATACCGTCGTCTTATGTCAACCTTTATGGCTGATATAGTACCAGCAAAGTCTGATAATCTTTTCACAGTTCACTCCAACATTCCAATACATATCAATATGCTTTTCTAAATCAAAAAGGGAAGAGAGAGTGACCATAATGCCCCTTGGACCAGAGAATTCGTTCAGGTAAAATAGAGTCATCCGTCAATCTGAAAAGGTCATTGGCTGTGGCACTGTGACAAGCCCTTTCCAGATAATCCATTAATCTCCAAATTCAAATTGTCATTCTTCATCCTTATTACAGCAGGGTCCAGTTACCAGCCTGCTGCCGACCCTCCTCATTTCCATACACTAGCCTCATCATCAGAAGGCCTCTACTGAGAGGATTAAAGATGGCAAAAGAAAGAAAGAGAGGGAGAAGGAAAAAATGGATGACTGAAAGAAAGTAGATGAGGATGAACTTAGTGAGCTGCCTCGGTGTCTACTGTATTTCGGAAACCTTCTAAAGGTGTGCTCGCTAGGTTCACCCTGCAGCAGGTGACAATAAAGCACTTGAACTTTAACATATAGTTTTGCTCTGCGAACTTTCACAGGTGAAATTCTGACATTTCTTTAGTTAGTGTGTAATGTTGCTGTTTGATCATAAACAACATCTGCAAAGTTACGACGCTCAAAGTTCAATGCAAAGAGAGATATTTTCTTTTACAGAAATTACTTTTTAAGGACTACAACAAACGGCTGGTAGGGACTACAACGAGCTTCTTCCCAAGTTGGTGACATCACTAACCCTAAAATTTACATAAACCCCGCCCCCGAGAACACGCAACAAAGGGGGCGGGGCCATGTTGGGCTGCTTTAGAGAAGAGGAAGAGTTGTTGTAGTAGAGTGTTGTTGTCATGCCGTCATTTTGCGCCGGACTGCTTCACAAACGAGGGTCAATTCAACACAAAACATTAACATGACGGCACATGCTAGTGGATGAGTTGAATCAACTCCACAGCAACTACATAAATGTATCCACTAACATTCAGAAACGTCCAGTTTCATTCTAAAAGTTGTAACTTCTTCCTGAGTCTCTCCATCAGTGTCGACTCCGGTTTGAACAATGTAAGGCTGAACACCGTTACTGACAATCCTCATTTTGTCTGCGTGAGATTCTCCAGCTTTGTTGTTGTTGAGCTGTTAAAGCTCCGCCCTCTTCTGGAAAGGGGGACGGGAGCAGCAGCTCATTTGCATTTAAAGGGACACACACAAAAATGCCGTGTTTTTTCCAGAGGTGGGTAGTAACAAAGTACATTTACTTTTAACGAAGACTTGATCAAACAAGTTGGCAAAAGTGTCTAAATTGGTTCACGAATCAGTTTGAATGATTTGTTCAGTTCCCACGCACTGAATCGTCTGAAGCGGTTTCTCACTCGGAGCGTTGGATGAAGTGGCAGTGGACCCACAGTCAGTTAACAGCAAATCTGCGCATGCTGTCTGTGAACAATTCCACAGGTTTCGATTTCATTTGATCTCAATTCATACAGCCAATAGCCGACATTTCACAACCAAACGGATTATTACGCAACGATAACAAAGTATGTAGCATTTCTTTACCGTTTTTATGGACATATATCTTAATTTATACATTAAAGCTACCATTTTTCAGAGTATGAAATGGTAATTTGTGGGTAGCCTATTGCGCAGCGGCGGCGCCGGCGACCTGTTCGTCTTTAGCGTAGACACAGTTAACCAGTTTACACGCGCCCGCAGAAATATACATTTGATTACATTTTGGAGAATAGACAGAAGAAGATGCGTCAATGTGCATTTGATCATTGTTTGTGTTCAGATGTTCAGAGGTTATGAGCGCGAGATCATGTAAAGAGTTTTCTCTCTTCTTTCAAATGTAGCTGTATATGTTATTATATGCAAAGTAAAGGACATGCAATGATATTCGGGTTACAGATGCCAGAAATAATGCTTGTCTCTTCTGTGTTTGTTGCAAAGATATCTAATTATAATAATAATTTAAATATCTATCTATATAATAACATGCTATTGTATTGTTGTGTGTATATATATATATATATANGTAACTAGTAACAAGCTACTTGAGTAGATTTTCATTGGATACTTTTTTACTCTTACTCAAGTAACTATTAAGATTATTACTTTCACTTTTACTTTGAGTAAATATTTATATAAGTACTTGTACTTTTACTTGAGTACAGTTTTTGGATACTCTACCCACCTCTGGTTTTTTCTCACACCCAAATAGGGGCAAATCCCGCCCCACAGCCGAATTCATCACTCAATCACACAGTCTGTTCATAAGTTCAAACTTCATGGATTCAGAAATATCATGGATGGATTGCGACAATCAGTAATGCTGTCTATCAGTATGTGCTAAAAAGCTATACTGAGATTAAGGTTAGTATATATTTCAGTGTTATGTAGGCATCAGCACTGGTATGATATGAGCTTCAGAATGTGATGCCGAACTTTCAGTTTCAATCACGAAAAAAATTGCATTTAGATTCATAACAATAATCCTAAACCACCTGCTAGCTAAGATATTGTTTATCACACTTTTTTGTCACTATAGAGTAACAGTATATCTACAAGAACATATCACGCTATACTAAATAAACTAGCATCCCAGCACACCGAAATCCTATTTGTTTGATGACGCCGTCCAAACACAGCAGCCCTGATCCCTTCAAAGATCTCTCCCGGCCACAAAGAAAACCTCACACATTTCAAGCACTCAGCATGTTCGGTTCATCTAGCCCAAGAGCCTGTTTGTACAGCAGGTTATGGGCTAGAAAAAAAATCTTTATGCAAGCTGTTTCTCCGTACAAACACAGAAGCGGTGCAGCTCCAGAGCTCACTGTCATTACAGATGACAGCATCGCCCAATGGGAGTCAGCTCCACTGGAGAGGGAGGCAACCGGGCTGAGAGGGGTTCGGGGAGCGGGGGGTGGGTTGTTTGAGCTGTATGGATTCATGGATGGATGGATACATGGATGTGAAGGGAAAAGAATGCATGGATGGATAGTGCAAAGAGGAATGACAATGGAATGAGAGGGCAAAGCTTGCTGCATGTGCGGGAAATGAGCACATGGGGCGCTGGGCTGAACGCTGCACCGTCTGGTAGGCAATTACTAGGCATGTGTGTGTCTTCCCAGGTTAGATCTTGGAGCACAGAGAGCGGCTCTGACAGATACACACACAGCTGTGGGAGGGGAAATGTGCCGTGACCAGACTTCACTGTACTTCCAGTGCTTGGGAATGGAAATCTAATGGATGCGCGCACAGTGTGGTTCTTCTTTGTCATGGGATTTTTCAGCTCTCCCTGTTTTTCATCAGCAAAATAACAAGCAAAAAACAATCATGATCTTGAGGAATAGCATGGCATTTACTATGGTTCAGTCGTTTTATTTGCAGTGAAAAAGTTTTATGGTTTGGGCTGGGATATTAGCTCATAAATTCTGTCTCTAATTAATGTACAAAAGTGTGTCAGATATTTGCTCTAAAAGCAGATCTGGTTTGAATCATTTGCAGATCAAAAAGAATGTCATGACAATCCTGAACGGCTCACGGCACCACCAGAAAGACAAACAGTCCCAAACCTACTCTAAAAACTCATGTGAACACTGGCAGAAATGAAAAACATACCATAATGGACATATTTACATGTGTGTCCTCCAAAAAAACTGCTAAATTATCAAATAAATAAATAAAATAAAACATGATATACAGTAATTGAGTATCAAAACAAACTAAAAAGTATTTTTGTTTCAGTAAAAATCCAATTATAAATATATTCATTGAATCAGTACATGTATCCTGTTTAATGGATTTTTACTGAGAAAATAAATAAATAAATATATAATATATTCCAGTAAAATTTCCAGTAAAAATCCAATTATAAATATATTCAATAGATTTTTGAATTTATAGTAGATTTTTACTGGAAAAAAACTTNATGTATCCTGTTTAATGGATTTTTACTGGATTTTTTTTTAAGTATTTATATTTTTTAGTGCAAATATCTAATTTAAAATGTGTGTGTGTTCTTGATTCTGAAATAATTTTTAAAAGTAATTAAATTAAAGTGTAAATTAAATTAAAATAATTAAATAATGTGAATGTATCTTGTTTCAAGGATTTTTAGATAGCCTATTTTGACTGGAAAACAAGATTTTTGTAAACATTCTTTGAGAATGTAAAGCAGTGCTAGATGGTTTAAAATATTTAATGTAATATGATTAAAATATAATTTAATTAAATATTTGTAATGTTGCCAAACCTTAACCCTTCCTCTCTACCTCTTGCCTGTCATACCTTTACTGATTATACTGTCAATAAAAATGGAGAAAAATAAATAAATAAAATATTTTCTCTGCACTGCTAACATTTTATATGCATGTTTTCCTTTCTGTTTTTTTTATCACAGAGTCCTAAACCTTCTCACTAACCTCTCAATGGCACAGACATCCAAGAAGCAAGTACATATCCAGGAAAGCAGAACCAAACAGCTCTGGCATACTTCCCTATATTGAGGATGAAAGATGGACCCAGGAACTGCACAGAAGGTTCTGGGCAGATTTAAAAGAGAGAGATGAATGAAGTCAAAACGGGTGAGTCAGTGCCTGGAGTGTCTCACGGTTTGCAGTGTGTCATTGCTGATTACTGTAGCACACTCCAGCACAATCAGGTTTATTAATCAAGAGGAAGATGGAAGCTACGGGGATGAGACGATGACCCTTCAAGCTGTTCGTGAAGTGCGAGTGGACCTGCATCACATCACTGCCACACTGAATTTCTGGACCGGGGAAAGGAACGGATATAAATAACCATGTCCCTGCTGGACTCTATAACTGTAGAGTGTGGATGAGTTGTTCTGGCACAGAGAATGTGTTAGTACAGGTGAAGAAATCAAACCATGGTTATTCTCAGTTTTAAAAATACATTATTTAAAGGCTAAGAAATTTTCCTGGAATTGATTGCACCCACTGATAGCACAGTTCAACATGAAAGTATTTGAAAATCAAGAAAAAGGATAAAGGTACAAGCCATCATGGTTCGGTTCATACAGTCAGATGACGAATACAGTCAGTCACAGGCGATCCACGCTCCAATCCAGAAGGGGGCGCATGCGGTAATGCAACACCGTTTGCTAACCGCCACAACAGGAAAAAGCACAGAAGAAGAAGAAGAGACGATCTTTGCATAGATATGTGTACGTGTAATCTCTCAACCAGTGTTTCAACTGCAGAAAGACATCAATAAAACAGCTTGAGAATAATATCTGACGTAGCATTACATTTACCTCAGGCAAGTCATTTAGTGTCCGCAGCATGTTAGTTCACTAGAGAAATTAACTCTAGAGGAGCATTTCACTAAATATACGACCTATATTAGCTTATATATTCATTATATTCACTTTACCTGTTAGTAATGTCTTAATTATTGAATATATGTTTATATAAATTTGTCATGAAAACAAGTTATGACAGTAACTGTGTACATTATGAAATTTCAAAAATGAATTGGAGTAATAATTTAGAAGTTAATGCAAAACCTGCTTCACGTGCAATTTACATATTTATTTATTTGAGTGTTTATTATATCTAAAAATTAAATATCTACTGAATGTAATAGTTTGGGCTCTGTTGTTAATTATAACCTTTAATATTATAGTAATGTGCAAGAAAGGGCTCCCTGTATATAGTTTACAGCATTAGCTGAGATTTTAATCCATAAAAAAATGTTAATTATAACTGAATTTATTCAAAGAGAAAGACATAATTTGTTCAATAAACCACTGTTTAAACACTTTTAGCCTACAGTACTTTTTTCTCTAAATGCCATCCAAAGAACATTCCAACAGATGAAGATAAAGTCGCCATAGCTAAACATCTGTATTCATAACATTAGCTGAGGTTTCAAGAACTATTTGTAGACCGTCTTTGCTGAAACAGGCCATAGATTAGACACAAGACTTAATTAAAAGTCGTAATAATCTTGGAAATCTACTTACAAAGACTTAACATAAATTCCACTTAATTCAGTAGAGGCCAGAAAGCACTGGACATGTGTAAAGTCAGATTATCTTCAGCTCAACATGCTTGTTTTTTCCTCTATCAATGCTGTCAAATGCTTTGGCAGTAGTCTTTTTCTTTTTCCCCTCAAATCCTGCTGGTGAGGAGGTTTACTGCTTGAACTCAGTTCAGGATAGGTGAGCGTGGCCTAGTGAGCCCCTGCTGGAAGATGTCGTAACTGCATCATGCAACTGCCTGTAAAAGTATCTTTTTCATTATTTGAATTTCATTATATTTTAGAGGTTTTAGAAGTGCCTTATTTTTGATTATTATATTATATTATATTAATCAACTTTGTCATATTAATTCATTTTTGTTTTTAAAAAAGGATTTAGCCCCAAAATATCAACAAAATAATTATTTCCATCAGTGAAAGCCTGTGATACAGACTCAAAATTTTTTCACAGCAATATGTTTCTTCATTGATGTATTTGATTTGATTTGAGTAACCTTTACCGAGAGAAAGGTAAGAGTCCCCTGGTGTAAATCTCAATCAACCCCCTTATGAGAGGACAATTAAAGGGGGAAAAAAAGAATGAAACGCTAATTATCATTCAAATTAAGAGGGTAATAATCAGGTAATTTTTAGATTTTTTCAGTAGCTGGGCCCAGTCAAGAGAGACGCCTCATAGTATGGCCATTAATTGACGCCCAGCATGAAACTAAGGGCTAAAAATACTTTAAAACTGTCAGTGTGCCCTCTGCTCTAGTTCATTCAGCACACAGCGGTAACGCACAGAGCTGACTGCTTATACACCTCAAGGTTATAACAGCGAACAGAGAGAGAGCGAGACGACTATATACTGGAGTTTCTCCTCATGACCTTGTGCACTAAACAATTATCTTGTGTTGCTTTAATAATTAATAAAAGCTTTGNTCATTTTTAGATTTTTTCAGTAGCTGGGCCCAGTCAAGAGAGACGCCTCATAGTATGGCCATTAATTGACGCCCAGCATGAAACTAAGGGCTAAAAATACATTAAAACTGTCAGTGTGCCCTCTGCTCTAGTTCATTCAGCACACAGCGGTAACGCACAGAGCTGACTGCTTATACACCTCAAGGTTATAACAGCGAACAGAGAGAGAGCGAGACGACTATATACTGGAGTTTCTCCTCATGACCTTGTGCACTAAACAATTATCTTGTGTTGCTTTAATAATTAATAAAAGCTTTGCTTTATTACTAAAGAAAAATTATTTTATCAGTTTGGCTAAAGTTTGGATTTTAACTTGCACTGCACATAAAAACACATGTACACAAGCTGTAGTAACAACACTGCACTGGCCTGAGACTCTCTGACGCTATAGCTCGCTTGTCATACTCTGTCTAATATCTGACCTTTTTGCATTAATCACTCCCAGTCCTTGCTGAGGGAGAAGCATTTTCATTCATGCATCCCATACTTCCAGCAAATGTTCCTAGCTTTGACCATGATGCACTGCTTTGATTTGTGTGTGACG
Organism: Anabarilius grahami; assembly: GCA_003731715.1. Classification (NCBI taxonomy): domain Eukaryota; kingdom Metazoa; phylum Chordata; class Actinopteri; order Cypriniformes; family Xenocyprididae; genus Anabarilius; species Anabarilius grahami. The sequence continues at coordinate 1,298,620 of RJVU01061481.1, forward strand.
GTGAGCCTTTCGTGTGTCACTGAAAGAGAGACAGTGAAGAGATCACACAGACTTAAAACATCATCACTTGTTTGACATGTCCAGCTTTGGTATTTTTTGTATTGTGCACAATTAGACTGGCTATAATAACAAAACACCACTATTTTGTTTCTACATAATGCAATAATGACTTGCATTTCTGAAAGTATCAGCACAGAAAGCTGTAGCCTAAAAAAGTGTTTCATATTTCATGAAAAATGAGTCAACAGCACCAGAAGGCTATCTTTCTCTGTGTGTTTCATCCACATATGCTCTCAAACAGCTTCTCAGAAGCTAAAAATAATATTTTGTGAAACAATGGTGATATCACACATGAAATTATAAACAAAAAAGAACAACGTGAAAATGAGATTCAGCCACTCATACAGGAAGGACATTCCAGTCTCAAGGGATCTAAATACTTTGATTATTTCGCCCATTAATTTGATGCATAAATAGACAGACAAGCTGAACCACGCTAATGCTCTGATGTTCTTTTAAAGCAAAAAGCAACACATTTCATTTGTTTAGGTTACAGTTAAAGGGGCAGTAAGTGATTTCTGAGAAACACTGTTGATATGTAAAGTCAGCCCAAACAGACACACCCCTTCCTTCATTGCTCCGCCCCCAAAATGCACTAACACGCAATGAAAGAGTGGATGTCTCTTTATCATAGCTGATAGCTAGAGCTTTTGAGTGGACACACCTCCCACTGCTGACTGGCTCACTCTCTCTCTCTCCTCCCCCATCATGAATGGACTCTCCTCCCCCATTATGAGTGGACACGCCCCCTACTGCTAATTGGCTCACTCTCCTCCCCCATTATGAGTGGTCTCTCCTCCCCCATTATGAGTGGACACGCCCCCTACTGCTAATTGGCTCACTTTCTCTCCTGCCCCATCATGAGTGGACACGCCCCCTACTGCTAATTGGCTCACTTTCTCTCCTGCCCCATCATGAGTGGACACGCCCCCTACTGCTGATTGGCTCACTTTCTCTCCCGCCCCATCATGAGTGGACACGCCCCCTAATGCTGATTGACTCACTCTCCTCCCCCATTATGATTGGACTGGCCCCCTCTGCTGATTGGCTCACTTTCTCTCCTGCCCCATCATGAGTGGACACACCCCCTACTGCTGATTGGCTCACTTTCTCTCCTGCCCAATCATGAGTGGACACGCCCCCTAATGCTGATTGACTCACTCTCCTCCCCCATTATGAATGGACATGCCCCCTTCTGCTGATTGGCTCACTTTCTCTCCTGCTCATCGAGAGGACACGCCCCCTGGTGCTGATTGGCTCACTCTCTCTCCTCCCCTATCATGAGTGGACACACCCCCTACTGCTAATTTGCTCACTCTCTCTCCTCCCCCATCATGAGTGGACATGCCCCCTACTGCTGACTGGCTCACTCTCTCTCCTCCCCCATCATGAGTGGACATGCCCCCTACTGCTGATTGGCTCACTCTCTCTCCTCCCCCATCATGTGTGGACACGCCCCCTACTGCTGACTGGCTCATTCTCTCTCCTCCCCATCATGCGTGGACACGCCCCCTACTGCTGATTGGCTCACTTTCCTCCCCCATCATGAGTGGACACGCCCCCTACTGCTGACTGGTTCATTCTCTCTCCTCCCCCATCATGAGTGGACACGCCCCCTACTGCTGACTGGCTCATTCTCTCTCCTCCCCCATCATGTGTGGACACACCCCCTACTGCTGATTGGCTCACTTTCCTCCCCAATCATGAGTAGACACGCCCCCTACTGCTGATTGGCTCACTTTCCTCCCCCATCATGAGTGGACACGCCCCCTACTGCTGACTGGCTCATTCTCTCTCCTCCCCCATCATGAGTGGACACACCCCCTACTGCTGACTGGCTCATTCTCTCTCCTCCCCCATCATGCGTGGACATGCCCCATACTGCTGACTGGCTCATTCTCTCTCCTCCCCCATCATGAGTGGACACGCCCCCTAATGCTGATTGACTCACTCTCCTCCCCCATTATGATTGGACTGGCCCTCTCTGCTGATTGGCTCACTTTCTCTCCTGCCCCATCATGAGTGGACATGCCCCCTACTGCTAATTTGCTCACTCTCTCTCCTCCCCTATTATGAATGGACATGCCCCCTACTGCTGATTGGCTCACTCTCTCTCCTCCCCCATCATGTGTGGACACGCCCCCTACTGCTGACTGGCTCATTCTCTCTCCTCCCCCATCATGCGTGGACACGCCCCCTACTGCTGACTGGCTCACTTTCCTCCCCCATCATGAGTGGACACGCCCCCTACTGCTGACTGGCTCATTCTCTCTCCTCCCCCATCATGAGTGGACACGCCCCCGATTTGTGAACAAATTCTTGAGTGTGAAATATTCATTGAACAGAGTGAATGATTTTCTCACAATTCAGTTTGATGTTTTCTTTTTACGTGTTTTAAAGTTTAAAGAAAATTCGCCCAAAAATGAAAATTCGGTCATCATTTGGTCACCCATTTTCAGGGAATTAATCTTGAATTGAGATTTTCATCTTTCAAAATGCTTTTCCTGTTTTAAGCATAAACAAAATGTAATGAGGTTTATGCTTAAATCCAGGACAAACTATTTTTCAGTACAGACTATATAGTCTCTGACACCCTCATGTCGTTCCAAAACTTTCTTTCAAAGAACATCATGCAGGTTTGGAATGACATGAGGTTGAGAAAACAAAATGTTCCATTTTGAGTTAACTATTCAAATTTGTAACAATCCAAAGTAAAATCTAACCTCAGCTGCTCTTTTCACTAATCAGACATTTTGGGAATCTAAAAAAAGCATCTAAATAGCAAGAATTACAGAGCATTAATGAGAAACAGAGAGAGAAAGAACGAGCTAAAGGAACACACAAGAGACTGTCTTCAGCATTCAGACAGCCAATTGACCTTTTCACAACATTGGGTCTGGCCACAGCACAAGCATTTCACACCACAGACAGGGTGGAAGAGCTGCCATCACAACAAGTGACTGGATGAGAAGGGGCTGTGTCCTGAACGAATACCAAGCAGGGCTGGACAGATGGTGTCCTCTCAGCTAGAGGAACCCCGTGGCCTGAGCTCAGAGTGCCACTGGGCCTTGGCAGCCAGAGAAGGTTTTAAAGGGGTCACAGGGGCATCTGGAGACGCGGCAGTGCTGAAGGGAGGGGATCTCAATCTATAATCTCTCTGGGTGAAGCCTGGCAGCACAGCAAAACTTCCTGTTTACCTTTAAACTCCTTTACGCTTCTCAGGTCCTGATAGAGGAGGAGACAGACGGGAGGTCAGGAGTTATCGCCAAGGCTCTGGTTTCAATCTCTGTCTGGGCTTTGGCTTTATTTATGTGTGTGGACGGGGTGAGGGAGGGTGCGCGTCTGAGATGAGGTCATTCTGTCGTGGATTACTTACAGACTGCACACAGTGATATGGTTTCAAAAAAATCTAAAATATTTCTCTTAATCAGTCTTATTTTTTTACAGTTAAAATATCTGAGAACTCTTCAAACAAGATTCATTTCATATTTGAGAAGTAATACTGCATTGTACGGAAGCCCTGAACCGCATGGTGGGGGGAAAAAAAGAAGACTTATGGAGAGGTGGGGGAGGGGAAGAAAACTTATCTCATTATTTTTACATAACTCATTATTTCAACATAATAACTCGTTATTTCGAGATGTTGTCGTTATTTCGACATAACTCGTTATTTCAACATAACTCGTTATTTCGAGATATTGTCATTATATTTTGACATAACTCGTTATTTCAACATAATAACTCTTTATTTCGAGATATTAAGTCATTATTTCAACATAATAACTCGTTAATTCGAGATGTTGTCGTTATTTCGACATAACTCGTTATTTCAACATAACTCGTTATTTCGAGATATTGTCATTATTTCAACATAACTCCTTATTTCGAGATATTGTCATTGTATTTTGAGATAACTCGTTATTTCAACATAATAACTCGTTATTTCGAGATGTTGTCGTTATTTCGACATAACTCGTTATTTCGAGATATTGTCATTATATTTTGACATAACTCGTTATTTCAACATAATAACTCGTTATTTCGATATTGACGTTATTTTGACATAACTCTTTTCAACATAATAACTCGTTATTTTGAGATATTAAGTTGTTACTTAGACATAACTCGTTATTTCAACATAACTTGTTATTTCGAGATATTAAGTTATTTCAACATAACTCGTTATTTTGAGATATTGTCATTATATTTCGACATAACTCATTATTTCAACATAGCTCTATTTTGAGAGCAACATAGCTCTATTTTGAGATAAGTCGTTATTTCAACATAATATCTAGTTATTTCGACATAACATTATTTCGAGATTTAAGTCATTATTTCGACATAATATCTTGTTATTTCGACATAAGTCGTTATTTCGACATATCTCGTTATTTCAACATATCTCGTTATTTCAACATATCTCGTTATTTCAACATAACTCGTTATTATATATCAAGTTTAATAAAAGAGGCACAAAATTCACCATCTTCAGTGGAGCAGCAGTAGTGAGTCGGCTCGCCGTCCTGGCTTTTACCGTGATTACCGCGGGTTCGAATCCGCCTTTTGCCGAGCTCGCTCTTCTCTATTTTCCCATCACATATCTCATCAGAAAAGCATTTATTTTCAATAAAAATGAAAATAATGTTCGAAAAGCTGTAGATGCTATTTACACTAAGTGACGATAGCAGCATTTTCTCTTTCGATATTAGCCACTAGAGGGCAGAATAAGACAGTGAATCAATTAAAGAACGCATTGTAGTTACGCTGACCTACTGTTACAAGTTAGTGCATCAAAATCCCAGAGGTTTATCATGGGAATATGCATTAATTCCAGGCTCACCTTTATTGAGGTTAAATTTATGTAGCCCATATTCACTACCATTCAAATGTTTGGGCTTAGTCATTTTTTTCTTTCTTTTTTTGAAAGGATGCAATAATACACATTGCATAAATGTTTATAATAATGTCATCTTCTACCCTACATAGACACAAATGCGAAACAGTGCTGTGTCACATATATATCTTCTGTTTTGACTTAGTTTCATTGTGTTTTAGTTCTGTTTCCCAGTGTGTTTGATTCATGATTCTGTTCACCTGTCATTCAGTTAATTATCTCATTTAGTCTGTGTATTTATACTCTCTGTTTTGTTTTGTTTTGTTCTGTTCAGTTCATTGTGCATTCTCGTCTAAGTTAAGTGGTTGTGTTATGTTTCTCTCCAGCGATTTCCTTAGTGGATTTAAACACAGTAAAGCCTGTTTTGATTTTCTTTTCGTTAGTCGTGAGCTTTGATTGTGACCGCCTGTGACATGTTGGCAGATTAAAAATGGTAATTATACTTCAATATCTCTATAAGACATTCAACGCCATGGTCCGGCACAGAATACATTATCAAGTAATAATGCCATGTAAAACATCATATTATAAAAATAATAATAATAAAAAAAAAATCAACTAATGAAGAAATACCAAGTGAAACAAAGAAAAGAGCAAATAAATTTGTATTGCACAGCAGAAGCAACTGAGATTCGTTGAATGTCTAATTTAGAGATCTCAATGAAACCACTGTCAACAAGTGATATTTTTTCAGTATTACACATGCATCACTGTTATTACACTGCAGTCTGTTTTATTATAAAATTTAGTCTCACTGCTGTAATCATGGCTGTCTAAGCAGCTGAAGCGGCAGTGTGCTTTTACTGCACTCGTTTTACATAAACAGTTTTCTGTCTGATGGAAACGGTGGGTGTTGTATTAATGTGTCTTAATCAGTGCACCATTTTATGTATGGAACTGCTGTGGGAGGCACCGATAACCGTCTCAGATTCACTACTAATTCTGAATTCCATCAATGATGTTTAAAACTTAATTAACAGAAGATCAATTGTGTTTACACTGTAAAATGGTACAGGCAAATTTTAATTAGAATATCCATACATTATTAATTGCATTAACAAGATCTGAAATTAGGAACAGACTACAGACTGTTTCAATTAAAAAACATCAGTCAGGGAACAGAGAGAGAGAGAGAGAGAGAGAGAGAGAGAAGATAACTCACCAGAATCAAACTGAATTCATAATTACTTTGAAATGATTCACTGACCCAGTAAGATGGAAGCTTAAACATTACTGATTTTGATGAAAAGTTGTTTTGAATATGATTGGCTCTGTGATTAACGCTTTGATGTGAGCGCATGAAATTGTGCAAAATCTGAATTATTGTTTATAACAAGCTGACTGTTTTTACACTTGCTTATTTCATAGATCTTTAAGTCGATAATTGGAAGTTGCTAATTTGCATTACAGTGATGAGGTCGCTGACAGTAACTCTCTGTTGTTACACAAACTCCATTTTATCAAAATCCATTATATTAAACAGATACTCTGACAAATAAGAGCCCTCTATTACAGATATAACGTGTGAGAGCTTCAGCATGACTGACAAATTGTGCCGGCAATTTGCTGTCAGATTGAGTTTGTTTGTGTTCTGTTTTCTGTAATTCTTGTAAACAATTGGAAAGGCAAAAAAATAAGAAGGTTTCTTCTCACCTCTCACATACACTAGAGCTGTCGGCAAAATTTAAAGGATTTTCACTTCAGAATTAAAATTTCCTGATAATTTACTCACCCCCATGTCATCCAAGATGTTCATGTCTTTCTTTCTTCAGTCGAAAAAGAAATGAAGGTTTTTGAGGAAAACATTCCAGGATTTTTCTCCATATAGTGGACTTCACTGGGGTTCAACGGGTTGAAGGTCCAAATGTCAGTTTCAGTGCAGCTTCAAAGAGCTCTACATGATCCCAGACGAGGAATAAGAGTCTTATCTAGAGAAACTGTCGGTTGTTTTCTATAAAAAATATACATTTATATACTTTTTAACTACAAATGCTCGTCTTGCACTGCTCTGTGATGCTCCATGCATTACGTAATCATGTTGGAAAGGTCACACGTGATGTAGGCGGAAGTACCGATCCAGTGTTTACAAAGTGAACATGCAAAGACTAAGTCAAACGACCTTTACAAAAACAACGATGTCGGACGATTTTGAAGTTGGAGGAGAAAATGAGTTTTTCGCCCTACTGCGGTACTTCCGCCTACGTTACGCGGGACCTTTCCAACGTGATTACGTAATGTGTAGCGCATCACAGAGCAGTGCAAGACAAGCGCTTGTGGTTAAAAAGTATATTATTTTTTTAGAAAATGACTGATGGTTTCTCTAGATTAGACTCTTATTCCTCGTCTGGGATCATGTAGAGCTCTTTGAAGCTGCACTGAAACCAGTGATGGGAATAACGGCGTTACTTTTTTCAGTAACGAGTAATCAAACGAATTACTTTTTCTCCCGTTACAACGGCGTTTCAACGTTACTGAAAAAAAAAATGCCGCGTTACTTTAATTGAGCTCACTGAAGAGGTTTTCATCCGAGTAGGCTCTCTCAGCCATAGGACCTGCTATATCTGGTGTGTGTTGGGGTGGGACGCAGGCTAACTGATGATGATTGGTGTGTGACTACTAGAGATGATATACCTACAAAGTGTTTAGTTGTAAAGAAATAGTACAGGTTAGTCATACACAAATATCATTTTAAACTGAGTGATAATAATGTACGACGCAGGCTCTGTGTCTGTGTGTGTGTGTGTGTGTGTGTGTGTCAGAGCATGCGAGCGTAGCGCGAGCTCAAACCAGTATACCCTTTGCGACATGCTGCGAAAATATGTGAAGAAATTTTTTTCTAGTCGACCAGTAGTTGTTCATTTAAGCCATTAGTTGACTAATCACATTTATATTAATTTAATTTCTGAAATACTGGAGAGAATAAACAATAATAATGAGCGTTTAATATAGGCTAGCACTCAAGAGCACACAAAGCTTGCCAGAAAGAACCTGCAAAAGTAATGATTATGAATGTGACAAAAACAGCAAGGAGACATTTTAATTATTTATTAATAAACTAATGTTTTCTTAATCAGTGTCGGCTGCAAAGATGAAGTTGACATTGACTCTCATCATCTCCGTGGACGCGCCTAGAGAAAGAATGCACATTTCATTCAGATTACATAATCAGAGTTGCGTACTAGCCTACTTTTTTTTTGTTTTGAATTATTTAGTTTAGAAGTAGACATTTCAAGCTTTCTATAGATATTTTTCTCATGTCTGTGAGGCAAGCAGCCTATACGCTGAGTTTCGGTTAATTTTCACGCGCCAGTGATCGCGCCGGCGCCTCCATGTCATGATTAGGCCTATATTGTCTGCTATATTTGCTTCTTATTTATTAAATCCAGGCAATTGGTTGATAAAACATTGATTAAAATTAAGAAATTCACTTTAAAGAAAGGCTTTCTACAAAACAAAACTTAATGAAGTGGTCAAAATCATGTCTGACACACTCCATGTCCCCCGACATATTGCGCATCGTATGATGTATTCTATCTAACTCATGCTGTTCACTTTTCATAATCAAATAGATGAATCTAAAACATAACATAGGTTTATTTAAACATAAATATGAAACTACGCTTTCTTTAATGGCTACCAACACGTAGTACAGTACAGAGAAATTTCATGTCGTGAGGAAGAGCGGATCTTGAGTCACGGGTTGGATCAAGCATCATTTATTTTTAGACTTATATTTAATATTGGGGGCATCCAAGTTATTTGGCATATTTAAATCTTTTTTTTTAAAGTAACGCAATAGTTACTTTCCCTGGTAATTAGTTACTTTTATAATGATGTAACTCCGTTACTAACGTAGTTACTATTTGTGAGAAGTAACTTGTAACTATAACTAATTACTTTTTTAAAGTAACGTGCCCAACACTGTCTGAAACTGACATTTGGACCTTCAACCCGTTGAACCCCAGTGAAGTCCACTATATGGAGAAAAATCCTGGAATGTTTTCCTCAAAAACCTTCATTTCTTTTCCACTGAAGAAAGAAAGACATGAACATCTTGGATGACATGGAGGTGAGTAAATTATCAGGAAATTTTCATTCAGAAGTGAAATAATCCTTTAAAGGGGACAAAATGTTGCTCTTTTTTTTGCTCAGGCTTTTATTGCAATGTATAAAGACCCATTTACTGTAAAATATTATAAAATATGAATAAATGACAACGGCCCTCACACTTATAGTGCATTACAGATGTAACTCACGTAAAGTGCCACTCTTCACACACTACATCCACTTTATATTCTAGGCACACTACACTTAAGTAAAAAAGATGGTCACCCCAGGGAGGGCTCTTAATCGATCATGTGTCTGCCTGCTAGCAAGTGATTGACATGGCTGATGTAGTCCTCAGTGCGTCTCTCAGGACCTCAGTCACTGCTACACACTTAATTGGTTTCCGTACCGATGCAGCGGGTCAGAGATAATCGACCGGCTCTGCAACCCTTATATGACCACATTCTCCCACAAGGGTCCGCTTATTGCATCGAGTCATCCAGCACATATCGATGCTCTGATGATTAATTCCGATGTCTAATTATTAAGGCATCAGATCTGCAGCTTTTGTCACAGATGTGTTGAGATGTTTAATAGGACAGGCTACATGACCCAACTGAATGATGGGACCCACTGCTGTCATATGACAGCCTTTGTCCTATCCAATGTATGTCTTAAACTGGCTGTCAAAGTGAAAAATTGCTACAAATGTAACATCAATGCAAGAACAAAATATATGCAACTTAAATTGGATACACAGGAGTAGTTGAAAATGTATGTTAAACTCAGCACATGCGATGATGAAGCTCATTTACTGAGATGCAAATCATGAGCTGATTGCATGAACGCAGTGTGCTTCGCTCTGAAACCCGACACAACCTATTTAATTAGATCTCAGCCTTTGATGTGTGATAAGCACACTAAGCTATATCACGATTTTGTTTTCCGTTCGTTTGACAGATGCTTTGCCAAAGCAATGGCGCAAAACACAACACTAGTGATCTTTTAGGTTCATCACTGCTCAACACAAAAAATGAACGCAACAGTTTGCATAAATTTTTTTGAGTTATGACAACTTTGAGTGGATTTATGTTCAACCAACAAGCTAAACTGAGCAAGAGGAACTTAATCATTTGTAGCATAAACACAAGTTTTTAAAGTTAAAAAAATTAAGTCGCTCCAACTACCAGAGTTGTAGCCCTGAATCCACTTAGGGGTCAATTCAGGGTGATTGGAACACATTTTGCCATTGAGATGACTTGAAAAAAGTGGCCCAGTCAACCTGAATTCACCCTAATCTTATCTATTTCAGTTCAAATCAACAGCTATCAAAGCACTTTAGAATAACTTATTTGCATAACATGTGTATTTAATAAACAAGTAAGATATCACTGGCATGACAAGTACACTGAACAAAAATTGGATTAAGATTTACTTGAAAAAAGCTTGGAAAAACTTTTCACTCAGAAAAGGCTAGTGAATTTACAAAAAATTGCCAAGTAAAAGTCTAAACATACTTATTAGTAGCTTTAATTAGAAATGTTTAAGTTAAGTTTACTTGGGAATTCCCTGTACATTTTATTGACCCTTTGTTCATAAATTTTACTTAATGCTTATAAATTTATTATGATTTATTGCATTTGTTTTTACACAAGAGTCCATCACTGAAAAACTTTGCAAGTTTTTGCACACATATTTAAGTCAGTTTTACATATGGAATTAAGTAAACTCTAGTTAACTAAGTTAAGTAAAATTAACAAAGAAAATAAGTAATTTTAACATTGCCAGTAGTCTAAAAGTTTGAATAATTTCTACTTAGTTAAAGTTATCTTTGTAATACATTTTACTCAAACAGTACACTTTTAAAGTTTTTGATTTACTTAGAGACATTTAAGTAAATAATACAATAGGTATTGTGTAGACACCATATCTACATTTTAGAAGTATAATGTGGCACCTGAACACAGAGACCTCAATACTTGGTACACAATACACAATGACGGTAACATTCGATGGATCGTTTTTTTGTGTGAATGTGCCATTTTGAGTAGAAAATGAACTCTAAATGTCACAAAATGACTAAGCATAACCACAAAAGCAATGATAAAACTGGAAAACAGTCAACCTCATTAATTATTCAAGGATCAGTGCATGATGAGAACACCAGTTTCAGAAAAGTTTTACTTAATTTTATAAGGTTGATATTTACACTTTAATTTCTACATGCTTAAATTGAGTATAGAATTTACTTAGTTACTTAGTTTTTTTCTTGCCTGAACTAACTTTTCCATGTAAAAATGAAATTACATTAGTTTTTTCTTTAGTATTTACTTCACCATAAAACCATTTTTTACAGTGTAATATCTTACTAGCGCAGTCATTTCTTATAGAGTCAATGTAGTTACCTACATGCATCTACTCTTCAGCACAGTGGTAACCTTCAACATTACAGAAACTCTTTTAAATGTCAAACAGAACATAATTAAATACTAACAGGTCTTTCCCTTCACTAAAAACATATAAATTAACAATTCATTTCAACATTTTCATTAAGTACTACAACCTTTTTTTTCTTTTCTTTTTTATAAAAAAGCCAATTAATGCAGAAATTTGAGTTTAAATTATAGATGATATTAAGTTGATGAAATGATCGACATCCTATCTGCACATTATTATGACAACAGAACTCAACAAAATAATGTTTTCAAATTAAAAGGTTTAATTAAAGGCGTGGTTGATTATGATTTCACTTTTTTAACTTTAGTTAGTGTGTAATGTTTCTGTTTGAAGGTCAATTCAAAGCTGGATTTGCACAAAAGATGAACATGACGGCACATGCTAGTGGATGAGTTGAATCAACTCCACAGCAACTACATCAATTTATCCACTAACCATTCAGAAACGTCCAGTTTCATTCTAAAAGTTGTAACTTCTTCCTGAGTCTCTCCATCAGTGTCGACTCCGGTTTGAACAATGTAAGGCTGAACACCGTTACTGACAATCCTCATTTTGGCTGCGTGAGATTCTCCAGCTTTGTTGTTGTTGAGCTGTTAAAGCTCCGCCCCCTTCTGGAAAGGGGGCGGGAGCAGCAGCTCATTTGCATTTAAAGCAACACACACAAAAATGGCGTGTTTTTGCTCTTGCATTGCAGGCTTGTCAAAACGCAAAACGAAATGTAGCTTTTGGTCGCGCTACACAAAGTAGTTAGCTACTGGAAGCTCTACACTGTTTTAAAAGCCACTGAGCTAAAGTCAAGCTACTGAAAAATGTAAAGTTAGTTGTAGTTCGCTACTCCACAACACTTCAACTCATGAACTAGTGAGCTCTCCTCCCCAAAGCAATGTGCTTGAAAATGATTAACTTTTGGTTAGTCTGAAAGATGTTAAACATTGCATGAAGGCATAAATAGAGATTATATATTAGTGTATAAAACTACATTGTGAATCGACTGGACTAGCAAGTTTTATGGCCCAACTTTCAGCTGGAGGGCTGTTCCTGAGAGTGTTGTCAAATCCAATAGCATGTCTGTATATCAGGGGAGATCGTTCAAGCAAAGACTCTGATCCATGACGCATTTTATTAACCTTCAAGATGGTGGACAATTTTTTGGACGTGTGGAGACTTGTCATATTTCCCCTGTGGCTCCGTAGTGCAATTTCCTGCTCTTCACATTTTTCATCCCGCACTCAATAATTTATTAAAGGGGGAACAGTTGTTTAAAGCTGAAGAGTACTGTCAGACTCACTGACTAATTCATTCTTTAATCTTCAAGACAATTTAATTCATCAAAGTCTATGCCACACTCACTGTATAACACCCCTTAAATTAAACACGTCCAACTGCATTACCTACAGAGTAAACAACCCATTGGGCTCTGACACTAATGAGCATTATGAAGAAAGTCTTGTTTGAAGACCGTACATGCAAGGTGCTTCCCCCAAGAGAGGCCGAGCACAAACAAGTGACCTTCCAAGTTTTCAGACCTGAAACCAAACCTCCTAATATGACGTTCCGCCAATATTGTGTTTAGTAGAACCCAGTAATTAAGCCTCCATCATTGATTCCAGCTGAAACCTAATGCACCAAAGCTGCGTTTTAATGTGACCCGTGCAGGATCCGGTTTCCCCTGGATGTGCAGAGCAGCACTTCCCTGCCTTGTATACGGCCATTTAGAAATCAATCCCGACTGTGCTGCTAATTCATTCTATCAGTATCCCAATGATTTTATCTGCGGTGTGGAGAGCTCCGCTAGGTCCCCACGCACAGGCCAGGACAGGGCATGAGCCGATAAAACAAGATAAACAAGTATCGAGCCTCTCAACTGAAAAGTCACCGGCTGAACCAGAAGAGATGAGGGACGGGCAAGGCTGGGTGGATCACAAACACTGGACCCTACGGGGGCTGGGAAACCGATACATATGAACATAGTCCGGGAAGTGGATTGAGCTCCATCTACACTTCAAAAAGAGGTCTTTTCCGGACCTTCATTTCATGCAATGAAATATAACGACGAGGAGTCTTATTACGAAAAAATGAAACAGACCTCCACGCCGGCTCCAACGTAGAGACAGATTTCAGATAAAGGAAGGCAGACCTACCGGCACGGACAATGTCAGTAGAGCTGTACTGTGACTCAAACTCAATTTTTGATCTGATTTAGTTCGATAAAAACATAAACCAGTCTTCCTGGATGATAGTAAACTTTCAGTGTGGGTAGGATCGACTCTGGCTAACACAGTGGATAAAAATGAGCATTTATCAACCTGAGCAGAATGATCTCGCTAATGATCTTATGAAATTTTCTGTCATTCTAAGATATTGGCTCTCAACATCAATTCTGTAGTGCATCTGAGCTGTGTATTTTCCATCTTAAAAGGCAAGTTTTGTCATTATTCACACAAATGAAGGTTATTTGCTGGCATCTATGGTTCCATCAGGACCTGTTAACATCCATGGAACCTTTCCATTGCACGAAAGTTGCTTTATAGTGGAAAAAGGATAAAATATTCTTCACACACGCAAAAAAAAATGGTTCTTTTAACAAACGAATCACTGCAAGGTTCTTTAAAGAACCCAAAATGGTTCTTCTATGGCATCGTTCTCACCCTCATGTTGTTTTCACAAACCCGTGTGACTCTTCTGTGGAAGTTAATTTCCCTGGTGCTTTTTTCCTTATAGTGAAAGTGAATGGAGATTAAGGCTGGAAAGCTCCAAAATGACAAAAAAGCACCATAAAAAATGTACAACAAAGTATATGTGGACACAGTTTGTATGGCTTCAAAAGACTTTAGCCAACCGTGACTTGGCCACCACAAACAAGCAATCGCTGATAATAAATCATATCATTAGATTGGCACAGGAGACGATTAAGTGTATGTAACAGACCATATTGAACTTAAGATTTGGAAAAAAAATGTAACTATTATGCATAATTACAGCAAATGCATGATCGCTAAGATAGTACATTTACAGACTGACCAGTAATACTGCAAACTAACCGTTTTCTCAAATAATGCTTAACATCGGCAGTGGCGGCCAGAATGAAATAAGTCATGTAACCTATTAGATTCTAAATAACTTACCCACATAGCAAACAATCCCAGCAGTAAAGCTTTAGCTTCTTGGTTAATGCTGTCATCCGCTTAATTGCTGTGGTTGAAATGCTTTAAAAAGCTTTGGCTTTCTGCACAAAATTAAGCTCTGGTGAAGGCCTTCCTGGGATGATTAACTTTAGCTTTTCTTTAAAAGTTAATCTTGAAAACAGTGTTGATAATAAATTAGCAACAATATCTTCCTCATTGCTATGGCAATTTCACAGCTGGACCACCAATCACAGAGCTGAACGCATTTTGTGGGCGGAAACATCCTAATATGGAGTAAATGGACATCAACACAACACAACTCAAACTGAATAGGCAGATTTGAAGGGTTTATTTCCTCAAAAAAGATTTAGAAGTTTAATGTCAATTATAAATTCCTAAAATAACATTAGAACTGGTGACTTTTTATTTAAAATGTTTGTAAATATTATTTTTACAATAGTTTAGGCCCTCTCTGAGGGCCCTGGCATGCAGCACAATTCATATAGCTTTTATAATGGGTATTCTTTCCATACTGGATAGCCCCAGTCCTCATTCACTTTCATTATATGGAAGAAATAAAGTCATATGGATTGTTTCAACAACATGAGGGTGAGTATATCATGACATATGTTGTATTCTTTGGTGAACAGTCCCTTTAAAATCACGTACCACCCATTCAGAACTAATCAGACTGGCTTCTTTAGGATGTTACTGGATGTTCATGGGTGGTTTCTCCATAAAACAGGGTTTATTCCACACTGTGGGCCTAATATGGTATGACAGCTTTAAAATTGCATGAATAATCAAATAATCTAATTAAGTGCACAACTTTAATTTGTCTAGGATGTAAACACGCAAGGCTTGACGGCTCACAAAGCAGATGTCTCATACGATCTTCTGCGATATAGATTCTTATTTCATCGAATTATCATATTACTTCTGAAGAGGCTTTTTTCCCTCCTTGAAACATCAAAGTCAAAGCCATTGCTATCACCTAGACTACAGCTGAATGGCAAACTGCAGTTCTTTGGGGACAAAAACGCTGGCCTTGGATAATTTCACAGTGCATGTCTAAACTGAGCCACCCACATCACTGCTTTATTCATCCGTTATCACTATCAACTGAACACAGTCTGTCTGGAAATATGAAAAGCTCGTGGGAGCTTTTTATGTTATGGCTAACGGCAGACTTTGTGAACAATAGTGGCTCTGAACAAGACTCCCCCTGCATACAGTGCAGTGCATCGTGGGAACACTGATTCTCAATGTTCTCAATCAAAGCCATCATGGAGCATCAGCTGATTTGATGAGCTGTTGACAGTGAATCACACAGATTAAAAGAAAGAATTGAAAATCACGAAAACACCAGTCACCAATGGATACAATGTGTTCAAGTGACAAACACAAAATGTAACAAAAGTGCTATTGAGGTTTGCTTTTAACAACAGTCCAGTGAGGATGTTCATGTCCTTTGTTTGAACTTCAGAGAAATATTACTGTCACTATGTGCACGCTTGAACATTGAAACTGCAACAAGATACTCATAATTTAAAGGGGTCGCTGATTAAGATTGCACTTTTTTTTACTTTAGTTAGTGTGTAATGTTGCTGTTTGAGCATAAACAACATCTGCAAAGTTACAAAGTTTTTTGTAACAAAGTTCAATGCAAAGGGAGATATTTTCTATAACAGAAATCGCCTTTTAAGGACTACAACAACGGCTGGTAGGGACTACAACAAGCTTCTTCCTGGGTTGGTGACATCACTAATCCTAAAATTTACATAAACCCCGCCCCCGGGGACACACAACAAAGGGGGCGGGGCCATGTTGCTTTAGAGAAGAGGAAGAGTTGTTGTAGTAGAGTGTTGTTGTCATGCCGTCATTTTAAGCCGGACTGCTTCACAAACGAGGGTCAATTCAACACAAAAGATGAACATGACGGCACATGCTAGTGGATGAGTTGAATCAACTCCACAGCAACTACATAAATTTATCCACTAACCATTCAGAAACGTCCAGTTTCATTCTAAAAGTTGTAACTTCTTCCTGAGTCTCTCCATCAGTGTCGACTCCGGTTTGAACAATGTGAGGCTGAACACCGTTACTGACAATCTTCATTTTGGCTGCGTGAGATTCTCCAGCTTTGTTGTTGTTGAGCTGTTAAAGCTCCGCCCTCTTCTGGAAAGGGGGCGAGAGCAACAGCTCATTTGCATTTAAAGGGACATGCACAAAAATGGCGTGTTTTTGCTCAAATTTGACAAGCTATAATAAATGATCTGTGGGGTATTTTGAGCTGAAACTTCACAGACAAATAATGCACTTAATGATTTTATCAGTGGTATTTTATAAAAATAAAGAAAAGTATGAAATATTTTACCAAATTTATGCAACACAGTACAGCGCTAACAAAAGCAATCACAGCTCATTTGCCCAGTGCCTCTAAATCACTCCACTCATGTCCAAATCCTCAGGCTGTATTTTCCATTATCTGAATGTCAGATTTCTCTCATCACAACACTTTGAAGATTATTCCATCTGAGAGAAGAAAAAAAAAGATAAAGAAGGACCATTTGTTGGTGGGAGAAAATAACTCTCTCTTTTGAAGCAGTTGAATGCCCGACAGTTGCACGAGAACTAGGGTTGGTGGCTTTTTAACGGCAGGCATCAGAGGCCAACGCTTCATGTCCCGCGCGCCAGAGAGCCACAGCTGTGGAGAAATAATGTGCCTTTCTGAGAGCTGAAAGTGCATGGAGTCATATCTGAATCTCACGGCTGATTAGATCAATAAGGATGCAAGAGAAGCATTCAGCAGAGACAGGCAAAATGTTATATTTCATGTTTGGAGCAAAACTGTTGCAATATAACCTCATTTCATAATGTGTGTCTGTTCCACATGTAGAGCATTTTTCTTTTGTTCAGCTTTAATGCTTGGCATGCCTGATATGCACAGTTCTTGTTTGCACAGGAGGAGAACACTGGAGTGTTTCAAGGGCATCAGATGCCATGGGAAACAGATATATGCTGATTATGCTAAGTGCCTCTTTAAGGGCAGTTAAAGGAAATATATAAAATTTGTTTGAACGCAGTGCAATATAAACAAGTAAAAGACATAATTGCAATGCAGCTGTAGGGAGTAAATGCAGTTTACTCTTTACTCTTGTGATTGACACTATTTGATAAGATTTTAAATTGCCTTCAAGTGGAAAGAATGATAAATTTGAGCTATTTGCCCCAGTCACATTTTTTCCTATCCCATCTAAACGTGCAGAAGAAATTAACCATTTGTAGTGACATCAAAGGCAGCAGACAAGGAAAAATATTTTAATTAATCACACACTCTAAAAACAATGTTAATGGGCAAACTGGGTTTTTCAACCCAACTTGGGGTGTTTTTAACCCAAAATTTTTTAGAGTGTACAAGCAAAAATGAAACTACAGATGTAACAGTTTTTACAAAAAAGTACAAAAAAATGCAGTTACTGTTGTAGTTATTATACACCAATTTGAGACAAAATATTGACAGTTAATTTGTCTATTTTTGCTCAACCAATGGAAATAGTTCCAAACAAAGCCAAAGCAGAATCTAATGACATCTGTGAACGAATCAGTGTTTTTGAATGAATCAGTTAGGTGAATGATTAAACGACTCACTCATACAGACAAATCCGTGTTTTCAAACAAATCTGATGAATGAATGATTCTAAAGACTCACATATTAAATCATCTGGTGCTCTTCAGTCATTTTTGACTGAACAATATTACTTTTTTTTTTTTTTTTTACTTCATTGGAATTCTACAAAACTTGGTAAAGGTTTTGGCACTTGCTATGTGAAAACACACACACACACACACAAATGGACATGATCTGAAAAGGTTAAATGGTCCTGAAAAAAATAGTCACACTTGTGCTCCTCGTGATCAAAAATGAGCACGTTGGAAATGAATGGGAGACGAATTTCATCTAGTGAAATCTTTTGGTACTGCGGCCAAACAAAATCTTACTGAAAGCTAATTTTTTGAGATATCAAGCTCAAATTTGAAACACAACTTGTTTAGATTTATGGCTTTGATTTTCTTGCAGTTTTAGAGTAAAACGTGTTTTTAAAAATATATATTTCATATACAAATTGAAAATAGTATTTTTGTGCATTTTTCATAACAATAAAATTAAAATTCTGTAACTTTAAGTTAACTTTTTTAAACTTTTTTCACTTCAGCAATAATTTGCCAAGTGTCATCTTTAAAAAGAGATCAAATTGCGTCTGTGCTCTAAAGCATTCAAAATTTATTTGACAGTTTAAGTTGGAAATTTCATTTTCAGGTCCAAGCTCAAAAAGTCAATAAATGGATTATAACTACAGTGTAAATATAATTTAGTACTATAAAATCCCCATAAAATACAAAATATTAAATAAAAAACATTATCGAACTAAAATATAGTACATTCATTTCATTGAAAATAAATCGGACACACGAAGAGCACCAGAGGTTAAGACAGTCACTTCTTGCCACCTACTGGTGTAAATATGCAATGTGCAGCAAGTGTCAAGAGTCTGAAAATTCCCCAGCAATAATGTATAGGCTACAGATTTCCATGTCTGAAATACTCGATTATTATAATACTGTATTATTATAAAATGTATGTAAAGTTTATGTATTTTGTAATGTTAAATAAAAATATAATTTATACAACAAACATAAATCAAATTTTGAATTATAACAATAACGTAATGAAATATTTTCAATAAATATTTCTTGGCTACAGTGTATATGTATGGCTACTTTTAATTGGCTTTCAATTGAGAAAAGGAAAGTCGAGATCTTGGCAGTTAGATCTATCAGCAGCTAAACCTCAAAATGGCATCCTGTCTTCATTTAAAATTTACAAAACTTTGCATAATAATTCATTAATGCATGGCCCTTTCAGGAAGTTCTCAGCTTTGAACCAGCAGATTTAAATGAGGGAATTCTTAAACTCTATCAGCTCTTTTAAGAGTTAATCACTGCAGAAATCTTCAAATGCAAAGCCGCCTGTTTGACATTATCAGAAGAATGCTTTTGCGTGTGAAGTGCTTTAACACAGAAAGAGCCTCAGTCAATAGATCTCGTCTTTGGCTAGCCCATTCCCAAAATCCTTTATTTTCCCCAAATCCGTTATAGCATTAATTTCTATCCCACAAACAGCCAAAGTCATGCGCTCACTTCACACTGCTTCTCAGGGAACAGATCTAATCTCTGGCGTTTTCTGCTGGCCAGACCGAGCTGGAAGTCCCCTGCTCTCGGCATCAGAGCCTGTGAAGAGGCTCTTTCTCTGGCAGCTCTGAGCAAGGCACCTAAAGAGACGCTTTGTAATTTTTCACCAGCAACAATTTAAAAAATGGGTTTTTGCAGGGCAGTGTGATAAAAAGCCTAAGAAAACTGCTTATTTGAAATATTCCCTGGAACCAGTTAATATGCGTGCTATGCTGTGCGTAACAGAGTGCACAATTTTGCCCTTTCAATAGCTGCAGTCAGAATCATTTGTGGTAAAATAAGATAATCTCGTCCTGTGCTGCATCCTCTGAAACCTCATCCTGCGGTGAAGTAAATGTCAGGTGCAGAGAAATAATTTTATAAATACATTTTTATAAATACGCTGTGTCCCCAATGTAACCGTTTTATCATTTAATTTCAGTGATTGTCATCTACAATGTGAATTATTGAGTGTCAGGCTCACATTGGTTTGAAATGCTGTTCTTTCAGGCTGTGTAAAAAAAAAAAAACATACATACATATTATATATAATTTTTATGAGGTTCTGTACCATTATACCATGGTTCTTGAACATCTGCATTATATGGATATAACAATGCACAATAATAATATGCAATAAGAAAAATAGTATATATTGGGAACTATGCATATTATGTAAAACAACAGTATTATGTGTCCAATCTTGTAGAACTGATAAAGCCCGTAAATATGGCTTTAAAAATAAATTTTAATAATCAGTACTTATTATAAAAAGTACAGTTTCCTCGAGACAAATTCTGAGCAAATGACTCTTTTAACAAATCGCTCAAAAAGTTCAGTAAAAAAATGTTAGATTTTTACAGAAAAATACTCTAAAAATGCTGCAGTAAAAACAAGTTAATTGGTCAACTGTAAGTTACCTTATACTATATTCTGTGAAAAACTGTAAATCACATAATATGTAATTTTACTGTAAAATTCTGTCAAATGTATGGTTTTTGCAAGTAAAAACTATGAATTATCACAGAATTTACAGTTAAAAACGGTAAAAGTAACTCCCTGCATTACACATAACATATGATTTATAATTCTGATTCTTCTTTTTTGTTATCAGTAATGCACAGTGTGTTTTGTGTTATATTTTATGTTATTTAGTTAATGGTTATTGCAGTATTTTAGTGTCGTGTGTGTTGCCCTGATGGTGTTATGTTATTATTGTGATGGGTATTGGCACATTTTAAGATTAAAAGGCAGATTTTGGTAGTTTAAGTAAGTATATTAACATTATATCAATTAATTAATGACCTGCTATTTCAATGTGTACAATGAGACTTTAATAAACAAAAAAAATACATAATATTCAATGGAAATGGATCATAATTATTGCATAAATATTACTCAAAATACAAAATAAAATAAACATTGAACAAAAATAGATTACATTGATTTTACTGGACAAGAAAAATGAGAAGCACCAGAGTTTTGTTGTAAAACAAATTATTTTGTTAGCAGGCCTAATTGTTATTAATGGAATCATTAATGGAATCGTTACAGAACTGGAACCTTATGTGCTATCGGAACTGAACCGGAATCTTGACATCCCTAATGTTTCCCATCCCTATGAAATCGGTCCGTTCTTTCCGTATTACAGCCTGCCCATTTCACTTGATAAATAGTGCGTAAGGGTTTTAGCTATTTATAAACCTAGTTTCTTTTGCACACAAACTGCAAATCTTCATCAATGTCTATACAAACAAACAACGAATTACAAAGATCAGCTGGAGAACATTACAGATGTTGCCTGAGCAGTGAACTCGAGCAAAACACGAAAGCGAGTCAGTGCGTACCAAATAATAACATGCTAACAGACGTATACACGAATGTGATTATAAAAAGAGACCTTGATGGAAACAGAAAGATCATTATACGGCACTTTTACATAATTGTCTGCTCCCCGAGGTGATGTCAGATTTGCTTCAGTTAAGGGCCAAATTGGCTTTGCTCTTAATATCATGCTTTCCCCTCACACAGATATGCGGTATTGCTTTTCTGAGTAACTCAGGTGAGGGAGATGTCTTGCTCAACATTTCTCGCCTCGGGAGCTGTATTTTTCATGCGTACCAAGCCAGGAGGAAAACAAACTAGGAGACGATGTACAAAAGGCGAAGAAATATAAAAAGGTGAAGGAATGGAAGAAACAAAAGCGAAAAAAATGAATAATGCATAACAAAGTCCTTCTCGCTCTGCAAGGGGGGCAATGAATACTGAGATATCAGCGGTTTTAGAAGGCTGTTTTGGTTGGTGAAATACGCGTCCCTGACAGCCTGAGCCAAACCACACAGAGATAAAAGACATAAAAGTAGCAGAGACAGATTTGAGCTGTACACACTGTCAACTAGACTAACTGTATACATTTTCCCAAGTACCAAATCTTACACTTTCAGGGTCTTTGCTCTTTTTTTATAATGACTTGAAATACCTAAAAATACATATTTATATATGTTCGTGTATTCAGTCCCACATTTGAATATTTTCTATTGTTGAACAGCTACTGTTCAGTTTTTCCTCAGACTGAATTGGATTTTTCACAATATTATTTCCTTATCTATTCTTCCTTCTGCTTTAACAACCTCCTCCAATAAAAAGCAGCTTTGTGGAAAGATACAGTCACACTTTATTTCGATAGTCCACTTTAGACACTACTAACTATAAGTAACTTTGTCAACTAACTCTCATTAGAGTATCAATAGACTGTTAGGTTAGGGTTTAGGTTAGTAGAATAAGTTGTCATGTAGTTGTAAAGTTACTTATGGTTAGCAGCAGGGCTTGACATGAAATTTTTTGCTCACCAGCCACTGTGTCTAGTGGTTTTCTAAAGTCACTAGCCACTCAGCATTTTCACTGGCCACAGTTTTTGACATTGATATCATGGGGAAAAACTGCCATATAAATATTTTTAATATTATCTCATAATTTGCAGCAGGTTTATTAGGCTGCTGTCACTTTAAGATCCATTACACTGTTACACATTAGTTTTCTTTCTCAACTGTTTACGTTCACTTCAAATATAACTGACTGTGTTTAAGTGAATACTCACCAAGACCGGCATTTTGACATTATTTTGTGTGTATTTGACTGTTTATGAGCAATAAGCAGCAAAAAAGAACTCAATTCAGTACTGAGAGGAGGCTTTATGTGGCGCACTTTGAGTGTGAGAACAAAATCTGCGGGAATGAGTAAAATTATGAGCAATACATGCAATCCCACCAGTAACATCAACAATATCCATTCAGAGCAAATGAAACAAGGTGGTTTGTGTGTCGACTCGCTGTCGGAGAGATGAGAGAGAGAGAAAGAGGAGCTGGTATCATGAATCTATTCTGTGGAAAATGAGTATTGGAAGTGTTTCAAATATTTCAGTATCGATATGTATCGAAAAAAATCAATATTTTTGACAACACTACAACCAATGATACTACTAACATGATACTTCACTGGGGCTAGTTGTCGTATCTTTTACTCCTGTATATATTTCTCATTCTTTAAAAGTTAATTTAAAGTTTTGTCTACAATACACTATGCCATATATTTTTATCATTATAGCCTCATTGACCTCACATAGTGTCCTTTTGTGGCAACATGGAGCAAAAGTGTTTGCGATGTTAGCTTCACACACAGCTTCTTGATAACATCTTGATCGAATCTGTCCACAAAGTCATTTCCCACATCACAACTGTGCCACAGTTGTGCCCTTCAGCAAACTCCAGATGTGTTTCCTGGCTCTTTGTTGTTCCTTTGTCACACTTTCCCATACTGACTAGTGTTGTGTTGAGTTCTTTATGTGGTTGAGTGCTGCCATGTTACTCTGTTCACAGATACTAAGCTCTGAAGGACCTTCAAAGAGATGCTTGGTGTCTGTTTCTAGCACAAGCCTCCCTCTTGTTCACCGAGAAGCAAGCTTTTCAAGAAATCTTTTGTAACATTACAAACGTCTTTACTGTGACTTTTGATCAAATTAATGCATCCTTGCTGAATAAAAGTATTAATGAAAATCACACTGACCCCAAACTTTTGAATGCAAAGCATTTAAAGTCACGATAGGAATGATTTCAAAACAAAGGCTGTTCCTTGAAAGCCCAGGAAACTGAAAAAATGAAATCCAAGTAAGCAGACATAGTCGAAAGAAAATGCTGACTATAAATATACTTATTTTTTAATTTAAATTCAATTGTAAATATTTCATGTAATGAAATATAACAATCAAATAATATTTTATTTTATTATTTATTTTAAAAAATGATTTACCTTAATATTTGTGTGTGCAATATGCTTCTTGATTATTGGTGGCACACTATCCGCTTATTAAAGGGTTAGTTCACCCAAAAATTTAAATTCTGTCATTAATCACCCGCACATCGTTCAAAACCTCTAAGACGTTCATTCATCTTCGGAACACAAATTAAGATCTTTTTAATGAAACTTTAGACTGATAGCAGAAGGTCTGGACTCCATCACAGCTTTCATTGGCTAAGGACCTCCCAGAGGCCATCTGACTGACATGTAAAGAAACCAGTCACAGTTCATTTTGTTCCACGTCATGTTTAGGGGCCTGAAAATGTAAAGTTGATGTCTCTACAGTAACTAATAATTTACTCAATCAAGAATGTTGTGCAAGTTTGGAGCCGCACACTTCACATAAATCCAGCATTGATCCTGATAAGCGTTCATTGTCACAGTTGTAAACACGATGGCTTTCTTTTTCCATGAGGGGGTTTGGCATCATATGTCGGCTTTGTTTCCAGGCAAACCGTTAAAGACCGCGACACACACATCTCCCATAGAATTCAACAAATCAGATGACGACCTTGAGGTTTTTCCCATTTTATGTGCCAGCATATGTGACTTCGGTAACAGACTGGATGAGCTTTGCTGAGTCCTGAAGAGACTTCTGTCCTGCCATGTCAAGAACCCTGACAAAAGCGGCTTACTATCATTCCTCTCAATTAAACATTCATTGAGTACATTAGCTCAGACAAGCTGGGCCAGGAGGTACAGAGCCAGCGTAAACGTGACAGTGATGCTGAGTCTCTCACAGACTCAGGGAATAAAATATACGGCCTTCTCATATCCTCCTGCCATACAACGAGTCACATACAAACACATTTGGCATGCATCAACCCCCTTTTTATGGGAATAACCAGACTGGAAAGCATCGATAATGACTTGCAACATCCTAGAAAATTACACTACTCAAGGCTTTGTTGCAAAATGAAAAGAAAATTAATCCCCTTTATAATTGGCTGCCAAGAGATTAAGGCAATATTTACTTCTGGGCTAAATATCAGTGAAGCTTCAGCACGTGTTCCTGGAATCCCAGCTTTATTTTACACTTTCTTTTATCGACTACCTGTAATGTACTCGGAGGCAGAACTTTGCATGAAGACAAGGGAACGTTTGGAGTGATTACATAATCATAATGTTTCTTAGCCTCAGTCTCCTTTCAGTTCCTCTGCTGACATAACAGATATCTTCACTGACCTGAAACTTCATTTGACTGTGAATGGAATGGATTGTTCTAGAGCGTTTTGACTTTGAGGCCCAACGTCAATGCTTATGGCTTATTTCAGGTAAGACTCCGGTTTGAACAATGTAAGGCTGAACACCGTTACTGACAATCCTCATTTTGTCTGCTTGAGATTCTCCAGCTTTGTTGTTGTTGAGCGACCGAAGCGTGAGCTTTTAAAGCTCCGCCCTCTTCTGGAAAGGGGGCGGGAGCAGCAGCTCATTTGTATTTAAAGGGACACACACAAAAACGGCGTGTTTTTGCTCAAATTTGACAAGCTATAATAAATGATATGTGGGGTATTTTGAGCTGAAACTTCACAGACACATTCTGGGGACACCAGAGACTGATATTACATCGTGTGAAAGAGGCATAATAGGTCCCCTTTAAAAAAAAAAAAAGATTATACTATATATTATGCTAATTGTCACGAAAGTACATCATAATGCAAGGACATCTTGCATGAAAGTGATGTGAAAGTGATCCTCCAGACTCTGTGAATTTTACCAACATCTGTGCAATAATCTGATCTACATTTAGATTGCCTTTCTAATGCTGAAATGCCAGTGGTGGGCAGCATTGTTTGCAAAACAGAGGCGCACTTCAGCCGTCCACAGGTATAAGGCAGCTCATGGGTGCATCAAGCAGCTTTTCATCTTTGTCCTCTTAATTTAATACTCATGAATTTCATTTGTTATGTTTGCACTGTTGAAAATAATGGACTGAATGATGATTGAGAGAATAAGGCACTTTGGCAGTGGTGCTGGGACATCTCAATGGAGCTGTGCAGTGCACTGAGCTCTCGGTCTGTTTAGCCTGCTGGAGGCTCGGCTGATTATGGGCTTGCTCTTCCAGTTTGGCTCCAAAAAGCAGATTTATGGCAATAGAGCACTGAGTGATATTGGCTGATTGTTTAAGAGGTCCTTGTGTGGGACCACCATTTCTGTCGCTCTGCCCATTTAGACTGTCACTCTGCCAAGAAATAAATGTATTTTTTGTGCCAGTTTTCAAACACACAGGAGATGTAGCTTGGGCTTCAGGGATAAAGGCTTCAGATGATTTGACTCGAGCCTGACTCTTAGTAGACAGTTTTCTGTGTGTTCTCCAACACCCCTCTGTGTTCACAAAAACATCACTTTCCAGCTTCATGCCTTCAAGATTTTTGCTGTTTTGAATTAAAAATACATGAGTGTGTTACAGCTTACTTTGTCATTCAACCATGGTGAGAGTGCAAGTGGTTGGTGTTGCTCGGTCTGCCAGGAAGAGACAAACCGATGCGGGGTCATCAGTGGAGCAGACAGGTTCAGACTTGGGTCATCTAGAACTGACACGTTTAAAAATACAAGTGGGAAATGCTTACTAGCTTGTAAACCCTTGATAATCTAACAGCAAACACTCATGCTTACAGCTGGTAAGATTGCTGTGGCAAATAAAACCTTGAATGCTGGTATCTCTCTGTGTGTCGCTTTTGGTAAAAACAGGATTTATCAGGTTCAAAATTCAATTCAACTGATTCAAAAAGCCATTACATTTTACATATTCTTTATAACTGTGTCCAAATCAACTCAACAAGCCTCCTCTGACAGCAATTTATCAGACCTATTTATGGTTTTTGTCAATATGTTTCTCCCACAATCAATCAACCTCTCCTCATCCATGTTTGTGTTTTAATATTCATGAGGAGTGGGATTTTGGTCCAATCAGTTGTCAATGTGGGCGGGGCTACCCAGCACAATGCCACAGAAATAGAAAGTGAATGACTGAAAAATGTCTTGTCACTTGCCACGTTTAGTGGTGAACTAAATACTACAGAAAAAAGAAATGCAATTTCTACCTGAATAAGTTAGTATAATTAATAAGGTTACATTTTATACTGTTTTATTACTGCTTTTGTTGTTGGTTTTAGTTTTGTGACATCTGGAGTTACCGTTATTGTGTATTGTGTACCAAGTATTGGGATCTCTGTATTCGAATGGGGACCACATTACTTCTCTACACAATATCTACTGTATTATTTACTTAGATATTCATAAACTTGGCTTAATTCAATGTTATATTGTTTCTGTAAAGGGTGTATAAAACAAGATTATTGTAAAATAAAAAATTCAACTAAGTAGAATTTACTCAGCAAACTTAACTGGAAAAGTAATTCTCAATTCTGACTTTATATCTCACAATTCTGACTTTATATCTCGCAGTTCTGACTTTATAACTCTCAATTCTGACTTAATATATCTAAATTTTGACTATATATCTCACAATTCTGACTTTATATCTCGCAGTTCTGACTTTATAACTCACAATTCTGACTTTATAACTCTCAATTCTGACTTTATAACTCTCAATTCTGACTTTATAACTCAATTCTGACTTTATAACTCAATTCTGACTTTATAACTCTCAATTCTGACTTTATATCTCACAATTCTGACTTTACATCTGGCAATTCTGACTTTACATCTCGCAATTCTGACTTTATATCTGGCAATTCTGACTTTATATCTGGCAATTCTGACTTTATATCTCACAATTCAGACTTTATATCTCACAATTCTGACTTTATATCTCACAATTCAGACTTTATATCTCACAATTCTGACTTTATATCTCACAATTCTGACTTTATATCTCACAATTCTGACTTTATATCTCACAATTCTGACTTTATATCTCACAATTCTGACTTTATATCTCACAATTCTGACTTTATATCTCACAATTCTGACTTTATATCTCACAATTCTGACTTTATATCTCTCAATTCTGACTTTATATCTCACAATTCTGACTTTATATCTCACAATTCTGACTTTATAACTCACAATTCTGACTTTATATCTCGCAATTCTGACTTTATATCTCGCAATTCTGACTTTATATCTCGCAATTCTGACTTTATATCTCGCAATTCTGACTTTATAACTGCAAATTTTAAGAAGTGGTGTTTATGTCTGAAGAAAAAACGACATGATATCTCATCCAAAAAGCACGGTACTATCATGGCACATGTCCAAAAACACACTACTGTGATGGTGCCATGACTAAAAAAACATGGTAATACCATGGTACTTTTTATTACTGAAAAGTTATTTTAAAAAACTACAGATATTGTAGAGGCAAAAATAAAGCTCAAATCACAGCTCAACATTTCTTCTAACTCTTCCATTAATCAGCAGTCTTTTTTCCCAGCAGGTTTTCATTTCAACAACCTACCAAGGCATTTAGACACACCAACATTGACCATAATTTAAAATCCAGACAGACAGTGCATTGGTGTGAATCAGCGTTTAGCAAGAACTTGAACAAGTGGCATTAAACAATAATCGCCCTCCTTTAAAACTTTAAGCAGTTTGAAACAAAATGACCCCATGATAAACTTTCACATCTGATCAAAGATCTACTATAGTAAAAGCATTAAACACTGTTGTGGTAGATTAATTCTTACAAGCTTTAACTGAAATGCAAATCTTAAAGATCCCACTTTAGTTGTCTGAAAAGTGACCATTAATCCTTTATCAAAGAGACCTTGAATAATGGGATTACCTTTAGATTTAAATGTGAACAAATCAGTGTATCATTTCCTACAGGGGGTCATTCTCTGAGATATCCCATCAATTTCATCTCCCTGTATTGTGTTATAGGATGCAGAAACTACTGAGATGGGATTTTGTTTAAACAGCATCGCATTTTGAGATGTATCACCTGTTCAACTGGTTTTGAGATCAGGAACCGTATATCGTTGGATCAAACCACTGTGCACTAAAACTGCATCTGGGCTAAATCAAGCCAAATGTTTTATTGAGCTGTGGCATCCATTATTCATAATGTCATTAACGGCTTGAGCAACTCCACCATAGAGCAGCATACCAATGAACCACATGAGAGAAAGAGAGGAATATTAATTCTTGTCTCTCGACTGCTGTAAAAGGTAACTTAAGTCTCATTAATTCTCTTGGCTGATCATTAAGAGGGAACTTTGCTGTGTTGGTTCACAGAACAGCTGTAGCAAAGTGCCGCCATTTTGGATTTTGAACTGGACGCCTCTCTGGCACAAGTTTGGATCAAGTCCAATGGTACCACCACTGAACTGGATTACTTCTACAGAGACATTACACACTGCAGCTCAGTCATTTAAACATTAATGAGAGGAAATGCACATTGGCGACTGTAGTAGGAAAGGCAGACATTGCTAACATCCCAAATGACGCACTATACACTTGTACACTATGTACTCATCCATTTAGTGCGTGAATTGTATAAGGTTATTTTGTCTTTTAACATCGGAGTCTGACAGCCTCTTCCCCTCCACTACTCACGTATTGCTAGCATGAATTTTTGAACACACTGCTAACATGAATTAACATGTTGATAGCATGTTTTAGCACATTGTTAACATGACTTAACATATTGCTAACATGATTTCAGCATTTTGCTAGCATGATTTAGCATGTTGCTAACATGTTTCAGCATACTGTTAGCATTGGATTAACATATTGCATTAATTAGCATGTTTTAACACACTGCTAACATGAATTAAAATCCTGCTAGCATTTTTTATTACATTGCTAACATGATTTAGCATGTTGCTAACATGTTTCAGCATACTGTTAGCATTGTATTAACATGTTTCTAGCATTAATTAGCATGTTTTAACACACTGCTAACATGAATTAACATGTTGATAGCATGTTTTAGCACATTGCTAACAGGACAAAATATTCTAACATGACTTAGCATTTTGCTAACATGTTTCAACATGCAGTCAGCATTTATTAACATGTTGCTATCATGATTTAACAGATTGATAGCATGAAGTAGCATTTTTGTAACACTTTGCTAACATGAATTAGCATGCTGCTAGCATGTTTTAGCATCTTGCTATCATGAATTAACATGTTTCTGACATAAACTAACGTATTCCTAGCATGAATTAGCATTTTTAACAAACTACTATTATGAGTTAGCATTTTGCTAACATGATTTAACATATTGCTAACATTAATTAGCATGGTTTAACACACTGCTAACATAAATCCAAATGTTGCTAACATGTTTCAACATGCAGCCAGCATTGTATTAACATGTTGCTAGCATTAATTAGCATTGTTTTAACACACTGCTAACATGAATTAACAAGTTGATAACATGTTTTATCACATTGCTAACATGACTTAGCATTTTGCTAACATGTTTCAACATGCAGCCAGCATTTATTAACATGTTGCTATCATGATTTAATAGATTGATAGCATGAAGTAGCATTTTGGTAACACGTTCTAACACTTTGCTAACATGAATTAGCATGCTGCTAGCATGTTTTAGCATTTTTGCTATCATGAATTAACATGTTTCTGACATAAACTAACATATTCCTAGCATGAATTAGCATTTTTTAACACACTGCTAACATTAATTAACATGTTGATAGCATGTTTTAACACACTGCTAACATGACTTAAAATATTGCTAACATGTTTCAGCATGCTGTTAGCATTGATTAACATATTGCTAGCATTAATTAACATGTTTTAACACACTGCTAACATGAATAAAAATGTTGATAGCATGTTTTAACACATTGCTAACATGATTTAGCATATTGTTAACATTAATTAACATGTTTTAACACATTGCTAACATGACTTAAAATATTGCTAACATGTTTCAGCATGCTGTTAGCATTGATTAACATATTGCTAGCATTAATTAACATGTTTTAACACACTGCTAACATGAATTAAAATGTTGATAGCATGTTTTAACACATTGCTAACATGATTTAGCATATTGCTAGCATTAATTAACATGTTTTAACACATTGCTAACATGAATTAAAATGTTGATAGCATGTTTTAACACATTGCTAACATGATTTAGCATATTGTTAACATTAGCATGTTTTAACACACTGCTAACATGAATTAAAATGTTGCTAACATGTTTCAACATGCAGCCAGAATTGTATTAACATGTTGATAGCATTAATTAGCATGTTTTAACACTTTGCAAATACGAATTAGCATGCTGGTAGCATGTTTTAGCATCTTGCTATCATGAATTAACATGTTTCTGACATGTTTTATTCCTAGCATGAATTAGCATTTTTTAACACACTACTAATATGAATTAGCATTTTGTTAACATGTTTTAACAAATTGCTAACATGATTTAGCATATTTTGCTAACATTAATTAGCATGTTTTAACACACTGTTAACATGAATTAGCATTTTGCTAACATGACTTAGCATGTTAACATTATTTGGCATTTTGCTAGCATGATTTAACACATTGCAAGCATGAATTAGCATGTTATCCTAGGATAGTGATTAAGCATCGCTAGTGAAAGACAGTTTAAATACTCTATAAGTCTTATTGTACAAAAGTTTAGCTTGTCAAATTTGCCCCTATTTGGGTTTGAGCAAAAACACGCAGTTTTTGTGTGTGTCCCTTTAAATGCAAATGAGCTGCTGCTCCCGCCCCCTTTCCAGAAGAGGGCGGAGCTTTAACAGCTCAACAACAACAAAGCTGGAGAATCTCACGCAGCCAAAATGAGGATTGTCAGTAACGGTGTTCAGCCTTACATTGTTCAAACCGGAGTCGACACTGATGGAGAGACTCAGGAAGAAGTTACAACTTTTAGAATGAAACTGGACGTTTCTGAATGGTTAGTGGATAAATGTATGTAGTTGCTGTGGAGTTGATTCAACTCATCCACTAGCATGTGCCGTCATGTTCATCTTTTGTGTTGAATTGACCCTCGTTTGTGAAGCAGTCCGGCGTAAAATGACGGCATGACAACAACACTCTACTACAACAACTCTTCCTCTTCTCTAAAGCAGCCCAACATGGCCCCGCCCCCTTTGTTGTGTGTCCCCGGGGGCGGGGTTTATGTAAATTTTAGGATTAGTGATGTCACCAACCCAGGAAGAAGCTTGTTGTAGTCCTTAAAAAGCGATTTCTGTAAAGAAAATATCTCTCTTTGCATTGAACTTTTAGCGTCGTAACTTTGCAGATGTTGTTTATGATCAAACTGAAAATTTAAACCGTACTGAACACGCAACAGTGGCAATAAAACACTTTATTGCATGTTCTCTTCTGATAAATCTCAACCAGTTTCCCCAGGAAATGCAAGATTTGCCTCAGACTTGGCAGGTGGCTTTTGCTGTCCCTCTGTCTCCTCTATCACTGCATCAGCCAGAGAGAGAGAGAGAGAGAGAGAGTCTCATAGGGCTGTCAGACGGGGTCAGAGAGCACAGCAGAACAGGCACAGTGTAATCAGCGCTGGCGTGGAGTAATAACAAAAGTGTTTACAAGGAGATGCCCCACTGAGATTCCTTCTCATATCCTGGGCAGCGCACACCTCCGCTCAACTCATAAAACACAGGAATAAACACATAAAGAACGCACACACTCTCACTCACACAAATCCACACAAACATTAGTATATATACGTGATATGGAAAAGTTAGCTTCCACTGTACGCATGAAATATAGCACCTTGGCTGTACTCATAATGTTCTCAGTAAAAATTCCGGCAGCAGGTTAGTGTGTTCCCAACGGAACCATAAATTTGCAGGTTATCTGAGAGACCTCCCTCACTGCTCCTTTTTTTAATGAACCGTGAGCTTTAGAGCGAACATCCATCTTCCTCGTTGGCAGTGAGAAATGACACTGACCAGGGGAAGCTGAGGTCACCCAAGGTCAAAGCCATGTCAGCCAATGCTGTTCTCTTAAAGCACCCCAGCCTTTTAAAGTCCCAACTGTAATTTCCCATGAAATATAACCCTTCCCCAACTATGAGCAAGTCTATAAAACCCCTTTAAAAGTCAAGGTCATTTCTTATCAACAGTAAATCCCGGCATAACATAACGCCTAACTCCACGGCACCTCAATATCCAAATTCTTTATGGAATATAACATGGGTAAGAACTCGTGGGTGGATGGAGGAGGTTAGATTATGGCCGAGATGGATTCCTAATGCTCTTTTCTTATTTTGCGGTCCTCGGCCCCCTTTAGGCAATCAATCTGAGCCATGTCAGCGGGAGGTTAAAGCAGCTAATCTGGCAGGATGTGAACAGATGCTCACGTTTCAGCAAGCCATCTTTTACACTAAGGTGTGTGTAGACAGAATGTGGAATAGACAGAAGACGATAGGCAAATGTCTTCTCCTGTCATGACACACGCGAGTCATGTGTGGTGTCTATGAGACATGACCGCTTGATCCTGATAAGAGGTGAAGTGAAGGAAACCTGAGCCTGGAGGTGAGGGTTAAAACACACTGATACAGAAAGGCAATACACCTGCAGAGAGAGAGAGAGAGAGAGAGAGATGCTCCTCTAGAGTTCTAGAGTGAACTAACATGCTGCGGACACTAAATGACTTGCCTGAGGTAAATGTATATTATTCTCAAACTGTTTTATTGATGTCTTTTTTCACGGTTGAAACACTGGTTGAGAGATTACATGTAAATATATCTATGCATAGATCAATCGTCTGTTCTTCTTCTTCTGAGTGTTTTCCTGTTGTGGCAGTTAGCAAATAGCATTGCATTACCTCGCATGCCCCCTTCTGGATTGGAGTGTGGATCGCCTGTGACTGACTGTATTCATTGTCTGACTGTACGAACCGAACCTTGACGTCTGTACTGTGACGAATACATGTACCGTTATATATATATATATATTAGTTTTACCCTTTAACTCTCTGAGGTCCGAAAACGCGGCGGCGCGTTTTCAGGATTTTTTTCACATTGCAGCAAAACATACTTAAAATACTCCGTCATTTCTTGTCATAGAGACATAAGTAATATATCAATTGAAACTATAGAATGTCTTCTTTTATTTGTATACACTCAGAGTAAAAACACAATGTTGTGCTTTTTGTAAAATAAAGAAAACTAACATGATGCGTGATCTCTCGTCTCCCTCTGAACGAACTCCAATCTGATAGTTCTCAGAAAATGAACTGTAACTTATGACAAAAAAAATGACACTTATGTCTAAAGAAACGTTGAAATGTCAGGTTTTAAATCATGCAAGTCAAATCGAAAACAAACATTCTGTGTTTATGTAATCTGTATGAAAAGAGAGCCATGTCAGAAGTCCGTGATTCAGCTCATTATCCGCTAATGCGGCCACGCCCACGGAGCCAGCGCTATTCAGACGCAAATTCAGAGGCAATACTTGTATGCATTGTCTCAATCGTGTTTATTTGGATGTTAAAGCCATGGTTAGCGATCTCTATAAGACATGCAGTTAGTTCCTGGTTCCTTTTCTTCTTTATATGAATTTGTGGCCTAAAGGTGTACAGAGCGCCCTCCGGCTGCAAGTATGAATTGAAAACACCATTCCTGAAATGTCCTCTTCTTCTTTAGAATAATTTGTGGACTAAAGGTGTACAGAGCGCCCTCCGGCTGCAAGTATGAATTGAAAACACCAGCGCTCATAGTAATGACAATGAATATTAAATAAATATAACTCCTCTGTATAGAAAATTGACATAAACATATGAGAATCCAATATTTCTCCAAATGTGCATGCTTTTAAACTAAAAGCCTATATTCAGACTCTTTGCATCACAGAAATACATTATATTTTAAAGTATATAATATAAAACCATTATTTTATATTGTAATAATATTTTTCTGTATGTTTCATATACACCATGATGAGCTTGAGACATCACAGAAGGTTTTTTTCACAGCCTACCTGACTGAAAGGCCTCATTATTATGCAGCTCATTAGAGCTTCTTTATGCGATTCTTTTGTCTTCTCAGGTGTAAATGACCCATTATTCATGATGATTCACGCCTCCACGCATACTGTGTTTCTTGACAAAAAGTGTCTTACAAAAACTAAATCAATATATTGTTTTATATGAACAAGCAGGCATTATAATTTTTATTAAATTCTGAAGCAAAAACTCTAGTCTACAACCTCCAAAACCAGAAGTCTTGTGAACACAGATTTAATATATATTTTTGGCCTTATTTCAGTGACTTAAATTTTTTGTTTTTTCAATAACCACGCATAAACGTTATTCCTTCAAAAACACAAACATGTACATACATGTTCCTCACATATTATTGTAGCCTAGTTTGTGCTGAATACTCTTTTTCCATTAATATGTTTATAAACAACCGAAAAAAGCACAAATGTCAGGCATGTCAAAACTTCTCCAGGCCCCAAATCAGCCTCAGACTCCAGAGGGTTAAAGGGGACCTATTATGCCCCTTTCACAAGATGTAATATCAGTCTGTGGTGTCTCCAGAATGTGTCTGTGAAGTTTCAGCTCAAAATACCCCACAGATAATTTATTATAGCTTGTCAAATTTGCCCCTATTTGGGTGTGAGCAAAAACACGCCGTTTTTGTGTGTGTCCCTTTAAATGCAAATGAGCTGCTGCTCCCCGCCCCCTTCCCAGAAGAGGGCGGAGCTTTAACAGCTCACGCTTTGGTCACTCAACAACAACAAAGCTGGAGAATCTCACGCAGCCAAAATGAGGATTGTCAGTAATGGTGTTCAGCCTTACATTGTTCAAACCGGAGTCGACACTGATGGAGAGACTCGGAAAGATGGATAATTGAATTGACCCTCGTTTGTGATGCAGTCCAGGCGTAAAATGACGGCATGGCCACAACACTCTACTACAACAACTCTTCCTCTTTTCTAAAGCAACCCAACATGGCCTCATACGTGTTTTGCCATGGCATTAGAACTGGTACGCTGTTGTTGATTGCGAAAACAAAATAACGGCACTGTGGGTGGAAACGTGCAGATTAAGGGGTGGTAATATTATAATAAGATCCCCTTCCTACGTCACTAGGGGAGCGAAATCTGAGTGGCTCGTTTTTTCACATGCTTGCAAAGAAAGACTTACCAAATCAAAGTTACTGGGTTGTCCTTTTTCATGATTTTCTAGGTTGGTAGATGCACCGGGGACCCGATTATAGCACTTAAACATGGAAAAAGTCTGATTTTCATGATATGTCCCCTTTAAACAATTTCATGAAATAGAATCGACTCAAAATGAGTGATTCGTGAATCAGGTATTGCTAGCAGCTATACAACCTATAGACAATTTGCATCTGTAATTATCAAAACATTACCAAATATATACAGTATATAGTTCAATAGTTCAGCAATCATATCATTTGTCTCATATTGTCCATAGTTTGTTCAGGTGCTAGCGATGCCCAGTTCATGAATCACTCTTTTGCGTTGGTTCTTTTCAACAAATTGTTCAACGGGTAAAGTAAAAGCAAAATGATCTGAATTGGTTCACTATTCACTGTAAATCCTTTGTACACTTCATTCACACACTGAATCGTTTGGAGTGGTTATTCATTTAGAAAAAACTGTTACGAGATTCTTTAGAACAGAGAATAAAATGCACTGGGTGAAGTGGATGTTGACCTGCAATGAACTTCAAATGCATTTGCTTACGCATTTGACTGTATTGCTGGAAAAAAAATAAATAATAATAATAATACCAAGATATACTGAATGTATACTGGTATAATTCAGCAACAAGATATAGTGTGCACTGATATAAAACGATTGGGTAACACTTTACAATAAGGTACATTAGATAACATGAACTAATAATGAACTGCACTTCTACAGCATTTATTAATCTTTGTTAATGTTAATTTAAACATTTACTTATATTAAAATCTTATTAACATTAGTTAATGCACTGTGAACTAACATGAACAAACAATGAACAACTGTATTTTCATTAACTAATGTTAACGAAGATTAGTAAATACAGTAAAAAATGTATTGCTCATGGTTAGTTCATGTTAGTTAATACATTAATACATTAATAGCAACGATTGTTAAGATATGAAGTGTAGCTATCCACATGCACACTTTTCCTAACCTGCTCTCAGCAGAATATTACATCCAGTCCTGTTTTGAACAGCAAACATATATGATCAATGAGCATCATTCATCTTGTAACCAGCTTCACATCAAGAGATTCCGTAATAAATCACGAGCCTACAAACAAAACAATCAGCCATACAAAGCAGAGAAATAAGAGAGAAGATTAGACATTTCTCATTGTTATGCTACTGTAAATGCAGAAACATGAGCGATGTCTGTAATCACTCAGTCTCATGCACATGAAAGTTTAGCTATCAGCTCTTAAATGCAATTAGAGGAAAGTGCACCGCATACTGAGTTTCTCAGAATACTTAGAACAAGTCCCCATTGTCCTGACTAATTAATATTCCCATCTAATAATCAGTGAAAAAAAGACATATCTTATGTGAAACAGTCCGAATAGAATTTGCACATTGAATATCTCACATGGAACCTTGCCTCTTTTTGATGATTTAAAACAGCCAATGTTCTTTAACATTCTATATTATGCAAAACGAGAGATTCTTTCCCAGTCACACTAAGAATGCTAAGCATAAATACTATTAGTGAAATGTTGACATTTAATGATTGCCCTCAGTATTGAATTCCAGTGCAACATTAGTTTAATTCATTCACTCAGCATTACCGTCTCATTTACTGGGCACTGGCATCATTAATTATTCATCCTTGTTGTAGGGTATCGCCATTATATATTATATTATTTTCCTGCCTGTATGAGTTCTAGAAGATGGCAAGTTTATAAATCTTCCTCTTATTCTTGGCTGCCTCCTTGCCCTTTCCCATGGGGTAAAGAAACAGACTAGTAAAGCTTCTCGAGCTCAGGCTGAAAGTCATGCCCACCAGACCATAGACAGCACATGATGAGAAAGCCCCGATGCCGGTGTGGAAGTGGGCTGAGATGCAGGACTGCAGCTGGTGGGAAGGAGAAGATGGGGAGGGGAGGTTACTGAACCCGGACCGTACTGCCGTCCCACTGGAATAGTTGAGACGAGCGCCTATAAATGTTTTAAAGCATTTATATGGGTCATGATCCAGGTCTAAGGATAGACTGTGGAAAAAATGAAGGAGGGAATAAACAGAAATGCAGGTTTCTTGATGGTGGTGCATTATTGTTTTCGTTTTAACCCCAGGCCTCCTATTGACTTTCAGGAGGGCATCAGCTGACATCAGTGCTCTTGATGTCTTCTGACCGTCAGCACTCATCTCTGAAGAAATGACTGAAGAGTGCAGCTGTGACTACTGCACACTTTCACTTGTAACCCTGCTTGTTATGCATTGTTCCCATGTGATTTTGTTTTTGACATAAAACAGCTCTAACAACAAAAATAAAAACCGAGGGGTAAATGTTGCCATTTTAATGTGTCACATTTGAAAATGGCTGAAAAGTTAACTTTTCACTTTTTTACACCTAAAAGCAACAAACAATTTATCTGAACTTTGTCACTGTTGTCAGTAGGAACAGAAAATTGTGCACTCTTCAACCTTTACATAAAACATTCCTGTTCATTTTTGTCTGAAAAATAAAAATCTATTATGTTTTTTGTACATGAATTCAATTATATCAGGGTAAATGCTCTAAAATAAAATAAAATAAAATAAAATAAAAAATAAAATAAAAAATAAAATANATTAAATAAAAAAATCATACATTTAATAAATATTTAGCCTGTTTTTTAAGATTTACGCATTTCAATTAAAAGTAAAATTCTATCAAATTGAATTCAATAATCCTTACATATTATTCATATGAATCAAGAAAGTTTTTTTTAAGAGTTTAAAAAAAAATAGAGCTTAATAAAACATTTTTTTATAAATCTTAATGGAACAAATGGAATCATTTAGTTTATGTGATTTGTATTCATTAATTATATATATATATGTTTAAATGAAAGCTTAAGATTTATACAAAATGTTTCATTAAGCTCTTGTTTGTTTTAATTCTTAATTCATAATATGAATAATATGTATGGATTTTACTATTAATAAGAATTTGTAAATCTTGAAAAAAAAATTATTTTTGAGTCTATAAATAAAATGAATAATTGTCAAATTTGCTACACTCTAAAAAATGCTGGGTTGAAGATGGACAAACCCAGTGATTGGGTTGTTTAACCCAATGTGCTGGGTAGTTTTATTTCAAATTAACCCAAAATAGGTTGGAAATTAAAAATCAGATACATAATTACTAGAGACAACAATAATAATGAAAAGGTGAACATTTATAAATTGTAATTACATATTAATAAATGTTAATTTCCTACATACTTTTGTTTCAAGCAATACAGTCATTTTTAAACAGTAGTTGAGTTCAATAAAACTATCCAGCACTTTTAGCAAACATTTAACCCAACCACTGGGTTTGTCCTTTTTCAACCTAACTTGGGTTGTTTTTACCCAGCATTGTTTAGAGTGTATGAGAAATTGCATCAACGCAATTGCATTGTGGTGTAGAGTACAAAAAACAATTTTCTCTTTAATAATGTTACAGTTGCTCAGTAAACAACAAATGCTAATTAACTTGTTAAAGATGCAGCAGAAAGTATGATGATGCAAAAGAAACGTACTGAAATGTGTTTAATCGGGCAGTTTGTGGAGCTCTTCAGCAGGGATCTCCTCTGTAAGGGGAAACTCAAAGGTCAGATGCTTAAAAGCAGCATATTATTGGTTACTCTAAAGACTACCCGTTTATTTAAGTTTTTCTGCACCGTACCATACAGGGTTTTAACAGTGTGAGACGAATATCCACCGAGGCCACATCGCTTTGCAATTTACTGTAATCGTCCGTCTCTAAATGAACACACACATCATATTTGCACCTTTATCATATTAGTAATCAGCTTTCAAGCATTATGCGGATACATTTCAGCTCAAGGCCGTTGACGGAGCTGTTACTGTATGTGGTTATCATGCCGTGCTAATGCATTAAACATAGCTGTTATCTGCTTGACCGTAGATGCATATCCTAACAGGATGTGGCCTGTCTGCACCGCAAGCATCCGAGCGCATATAACCTTACAATCGCTGAGTGTGTATGTGTGCACACATCTATCTCTCCCTGAACCATTTATGCAGAAGCTGAGCCGTGTATTAAAGTTGGCATAAGCTTGCTGCAGGCCTGCATGTTTAGATTGATGATACTGGAGTAAAGGTTGGGATTTGTTTAGCTCCGTGGCAGTCCACTCGCCGACTGATTTCTATTAATGACCTTATTATGGAAGCAGAGCATTCAGACAAGCTGTTTACCTGCCCGGGGCACACGCCACTGCTAGAACTGATTGCACACATTCATCAATAAGAACTAGAATCCAATAATCCAATACTGGCTCCTGCTCGGCGTGTGCCGCAGACTGTTCAGCGGTCTTCTCTCCAATGAGTTTATGAGGATAAAAATGAGGCACTTAATCCAGAGCGGGCACACATCACACCAGGCAGACATCCAGATCCCTCTGCATCATCATCATCACCATCCTGGTGTGGAGAGAGAGAAAGAGAGAGAGAGAGATATCGGAGGCTGCTGGTTCAAGTTCAGGAATATGGAGGTGGTGTTTGACTGACAGCTGAGGTTGAAACCTGTGAAGACAACAGCAGTGCAAGGTGCACAGTATCAGCGCTCACTAACATCTATGGCATTTATGATTTGCTGCCTGACAGAAGCTTTTACCCTCTTTTGCGTCAGCGCTGAAGATCTGAGCCTACTGTAGCAGATGCAAAGACGACCAAACAAAGATCATCGATCTGTAATGTATTAAGTATGAAAGCATTAATTTCTTTTACAAAAATCATATTGATCTCAAACTTTTGAATGGCAATTATTAGAAAATATATAGAGAGCACGCTATCCCATAATGTGGCACTATTTGTGTAGATTTGCAGTTTAGGAAGAGCGTTCCAAATCAGTCACTTATTAGGTTCCTTTTCAGGATGCTGCTTTAAAAAGAAGCTGTATGTAAACACTAAGGCAGGTCACTAGGTTTGGGAACAGAACCCATGAGGCATTTACGTCCTATACTAATGCTCAATGGCTCACGGCTTGTCTTATTATATATATATATAACACAATAAGTAGACTTCAGACCACAGGCTTCAGCAGCTCTTAGCACAACTGGAGCTGTCCAGTGCTGAAACTGTGACTCATATTGTTCAATCCTGCTCCTGGAGGGCCACGGTCCTGTAGAGCTCAGCATTAAACACACCTGAACCAGCTGATCAAGGTCTCACTAGGCATACTGGAAACTTCCAGGCAGGTGTGTTGAGGCAAGATGGAGCTGAACACCGCTGGACAGGTTTGGACGCCCCTGCTGTACGGCATCTCAGATATCACACTAGATTATATGCACTCATTACATTATACGTTTTAGAATGTTCAATGAATATTGCCAATACTCCCTTAAATGTCTCTATGTTTATAGCAAGTCATGGAAGTCAAAGTGACATGTAGCCAAGTATGGTGTCCCATACTCAGAATTTGTGCTCTGCACCTATAATGCCCCTTTTCACAAGATGTAATATAAGTCTCTGGCGTCTCCAGAATGTGTCTGTGAAGTTTCAGCTCAAAATACCCCACAGATCATTTATTATAGCTTGTAAAAAAAAACAAAAAACTGTTTTTGTGTGTGTCCCTTTAAATGCAAATGAGCTGCTGCTCCCGGAACCCTTTCCAGAAGAGGACGGAGCTTTAACAGCTCACGCTTCGGATGCTCAACAACAACAAAGCTGGAGAATCTCACGCAGCCAAAATGAGGATTGTCAGTAACGGTGTTCAGCCTTACATTGTTCAAACCGGAGTCGACACTGATGGAGAGACTCAGGAAGAAGTTGCAACTTTTAGAATGAAACTGGAATGAAAGCTGTATTGTTGTGTCAAATGGTCTAAAAATAAAAAAAGCCATTCAAGTGAGCCACAGTGGGCCTCTGTTTTGTAGCAATACTGTATTTGACAGACCTACCAGGCAGAAATTAAACAACAATTGCAACATTCACTCCAAATAATAGTAATCAAAGAGATCAGAGGGAGTGGGGGTTTCATTTTAATTGCCAGCTAATTTAGCTTAAACTGCAGAGTTAGCACCCCATGAATTAAACAGTGAAAGTGGTATTTCATCAGGAGAGTGGAGGCGTGCATCCTTTTATTGTTCCATAATTAATGGTACCAGTTTTCGCACCGCACTAAAAGACAAATGGGGGCCTTTTTGCCATGACCTAATTGGAGCCTCCTGTCTAAAATTACATGTTAGCGAGTGGAGGTTGGAAAATAACTGCAAATGGGTCATCAAGGAGCATTACTGGCCTGTGAAAGTTATCAAAAGTGAGGGGTGACTTACCCACTCCACTTTAAAGAGGCAGATTTTCACTTTCTGATTTTACTTATGAAATGTCCTTGCTCTCTTTTTCTTCTACTTTTATAGTTCAAATATGCACAATGTCCTAGATGGGCCTCTTAAAACAATCAGAAATAGCTCAACTTAGGGGTCTTTGAGGTTCATGGAATGTTGAATTCATATATTGATTTTATTGTATTTCTAGCAAAAGAAATGAACATTTATTTATACTAACACTGATATAAACACAGTTAGAGATTTGTATTGTACCTTACAATAAATCTAGCCCAAATGTACACTTTAAAACAGTTAAAGGTTCTATATAACGAGAAATGTCTTAAATGATTACATAATACTTTTATGTTTAACTGTTTTTTGGGGATTTTTTTTGTAATGATAAAGTAAGTTTATGAGCTGTTTAATTAATAAAATTGCAAATAAATTAAAAGAAAATTAATTATAAAACGATCCCATGCATGATGAGAACCCCTAAAGAGCCTGACGGAAGTGTCAAAACTTTTCTGACAAAACTGCGAAAACATTTTGGGTGTTGTCAGCATACTGGATTATATTGTTCAGTGCTCATTCAAACATATACAAATGTATTTTGGGCGTTCAATAATATAGTCACAAAACAATCCATTTGTAACAATGCAGCAGAGATAGATTGCTAACCATACTGTGCTGTAAAGGCGTCTTGATTTTCCCCTTGCCACATTATAACCACGGCAGTAATGATGGGGTTTTGTTTTCGTAAGGTGAGTGATGTATCTGTAAAGCTGAGATGAGGGTGGAATGCAGACAGATCCATTACGGAGCCATTAGACACACTTCTAATGAGCGAGTCATCAGAAATGATCAGGGCCAGGGCACGACACGTGTTCCTGTCTCCGACAATAAAGAGATATTGTTTGGTTAAGAAATGACAAA
This sequence comes from Anabarilius grahami, assembly GCA_003731715.1. Taxonomy (NCBI): domain Eukaryota; kingdom Metazoa; phylum Chordata; class Actinopteri; order Cypriniformes; family Xenocyprididae; genus Anabarilius; species Anabarilius grahami. The sequence continues at coordinate 1,342,139 of RJVU01061481.1, forward strand.
TCATTTCGCTGACGAATTGCATTCAGCAGAAACTCAATTTGTGCTCTCGCATTTCATTTAAAATCGTGTTCAGGTCTAGACTCGATACATGAGAAATTTAACATATGAATCTAAATTAATTGGCTCTTTATTCTCGTATTTTAACAGCAGATTTCTGTCATTATTCTCTTACCCATGTCATTCCGTCATTCTGTGTGACTTTTTTTTAGAGCATGGAACACAAAAGTAGACATTTTGTAAACTATATTCCAAGTCTTTGGTAGTCACACTACTGCTAAAGTGAAAAAAGGCTGAGTAAATAATTAACTCTCAGTAGAACATGCATTCTGTATCAAAAACAATAGGCAAAAAACGTATTCAACTAAAATAAACTTAGAAATAAATAGACTGAAGGCAAAACGGATCCTTCCACATGTTGCACAGCATTTTCTGGTCCTTTGCTTTTAGTCAGTGTACATTAGCAACAGACGTTATTTGTTCATGACAAAGAAAAGGCCTCCATGGGTCACCTCATGTAGAGATTGAAGTTATTCGCCTGAGTGACTCTCTGAATGAAGCAAGCATACTGTCTACCGCTCTTTCATTGTCCACTCATCTTTTATTTCCCCGTCCAGACAGTGTCCTCCTCCTACTCTCCTTCAGCCTACCAAGAAATACTGCAACTTCAATTACTAAGAATTCACTTATTATAAAGAACTGAACTATTTTAGAGATGTCGTCGTTGTCTAACCTTGGAAAATATTTTGACAGTCATCTTTGCAGCCAAGGAATAGGTCCATTTTAAGGTTTGTACAGAAGTTTGAGGCTCTGACGAATGACGACACTCCTAAATTCTTCTGTCTGAAGTTGCCAGCTTCACTCTGATTGGCTGATATGCAGCTTCCAGAAGTCAAGAAGTTCATTTGTACAGAAAAACAGCTCTTGTTACTTCCATAACGGTTTAATGATTTATACATTTCCGCCCAGATAAATGCACAATTAAGTAAAGTAATTTAGAATAAATAGAATTAAACAAAAGTGAATAAATATTTTGCTTTGTCACATTTAGAAGTCTGTAAAGTTGTATTTGTTTTATAACTTCACAGCATAAATTTCACTTAAACTACATTTTAGAACTATAGTAATTAAAATGTGCTGCCATCTGTTTAATTGATTCATTTTTCAGTAAGCTTGACTTCAGTTCGCACACATAAATAACTGATAAGGCCATTCTAGGAGATGAAAAGCTTTTTCTGGAACACTATAATTGAACCGCATCATTGTTCACTTGGGTTGTAATTTTACCTAATCTGTGTTATTTTTCCCCCCTGCATATTTTTCAATTATCAACGGATGACTTTAGGATAGGACGTGTTTTGGCCCTTAATGTAACTGCAGTATAAAACCATCATTTGGAACATGTGCTAATTTAGGATTAAATGCTGACTTTATTACACTCATTTGTCATCCAGCAGGTTGTTAAGGTTCTATCCCGAGCATCAGTTTGGTTAGAGAGAGCCTGGCATAATGCAGATAACTGACAGGCATCATTACATTGGTAATGAAGGAAAAGGTAATGAATTATAAATAGCCTCTCATGGTCCAGCGGTGTCCTACATGCTGTAATTGAAACATGTACTCTCAAGAGATTCTTCCAGGGGAGGAGTGTCGAAACCAGAGGAAACTGCTCCTTTAAATGTCTACATTTAGCAAGAATTCACATTGAACTCATTTCTAAATAAGAGAGAGAGAGAGAGAGAGAGAGAGAGTGACAGCACACCATATGAAGAAATGCAGAGACAGCTGAATACCGTTGAAATTATTTGACCCCTAGGGCCAGGCAAGCATTTTCCTGTTTGCCCAGAAAAAAAAAAGTTTTATAATTATATTTAAATATACACTCGCCAGCCATTTTATTAGGTATAGATTGCCTTCAGAACTGCAGATTTATCATGATGCAGTTCCACCACATCAAAAGGTGCTCTATTGGGCCCTGTTTACACCTGGAATTAAGATACGTTTTGGTGGATTGGATCACAAGAGGATGGCACTAATACAGGTGTAAAGGGTCTAAAACATTTTGAGCTTGTCCACTTGAAAACATCCTTCTGTGAGATGATGTGGCTTCTTACACAGAACAATGCACACAACATATTATTTCATAGTATTCTATACTGTGATAAAGATTAGCATTGCATTATAAATATACTTTATTATCATGAAAATACCAGAAAAGGCTTGACAAATTCAGAAAAACCATATGTTGTCATAGTCAGTCTGTAGCTCAGTCGTTAGAGCATGGCACTAGCAATGCCAAGGTCATGGGTTCGATCCCAGGGATTGCACATACTCCGATACAAATGTATAGTATAATGCAATGTAAGTCGCTTTGGATAAAAGCGTCTGCCAAATGCATAAATGTAAAATGTAATGTAAATGTAGTCATGTGTTTATTAATCATGTTTAACCAATCAAAGCATCTTCTGTTTATTCAGCTACAGCGATAGTATGATGCCCATAGGGATTTTACGGAGCCCTGCACATGACATGCATGAAAGTAAATGCAATGCAAATGCATGCAAATGTATTAAGCTAAATCATGTGCACGATTTATAAATTGAGGAAACAAAATAGTAAATTGTGTGCAAGATTTAGCAAATCGGGGAAAGAAATAGTAAATCATGCGCACGATTTACTTTTTTTCCTGCATGTCATGTGCGGGGCTGTGTAGGATTTCCTGGAACAACGGGTGTTATCATACTTCTGCGAGGCATATTTGGAGTTTCTGCATGAGTGCGCCCTCTGGCTTTCAGATGGAGCAGCATTTACTACTGATCACAGAACCGCGCTTCACTGACAAGCTGCGCATAAAAAAATTAAAATAAATTTTTTTTTTTTAAATCTCAGCCAAATTGCATTCAGTTTAATTTCAATTAATCATGCAGCCCTAATTCTGACCCTACCATTTGAATGTTGCAGCAGAAATCAAGATTCATCAGACCAGGCAACGTTTTTCCAATCTTCTATTGTCCTGTTTTGTTGAGCTTGTGTGAATTCTAACCTCAGTTTGCGGTTCTTAGCTGACAGGACTGGCACCAGTGTGTCTTCTGCTGCCGTAGCCTATCTTTCGATGTGTTGTGCATTCAGAGACCCTTCATCTGCAGACCTCGGTTGTAACAAGTGCTTATTTGAGTTACTGTTACCTTTCTATCAGCTGGACCAGTCTGGCCATTCTCCTCTGATCTCTGGCATCCACATGCATAATTTAATTCTACAATTATTTCTTATATATATATATCTTAGGGTCTGACCAGAAAATTGATGACTATCAATTCAGCCGTCCTTGACAAAGCTTAAGTATAAAACACTGAGCTTTCTTCTGTACTGTGAAAAGTATTTTTCCTTTGGGGCCTTTGAAGAATTAGCTCTTCTTTTCTTTCTTGGCAGACTCACCTATTCAAAGTGTCCCACGGCACCAATTATTCCTCGTTCTTCCAAAAGTTACACTTGCAAGACTTCTTCATAATAGCAGATTGTGCAGGCAAATCAATAGACCAATAGTGGAAAAGAAGAGGAACAGGTTACAAGAGAGCAATTTGTTGACAACATAGTATGGATAATAATAGGCGAGTGAATAACATGTCAGGCCAAACATCACAATGTTTAATACACATATTTCATTGGGTTCTATCATGTCCAATGGCGAATCTCTTTTCTTATTTAAATGAAATCATGAAATTGAATGTGATAAATTCACACAGTTCAGCGGGTTTAATCCATGAAGTCTCAGCTGACCTCGCCTGCATGTTTTATGATTGTGGGAAAAAAGCGGACAGCCATTTACTGGAGGAACGCGCACTTTATCAGAGCCACAGAGACAAGAAGAGCTGCTCTCCGGCACGGTTTAGCATCCTCAGTGAAAGTTGTTTGCTTTGTATTCATTTATCAAGAACATGTTATGTGGAGGAAGCAACGTAAAGCCAGGTACACTCAGAAGGTCGTACTTCATTCTTTTAAACTGCACACATGCAGTCTCCATAGCAACAGACAGACTTCAGGAGTCCTTAGTCAACACACAGCCTAATGACAAGTTCAGAGCGGCGCGGTGACATGACAAACACTCAAACTAATTAACAAAAATTGCAGTTAAGTGTCTAATTGTTGGTGCACACACAAAAACACTGCTTTTATGACAGCTGAAATAAGTATATTCATCATGACAGTTGTTTGTTCAGTTTACCCAAGCTGAACGAATGCATGCTACACAACACAAATCCAAAACATTTGGTCACAATTGTTATGGTGTGGCGGCCAGCACGTGAATATCAAACAAAAACAGTCTTTATTGAAATCAAACAGGAGATCACTGAAAAATAATCGGTAAGAAACACGTTCATCAACGAGAGATGGGGGTGTAGATATAAACAGGACTAAATGAGTGAGTTAACAAGGAACAGGTGCGACACAGTAGGTTGCTATGGAAACAGATGAAAACACACTAGAAAACTTGGGCTGTGTTCGAAATCGCCCGATACCCTTAAATAAGCACTATTTGAGGGGACAGCCATTTGTCGGGGTGTCCGAAACCATAGTGGACGTATTCGAGTGCACTCATTCAATCCCATAATGCACCACAAAAACGAGTGTACAACCAGCAGCTGCATCTCATTTCGAAGGCTGCGTCCTCCGGAGGTCGCATTTAAAGGCTGCATACATCATTGAGGCAGTCTCATTTAAGAGAAGTAACCGTTAGATTGTAAAGTAAGAGGGAAATTACAGTATTTTACAACTCATGAGGAATAACAGTCAATTTTATTACAGTTACTTTTCTTAAATAAGACATCCTTGATGACGCATGCAGCCTTCGGAAGACGCAGCCTCTGAAATGTCAGGAAGCAGACAGACTGGCTACACCGACCGTCTGCTAGCTGGCTCACGTTACAGAAGTCAGATCATTCCCAACACATAGAAACTCTTACACCTAGATATTATCACATAGAGACTGTGTCTGTACCCCGAATTAGTAAAAACAAAAAACTTCCAAACCCATTTAATGGTAAAAATTGAATTGATGTTCAACAAATAAAAATTAGAGATAATAATGATAAACAAATGATAAAGCTTGGGTTGTTAAATATTAGATCACTTTCTTCAAAAGCACTTATTGTAAATGATATAATCACAGACAATAATCTAGATGTGTTAACTTATGTTTGACAGAAACCTGGCTAAAACCTGACGATTACATTACTTTAAATGAGTCTAGCCCTCAAGGTTATGATTATCGACACAATCCTCGACAGAAAGGCAAAGGAGGAGACACAGCTGATGTATGCTCAACAGATAGAGAATACCATAATGCACTGGGAGGGTCGTGCCGAATTAATTCCCACATCTCGGCAGAATCATCCATCCATCCATTTTCCAAACCGCTGGTCCAATGTAGCTACAGCATAATATCACACAGGTATAAATTCCTGTTTAATTGATTATTAAATTGTTTAATTACATGCTAGTTTCCATGACAGAGATCAAGATAAATCTTGTCATTACTACTGGAGCTGCCAGTTTGCTAAGTTTCAAATGATTATTAAACAGCAAGCACAAACTATGCAAAAGTGGCACTTAGTGTCCGAATTCACTCACTCGTTTTCATTCACTCCTTCAAGTGGGCTATATTAGTGGACTAATGTAGGGAATAGTGAATGAGGATATGGGGGCGATTTTGAACACAGCCTTGGTCAACTAAGAGGCCATTTACACAACACCGTCTTCAACTAAATTTGTAAAACTTTTTATGCATTTTGGCCCTTCATTTTGGGGCCTAAATACGCAAACATTTGAAAATGGTGTTCAAAGTGCAAGTGTAACGGAAGCAAGCTAGTAAGAGCTGTGTAGGTAAACCTCACTTCCCTGATCTCAAGAGGCGCTCTAGCAACTTAGCCTCCTTGTTAGAGCACCCGACTCCCATGCTGGCGGACTCGGGTTTAAATCCCGCTTAGAGTGGGCAGTTCGAACATGAGGGGTTACATCGGTGCCGTGACCCGGATGGGAGTGAGGTTTAGGTGGGTGAGTGCAACGGCCAGCTAGTAAGAGCTGTGCAAGTAAACCTCACTCCCATTATCTTAAGAGGTGCTCTAGCAACTGACGCTAGAGACTGCGGTCCTTGTTAGAGCGCCTGACTCTCATGCGAACGGACCCAGGTTTGAGTCCTGCTGGTGGTTCGAACAGGAGGGGTTACATTGCCGTGACCCGGATGGGAGTGAGGTTTAGAGGGGTGAGTTTAATGGACATAGGCCGGTAAGAGCTCACTCCCCTCAAGAGGCACGCTAGACACTATGGTCTTTAGCATCCTTATTAACATGCCTATCTCACATGCCAGAGACGTGGTTTGAATCTCGCTTGGAGCTTGTTAAGTAGGACTGGTTAAACAAGGTTTTAAATAATACCGTTATCACCTCTGTGTAAACAACAAAAACGGTGACATTATGCGCATACGTATTATGTGTTCAGTCTATAGGCACGTAGTGTTTCTTTACAGAGTGACATCGCCATCTACTGGCCCGGCAGTATAATACAGCGTTTTCTTTTCTTTTTTGCGTATCCGTGTGAACAGAGATCGTTTTGACAACGTTGTTGTCATTGTTTGCCCTTTAAGGCAAACAGGAACTGGGAAAACATGAAACTAAACCAAAACAGAACATAAACCTACCAACAATGTCATAGTTTAATCCATTTACACCGGTAAACTATAACTTGCTAAGATCACACCACAGTGCACATAAGATCACTGTCAGTAAGTCAAATCTGATGACAGTCCATAACCGTTCAGGAGGTAAAAAGCATTCACAACTTATTCTGGTGTGACCGTTCTTTTTTAAATTGCTTTGTGTGACAGTCTTCATCTCATCCGTTGTTGTATATCTGAGAAATCTGAAGATGCCATCTGTTTGTTTGTTAGAATCTTTCCTCTAAATATAAAGTACCTTTATTTGTCATTCAGATGTCACTGGTGCATCAGTATGCCACAGAATTATTGCGAGGTTTTGCCTGTAATTATAAATCCAAGAGTAAAACAACAAGAGAGGCTCATTTACATAGGACACATTGAGCGAGTGTGTATGTGTCATTCTCATTATCTCAGAAATCCACCTGTGATGAAGCCAAACAACAACACGGCAAAGGTTTTGTGAGTATATATTTTAGGCTGATGGGATTCTGCATTTCTCAAACAAAAAGTCAAGGGTAACAACTTTTAGGGAGTGAGCCTCACTACTCATTTCTCTATTCATTTTCCAGTTCAAACAAATCTTTTTTTTTTAAGTTACGTTCACATAGCGAATTCATCATCAAGTACAAAGATGAATGGACATGTTATTGTTGCTATTGTAATTAATTATACTGCCATTCCAAAGTTTGGGGTCGGTAAGATTTTTTACGTTACGCTTTTATCAAGAATTTTTTTTTCAAGTGGATGCACAGTTGATTGACTACATTTAACTTATTCTCCCAGATAAATGTGTTGTTGTTTTTGTTTTTTAAACTTGATAGACATTACTGTATTATATATGTACTGTTTTTTGCCATAAACTATTATAAGATATGAAAGTACCAGCCTTGATGCTCTGTGTTAATGAAGAGATTAATTCCACTGACTGAAAACTGAGACGAGTTTCAGAATGGTTAATTTGTTGGCCACCCACAAAGCTGTCAATTACAAGGCATTTCAAACTTCTAATATATTCTCTCAGATTGTCTTTTGTGCTGACACATTCATTCACAGTACACACTCTCACAACCAGATGCTACTAAGTCCTGTTTACACGAGTCCAGACCCAAACAGCTGACCGGCTCAGTTGTGGGTCATGCTGTAATCATGCGAAATTCAGTGTTGTGCAACTGCAATGTGTTCAAACAATGATCATGCAGCATACAGTATAATCATGTCTTTCTTCTCAAATTAAGTGAATTAAAATATAAAATGTCCAAATCCAACTCACAACATATTCTTTTCTTTCTCTTTCTCCACATTTCCTGTAAAATCTCACTATGGTTTTTTTAAATTATAATTGGAATACTGAACAGACTCTGCACAATCTCTGTGCGTAAGGGTCAAGGCCGGAAAACCATACTGGATGCCCTTGATCTTCGGGCCATAAGCTCAGGAATACTTCCAGAAAACATTGTCGGTGAACACAATCCACCGTGCCATTCGCCGTTGCCGGCTAAAACTCTATAGGTCAAAAAAGAAGCCATATCTAAACATGATCCAGAAGCGCAGGCGTTTTCTCTGGGCCAAGGCTTATTTAAAATGGACTGTGGCAAAGTGGAAAACTGTTCTGTGGTCAGACGAATCAAAATTTGAAGTTCTTTTTGGAAAACTGGGACGCCATGTCATCCGGACTAAAGAGGACAAGGACAACCCAAGTTGTTATCAGCGCTCAGTTCAGAAGCCTGCATCTCTGATGGTGTGGGGTTGCATGAGTGCGTGTAGCATGGGCAGCTTACACATCTGGAAAGGCACCATCAATGCTGAAAGGTATATCCAAGTTCTAGAACAACATATGTTCCCATCCAGACATCGTCTCTTTCAGGGAAGACCTTGCATTTTCCAACATGACAATGCCAGGCCACATACTGCATCAATTACAACATCATGGCTGCTTAGAAGAAGGATCCGGGTACTGAAATGGCCAGCCTGCAGTCCAGATCTTTCACCCATGGAAAACATTCGGCGCATCATAAAGAGGAAGATGCGACAAAGAAGACCTAAGACAGTTGAGCAACTAGAAGCCTGTATTAGACAAGAATGGGACAACATTCCTATTCCTAAACTTGAGCAACTTGTCTCCTCAGTCCCCAGACGTTTGCAGACTGTTATAAAAAGAAGAGGGGATGCCACACAGTGGTAAACATGGCCTTGTCCCAACTTTTTTGAGATGTGTTGATGCCATGAAATTTAAAATCAACTTATTTTTCCCTTAAAATGATACATTTTCTCAGTTTAAACATTTCATATGTCATCTGTGTTGTATTCTAAATAAAATATTGAAATTTGAAACTTCCACATCATTGCATTCTGTTTTTATTCACAATTTGTACAGTGTCCCAACTTTTTTGGAATCGGGTTTGTAAAAACTCTATTCATTTTCTCCATAGGGAAATTGATTTTTAACAATAAATTATTAACCTTTAAAGATAGCCTTACTCTGAGCTACGAGGTTGTTAATCCATGGTATTTGCTTCTGTTGAAGACACCAGCCCACATTATTTCAGCTTATTTATAAAATAATTGTATTTAACAGTGCAATTTCTGGTTAAAAAACTACATTACCCATGATGCTGCACAGAAAATTACACCAATCAGAGGCCCTGTCCCAAATGGCACACTTCATGGCACTTTCAGTCTTGTGGACTTACAATGGCTGCCGTGTGCGTGTGTCCATTAAGTCCACGAGACCTTAGGGTGTCTCATGTTAATTTTAGGTCTCAGAAGGGTGCTCGTGAGCGCCCCCTTGTGGCACGCACTGGTGCGAGCTCCACAGCAGACATCTTCCCGACAGTCAATGCTCGTAGGAAGACCGCGAGTGTTTAGGGTGCCATTTGGGACAGGGCAAGAGAGTCGAAAAAAGCAACATGCTACAAAATAACACTTTAGCTTCGCCCACTCCTTTAATGCGCTCTATTAAGAAAACTTAAAACATGTATAATACATGCACATTTTGCTGTTCTAAATACAATTTTTACCAACCAACTGATAACTACATTTATTTACCCAACTTTATTTTGTTTTTTAATTGTTTGCAATCATGTTTTAAAAACTCAATTATTCATACTCTCGCTGCTAAAAGACAAACGGACTTTCAAACAGCATATCACACAATTTTCTCTTTAAAAATCTGGAGTTGAGGCAGCCTGCAGTTTATGTCTCCCTTTCTTCTTATTTCCAATTACTCCAAACCACACTCTCTCTGTGATCTGCTAACGTTTGTTTCTATACCAGCTCTGATGCATGAATTACACAGATTCAGGGCAAATGAAGCAGGTCTGAGAGGTTGTAGACATTTCCTTCAGTGCCCTCTGCTCTCTCGGAGCAGGAATGGAGGAGATCAATGTGCAGGCATTAATTCACTAGGGCACTTATCCAATAGGTTGACTGACAGGCACTAAGCTGGTGTCGGGGAGATTGTTAGAGAACATCCATTCAGTTGTAGGGTCTGAAGAGAGCGAAAGGACAGAAAAGAGCAAACAAACAGTGCCGTCAATGTCATGAGAGGGCAGACACCGAAAGGAGTGCAGAAAATAGAGGCAGTGTTATTTTAGTATTACTGATAAACTATTATTGTTTAGGTTTAGAAATAGGTTTTATTTTTACAGTTTCTGTTTTTTTAATTATTATTTTTTAAATATGTCTATATAGTACTTATGAGGGGTGTAACAGTACATGTATTCGTCCCGAATCATCACGGTTTGGTTCATACAGTCAGACGACGAATACAGTCAGTCACAGGTGATCCACACTCCAATCCAGTAGGGGGCGCGTGGGGTATTGCAACACTGTTTGCTAACCACCACGACAGTAAAAAGTGCAGAAGAAGAGGAACAGATGATCTATGCATAGATATGTTTACGTGTAATCTCTAAACCAGTGTTTTAACTGCAGAAAGACATCAATAAAACAGCTTGAGAATAGCATTACATTTACCTCAGGCAAGTCATTTAGTGTCCACAGCATGTTAGTTCACTAGAGAAATGAACTCTTTCACTAAATATATGCACTATATTAGCTTTTATATTCATTATATTTACTATACTAGTTAGTAATGTCTTAAAGGATTAGTCCACTTTTAAATACACTTTTCCTGATAAATTTACTCACCCCCATGTCATCCAAGATGTTCATGTCTTTCTTTCGTCAGTCGAAAAGAAATGAATGTTTTTGATGAAAACATTCCAGGATTATTCTCCATATGGTGGACTTCAATGGCTACCAACAGGTTGAAGGTCCAAATTATGGTTTCAGTGCAGCTTCAAGGGCTTTAAACGATACCAGATGAGTAATATCGATTTTTTTTCGAAAAAAATACAACCGTTTATGCTTTATAAACAAAATATCGCCTTGAACGTACTTTCCGCTTCCGCATTCTTCATAACGCTTACGCTGAATGTCCTACGCCTTCCCTATTCAACTTATGGAAAAAAACGACACTGGCGCCGCGTTCATTCCGTAAGTAGAATAGGAAAGTACGTTCAAGGCGATATTTTGTTTATAAAGCATAAACGCTTGTATTTTTTTCGAAAATGACCGATCGTTTCGCTAGATAAGACCCTTATTACTCATCTGGTATCGTTCAAAGCCCTTGAAGCTGCACTGAAACTGCTATTTGGACCTTCAATCTGTAGCCATTGAAGTCCACTATAAGGAGAATAATCCTGGAATGTTTTCATCAAAAACCTTCATTTCTTTTCGACTGACGAAAGAAAGACATGAACATCTTGGATGACATGGGGGTGAGTAAATTTAACAAGAAAAGTGTATTTAAAAGTGGACTAATCCTTTAATTATTTAATATAGGTTTAACAAATTTGTCATGAAAACAAGTTATGACCGTAACTGTGTAAATGATTATATTTCAAAAATGAATTGGAGAAGAAAATAATTGAAAATTATGTCAATAAACAACCAGTGTTGAAGAGGACAGAGTTCATTTACATAAATTATATATAAATTATATAATTATGTTGATCTCAGTGGAGATCTGAGTTTCTCTGTCAAATGTGTTGTTGTTTTATCAAAGGAACCGATGGAGAGACTCACGTCTGCATGTTCTTCAGAGCACGTGAACAGAAATGCTTTTGTGATCATTCAGATATTCCGTTAAACACAGGAGCTCATTGAGAAATCCCTCGGTGTGGTGGGGAAGGGTCAAGATGGAGGGATAGACTGAAAGAGGGATTAAAGGCTAGAGAAAGATGAAAGACAAGGGGCCACAAGGAACGGCAATGATATTTAGATTGGAGCAGCACTGACACAGGACAGAGGAGACATGGAGAATTACAGAAGAGAAAGAAACAAAAGGTCAAACGCTACATATCCAGTCTGTTTACATCATAGTCTGAGAGCCAGCAGACTCAGATGTAACCACACACCTATTTTCTGTTGCTCAGGAACTTTAATGCCAGCCTAAAGGTAGACAAGTTACAGCTGTTTGAGACAACCAGAGCTGAAATAAATAATGAAAACGATGCTTCATCACTAAATCTCTTTGTTCTGAGGTGTGTCAGCTCTTGCATTCAGAGGCTGCGGCTCACACCACCATGGTGAACAAACAGATAAAAGAGAATTTCTGAGGGAATCAATGCTGCACATCTGCCATTTGTTAAAGCACATAGTTTCATAAAGTAAACACAAACTAATATAAAAACAAAATTGTTAGAGATGTAATCTTGAGGTCAGCATTTAGCATGAATGTCATGATTGCCGTTTATCACAACTTTCAATAAAAGTGTCAACACTGTAAAGTAATTCAATTGGACTGCCTTTAAATATTGTAATAGTATGTGAAGTATTGTACACTACCTTTCACAAAAGTTTGGGATCGGTATGTTTTTTTTTT
>RJVU01061481.1:1361057-1401031 GCA_003731715.1 Anabarilius grahami
TGCTGCTGTTAGCTTTTGTTGCTGCTGCTAATTATTGTTGTTGTTGCTTCTGTTAGCTTTTGTTGCTGCTGCTGCTGCTGTTAGTTGTTGTTGTTGCTGCTGTTAGTTGTTGTTGTTGTTGTTGTTGCTGCTGTTAGCTTTTGTTGCTGCTGCTAATTATTGTTGTTGCTGCTGCTGCTGTTACTTAGTTATTGTTGTTGTTGCTGCTGTTAGTTGTTGTTGCTGCTGTTAGCTTTTGTTGCTGCTGTTAGCTTTTGTTGCTGCTGCTGTTAGTTGTTGTTGCTGCTGTTAGTTGTTGTTGCTGCTGCTGTTAGTTTTTGTTGCTTTTATTGTTGCTGCTCCTGTAAGATTTTGTTGCTGCTGCTGTTAGTTATTGTTGTTGCTGTTAGTTTTTGTTGCTGCTGCTTTTATTGTTGCTGCTCCTGTTACATTTTGTTGCTGCTGCTAATTATTGTTGTTGCTGCTGCTGTTAGCTTTTGTTGCTGCTGCTGTTAGTTATTGTTGTTGCTGCTGCTGTTACTTGTTGTTGCTGCTGTTAGTTGTTGCTGCTGCTGCTAATTATTGTTGTTGTTGCTTCTGTTAGCTTTTGTTGCTGCTGCTGCTGTTAGTTATTGTTGTTGCTGCTGTTAGTTGTTGTTGCTGCTGTTAGCTTTTGTTGCTGCTGCTAATTAATGTTGTTGTTGCTGCTGTTAGCTTTTGTTGCTGCTGCTTTTATTTTTGCTGCTCCTGTAAGATTTTGTTGCTGCTGCTGTTAGTTATTGTTGTTGCTGCTATTAGTTATTGTTGTTGTTGCTGTTATTGTTGCTGCTGCTGTTTTTGTTGCTGCTGTTAGTTATTGTTGCTGCGGCTAATTATTGTTGTTGCTGCTGTTAGTTTGTTGCGGCTGTTAGTTTGTTGCTGCTGCTAGTTATCGTTTCTGCTGCTAATTATTGTTGTTGCTGCTGCTGTTATTGTTGCTGCTAGTTATTGTTTCTGCTACTAATTATTGTTGTTGTTGCTGCTGTTAGCTTTTGTTGTTGCTGCTGCTGTTAGTTATTGTTGTTGCTGCTATTAGTTATTGTTGTTGCTGTTATTGTTGCTGCTGCTGTTATTGCTGCTGCTGTTAATTATTGTTGTTGCTGCTGCTAGTTATTGTTGCTGCTGTTATTGTCACCTCTGCTGTAAGTTATTGCTGCTGCTGCTGCTGCTGTTAGTTATTTATTGTTGCTGCTTCTGTTATTGCTGCTGCTGTTGGTCATTGCTGCTGCTGTTAGTACTTGCTGCTGCTGTTAGTACAGGACTTGCTACTGCCAATACATACACAGACATGCTGCTGTGAGGTGTTTCTGAAAGCACGCTGCAAACTGCTATAGCAAATGCTGACCAAGTATTTGAAGGTTGAGCAGCAAACTTATTGGCTGCTGATGCAACAGGGACCAATCAGCTGTGCCCTCTAGAGAACGATGTGATTGCTAGCAGATTCAGTAAAGGACCGCCTGCGCCCTCTAGAGTTTCATGACAGAACTTTGTATTTCCATGATACAATTCACTTACTTTATCCAAGTTGTGTGTATGAAGGTATGGCTAAATCAAGTAACTGTGAAAGTACTTGCTGACAAGCTGTCCATTAAAAAAAATAAAATAAAATAAAAAAGTTTAACAGAGTTCATACTGAAAGCTGTCAAAATCTGCAAAAGACACCACACCGGGGGCTCTGTGAGTTGTGTTGGGGTGAAGAGGTTGATTCAGGTGGCAGAGGACTCTAATTAATAGTTTGGGTGCTGTAAATCTCACCGTCTTATGCTGCTACAAACTGCAATTTACTGCAGTGCCCTTCAGCCCTGGCGAATAGCGAAAAGCAATCTAGAGAGAAATGCTGCACAATCAAATGACCATGGATGCCAGGTTATGCACACATACACACATGCATTTGATAAGAAATAGTCAAATTTGGTCAAACTCATTTCTGGACATGGCAACACAGTAGATTAAATGCTCAAGGAATTTGTACTAGACAACATGAGGCTCACAAAAACTGTCTCTTTTAGTATTAATGCACATAACATGATAGAACCTTCCGGTCTACTGAGGACTGTCTGACATATTTAACTCCGTGGGGCTAATGACCATGTGACTTAGCATCTGTTTTGAACAGACAGGATTCTAATGAGTGCATATTAACAGCACCAGGTCAAAGAGATAGATATCATTGTTCAATAAATAGAAAGTCTGTCCAGCTTGATATGCTACTTTTGGGTTAAAATAATTTTCCCTACAGCTGTGCAGAAAATTATTCTGGTTCAACTTTGGTTATCCCTATGGTCAACTTTACATTTAATTCTGCTGTGGTAAGTGTTAAAAGTCAGCAGGTTTGGGGCCTGGGATTTTCCTACTCAGCATTTAAAGAGAATCATTTCAGCTGCAAAAGTTCTAATAACTCACAATCTATTCTATTCCATTTTATATCTAGCTTGTTTATCTGGTGAGATCCATCCGTTACAGGAAAATAAATGAATTTCAAATGTGATTTTTGCACAGTTCAATTTCTCACATGCTCCCAATGTTCCATTTGTGATGACATATGCAAATTTCAAAGCCTCACATTATTTTCATGAGATCACGCTACACAACCACACATAGTATATTTTACACACTCCCATATGTGATTAATATGTGTTTGCATGTGAAAAATCATCCCTGGGATTCTAAAACTAATTTTTCAACCTTTCAATATATGCATATGATCATTTCTCATCATTTAGTGTGCTGCAACAGTGTGTAATAGATTGCATTAGAGTCGTCATGTCCACAGAGACTGAACTGCATCAGCAAAGAAGGGCCAAACTTCATGTGTTTGGGAGTCTGTCCTAAACTGGCACAGACATTGTGGGCAAAACCCTGGCAAATGAGCCCACAGGGATCCTATTATTCCCCTCTTACACACTCCACAAGGGAAAATACTCCTATTATGCAGTATTGTTGGAACGCTTATCAACGTGTATGGTACACTGATGGAGAAGCATGGACGATTTTCCGCTTGCAGCAACACTTTCGCCTACATTCATTCTCCCCAAAGAGATGCCAGTTTTGTTGGAGTCTGAATTTTGGACCGTCTTATTATTACACTGTGAAAGTTGAGGAATGTGGTCTATATAAGAGATAATGTACAGTCTGGTCATTATCACGCAATAAACCTCAACACAAAGCCATAAAGCCTGGCTGACTGTTCATTATCCCACTTATTAAACTTCTGTTTACATTGCAAGTAGCCATGAAATATTGATTTTATTTTGTGAAAAGAAAGAGACAGCAGGGTGTTTCAAGACATGGAACTATAGCACAATTTAGTAGATTGGTTGCAAGGGACAAAAACACATATGAAAAATATAATTTATCTGTCATTATGTAAGGGATAATGACTAGGTGTCTTATGGCAACTCACCCAATAAAACAATTATTTTTATAATCGTATCTGTATGTTATCTTAAAACTTCTGCTAATAAAAAAGGGTCAATTTCAAATGTACAAAACAATCGGACTAGCAACAAGAGGAATATTTCAACATTACAGTAATTACGGAAGTCTTCTGAGGTCATTAACTGAGAAACAAAAGTTGCGTTAAGGTTCCTTTTGAAAAAAAAAAAGAATAAAAAAAATTAGCAGCAAGTTTCTTTTTCCAGATAAGGTTCCACATACCTATTTACAAGACTTTCAACACACTTTAAATACCATTAGAAAGCAGAAATACTCCCTGTGAGTGCAGGACATATAAAGGATAAAATTACCAAGTAATGCTGCCATCTCTGTCCCTCAAGACCTCCAATTAGTGAGAACTCAATAGAGTACAATAAGCACTTTAGCGCTGCCTCATTAAATTGTGTGTGGATCAGAGAGAGATGGATAGAGAGCAGGAGAAGGAGAATTTGCTGGCTGCTCTGTGTTTACCGTGTCCAATCTCATGGCTTGAAGGTTTGGCATGGCTGAAATGTTTGGCCTCAGGTTCCTGCTGTTGCGATAATGCAAATGCAGCTCTCTGTTTCCTAAGGTTTTTCGTGTGTGACTCTGAAAGTCTTGACTGGTTTGGATTCGTCTTTGGATTATTATGTCTCTCAGGGGCAGATTTGAACATCAGCAGCATTAAACTGTGGCTTTTGGTTTCATCTCAGAGCAAAAAACACTGATTTACTGAAGTAAAATCTTGTATGGTCAATGCTCGAAGTGGGCCGGTACACACTGACACTTCTATATTTTAATCTGGAGTGTACCCTCACTTTTTCTTGCGCACCGGCACTTTTTTCCATTTCGAGCACTGTTTATGATGCATTTAAATACACCAATCAGGCATAACATTATGACCACCTTCTTAATATTGTGTTTGCTGCCAAAACAGCCCTGACCCGTCGAGGCATGGACTCCTCTAGACCCCTGAAGGTGTATTGTGGTATCTGCACCAAGATGTTTGCATCAGATCCTTTAAGTCCTGTAAGTTGTGAGGTGGATACTCCAAGGATCAGACTTGTTTGTTCAGCACATCCCACAGATGCTCGATTGGATTGAGATCTGGGGAATTGGGAGGCCAAGTCAACTCCTCAAACTCGTTGTGCTCCTCAAACCATTCCTGAACCATTTTTGCTTTATGGCAGGAGCATTATCCTGCTGAAAGAGGCCACAGCCACCAGGGAATACCGTTCCCATGAAAGGATGTACATGGTCTGAACAATGCTTAGGTAGGTGGTACGTGTCAAAGTAACATCCACATGGATGGCAGGACCCAAGGTTTCCCAGAAGAACATTGCCCAAAGCATCACACTGCCTCCGCCGGCTCGCCTTCTTCCCATAGTGCATCCTGGTGCCATGTGTTCTCCAGGTAAGTGACGCACACACACCCGGACATCCACGTGATGTAAAAGAAAACGTGATTCATCAGACCAGGCCACCTTCTTCCATTGCTCCGTTGTCCAGTTCTGATGCTCACGTGTCCACTGTTGGCTCTTTCGGCGGTGGACAGGGGTCAGCATGGTCACCCTGACTGGTCTACGGCTATGCAGCTCCATACGCAACAAACTGATGCACTGTGTATTCTGACACCTTTCTATCAGAACCAGCATTAACTTCTTGAGCAATTTGACCTACAGTATCTCGTCTGTTGGATCACATTTTTTAAAAGTAAATGCAGCTATAAATTTTTTTTTTTTTTTGCCACAAAGTGAATCATTATAATATTGTGAATTTTTATGCAAACAAAAACCAAAATAATATGAGACTATTATAAAGAAACACATTTCTGGTTTGGTGTTGATAAAGGTGTACCTGAGATATTTACTAATTGGCCTCTAGGGAAACCAAAGACAATAAAAAAGAAGAAGAAAAAAAAACATTGATTCAGGAGTTCTATAAAGTTCTAACTCTGGTTATTTATGAGAAGGATTGTGCTGCAAGGGATTTTAAATAGATTCTAATTCTAATTTGCTTTTTCATATATTTTTTGAAATCCAAAAGTCTGTTTTCAGACTGTTTTCCAAATTAGTGTTAATATACCTGAACATGGATTTTTAATTTGTCTCATAAATTAGCTCATTACTTCCATTCTATTAATTAGCATGCTGTTAGTGCTGAACAAACAGGTCTCCAACCATGTCCGTCTTTGTGCCAGTGCATGATGGAAAGGACAGAATGCCAGCATTAATTTGCCCTGTTTTAAAAGCAGCTCGACATGTGGCCAAGAAGGTGTCACACTGTGCTGATGACTGCCAATGAACGTCTGAGCTGTGAAACATGGCAGTATGGCCCCCATTCACCATTTGCTCTTCTGCAGCTTTACCTTGAGGACAGAGGAGACATCTGTGCGCCATCCGATGTGGACTGTGGACAATCATTAGTCATGATTTGATTGATTTTGTTCTTTATTATTTTCTGAGCATGTTATAAGTGGAATTCAAACCTGCCATATTTACCTCCAAATTGGATTCAAATGAATTAATCAATGCAGTGTGTGATATATATTAGGGGTGTAACAGTACATGAATACAGTCAGACAATGAGTACAGTCAGTCACAGATGATTCACACTCCAATCCAGAAGGGGGGGTGTGCGGTAATGCAACACTGTTTGCTAACCTTCACAACAGGAAAAAGCGCAGAAGAAGAAGAACAGATGATCTATGCATAGATATGTTTACGTGTAATCTCTCAACCAGTGTTTCAACCGCAGAAAGACATCAATAAAACAGCTTGAGAATAATATCTGACGTAGCATTACATTTACCTCAGGCAAGTCATTCAGTGTCCGCAGCATGTTAGTTCACTAGAGAAATTAACTCTAGAGGAGCATTTCACTAAATATATGTCCTCTATTAGCTTATATATTCATTATATTTACTTTACCTGTTAGTAATGTCTTAATTATTTAATATATGTTTGAATAAATTTGTCATGACAACAAGTTATGACAGTAACTGTGTAAATTATCATATTTCAGAAATGTATTGCAGGTTAGGATACAGTGTTAAAATAAAAAATAAAAAAAGGTATGAAGTTGCAATTATTTGAAGAAACATTTTCACATTTGTTATACAACATAAATGATACAAATTCATTCCTCAGACAAGAACTTTAAAACAGGTTTGTGTTTTTTAAATGCTTTATGAATTGGACAACTGTTATGTAGTAACTTTTGAGCAACTTTGAAGGATGAACATGTTTTGTTTTGTTTTTTTTTTGTTGAAAAAAACAAAACAAAACAAAACATTAATGTCTCCAAGTAAATGTTAAAACAGTGTTAGTGTTAATGCTAATATTCTAGTGGGTTTGAGAACTGCTCTGAAAAATCCTGGTGCATGCTGTGAAGCTTCAGCAACTCTATATTGAGATTAGCATATCAAATACAGTGTAACAACACAAAGATGCAGAAAACAAAATATCAAACTCAAACATAAAAGGAACTGATTCAGATTTTTGTCCTAAAGCTGGCAAGAAATATATCATGTACACACATGTGCACACATCTAACCATCCCTCTCCTTTATCAGACACCGCATTCATCTCCCTATATGAGGCCAAGGATAGGGCATGATTAGGAGCAATGAGCTCTCCCAGCAGGGCCTGGCAATAAGCCCTCAGATCTCTGCAGGGGAGCGGGGCAAGGTGAAGACAGAAATTCAACCCTCCGGCCCTCCCTCACCTGTCCCTGTCTCCCTCCATCCATCCCAACGCTTCCAGTGGCAGTGAGGATGAAGGCTGGAATAATCACTCACATCCCCCGGCTGCAGTAACTCCATTAGTATTCGACACCGATGAAGTTTCATCCACAGCAGCGTCCACATAGTTAAAAAGACAACACGGCAATACCTGAATACACTCTATTAATAACTTATGCCAAAATATGAATGCCAACCAGGATATATTTGGCTTAATTTAGGTTAAAATAAGATTATTAACAAATGAATTAATTAACAAATGACTAAGATTTCTTCTTTTTTATTAAACAGTGGTTTATTGAACAAATTGTGTTTCTCTCTTTAAATAAATTCAATTATAATTATAATTTTCGTAAGGATTTTTGTACTCTAATTCATTTTTGAAATATGATCATTCACAAAGTTACTGTCATAACTTGTTTTCATGACAAATTTATTTAAACATATATTAAACAATTGAGACATTACTAACAGATAAAGTAAATATAATGAATATATAAGCTAATATAGAGCATATATTCCCCTCTAGTGTTAATTTCTCTAGTGAACTAACATGCTGCGGACACTAAATGACTTCCCTGAGGTAAATGTAATGCTACGTCAGATATTATTCTCAAGCTGTTTTATTGATGTCTTTCTGCAGTTGAAACACTGGTTGAGAGATTACACGTAAACATATCTATGCATAGATCGTCTGCTCTTCTTCTCCTGCGCTTTTTCCTGTTGTGGCCGTCAGCAAACAGCCTTGCATTACCGTACGTGCCCCCTACTGGATTGGAGTGTGGATCGCCTGTGACTGAATGTATTCGTCGTCTGACTGCACCGAACCATGATGGTTCGGGATGAATACATGTACCGTTACACTCCTAATATAATAGATGTACAACACTTAAGATTCAACTGTATTCCTGTATACATCCAAATCTACAACACACATTATACAAGTGGAAGAGAAAGAGGAGATGTAGTTTTAAAAGCCTTCAGTGTGAAGTAAAGGTCAGTGCTTGAATCTGGTTTCTTCAGATCGCACTGATGTGCATTATGTGTTCTGGCCTTCAGTGGCACGTTTTCCTCAAGCACTATCGACTGGCTGCCCTGAACTTATGTACAATCACTGTACAGCAATAAATTCCAGCTTAACTCATCAAGAGCAGAATGTTTCAGACATGCTCAGCACAACAGGACCCTAAATGGCATCCGTGTTCGATTCAGTCGAGTTGCAAAGCCTCAAGGTCATGTGATTTCAGAGTGAATTCCTTCTCTGCCTCTCTGAAATAAGCAGCAGAAACAATCCCACACAAGATGCTTTTGTCAATGCGAGAACCTGAAGAATGTGTTTTACTCGCTTCCGAATTAAATGCAAGTTTTAATCAATACAAACTTAAACATTCGCGGTCAAACCGCAGGGCCACTGGTGGCAGCTAATCTTTAATTTGATACATCTAGCACATATGACAGTATCGCTCGACAGCACAGCAGGATCTGGCCTCAGAACCTCCATTATGCATCAGCGTTTCCTGCATTGCATGTCAGTCAGACTCGGGGTAGATCAGCCACAGCTGGGAGAAAGTTCAGTCAGTATATCAGACAAACCATCAAGTCCAACGGGTATATTTCACTCTTTCACTGTCCCTTTTCTTGTACGTGGCATGAGTCTTGCATACTTCCAGCCTTCCCTCCTCTATGTTCTCTCTCTCTCTCTCTCTCTCTGCACCTGTCTTATGGGTCACTAGTCACTCTGATGGGCTCTAAAAGCAGACAGACCCATTCTAATGGAACAGTGTCTGCTGTAACAAACACACACACATTCAGACCAAGAACCAAAAACACCTGCTGGGACCAGCACAAACTAAAAACATCTCACACTGAGAGCCTGACAGATGGGACTGGACATCAGCACACACCGTCACATCATTTACACCGCATAAAAAAAAACCCTGTGGATTTGCTTCCTGTTTTTACATTGGATGTCGAGTGGTGACCCACCACAGTTGCAAAACTGTTTATTGAACAAACACTGAAACTCAGATTTTTTTACCACATACCGTAAAACACACCATGGTTGGAACAAACCATGCGTTTGTCACAAGTGCGCCCAGATTTAAAGGGGTCACGAATCGAGAAATCAACTTTTCCTTGAGCTTTTCATATATAAGAGGTCATCATACTATAAGAATATCCTGTAAGTTTCAGAACTGAAAACTTCCTTGTTAGTCCAATAAAAGCTTTTATTGACACCAGACCCAGCGAACGACTGATCCTGGAAGATAGGTGAAACTCCGCCTCCGCAGAAGAAATCATCATTACATCGTTAGCCCCGCCCACTGGTGTATAAGTGAGATGAGGAGGAGAGAAGAGCGATACAGGACTAAAATAACATTACCTTTCAAAGCATCCTAATGCTAGGAATATGGTTATTTATTTTCAACAATGTGAATGTCTCAGTTGAGCTTTATTTATTTGTATTCGGTACATTTCGCTGTGGATTCTTTAACTCAATCGCATTTCGGCGCAAACAGACTTTTACGATATGGACTCGACAGTAATGCAACAACATGTCAGTAACTGTGTTAATTCTAATGCCTGATCTGATGTTAATGATTCATGTACAGTCTTTGTGTAAATCAAACCAGTTACTAAACGTTCAACTTCATGTTGTTTCTCTTAGTAAAATGAAAATAATCTTATTTAAACGGTGATTAAAGTATATATAGAAAGCGATCAAAGAACGCTCCCTTTACAATCGCTGGAGCTGTCAATCAAACAGCACAAGTTTCAGTGACTGATGCCAAAACTCACGCTTTATTCAACAAATCTCTTAGTTATATCGCGTTTGCACTGTTAGTGATGATGAAAGCATTCGTTAGTGTGCAGAAACTGAGTTTTCATGCGCTCAACAACATGTCTGTGATCGACTACAATGTTCATCACTGCAACCTTTCATGCCTCGATCTAAATATAATGGCAAAGATCTAAATGTGATGCTATAATCAATACGTTTCACGATTAGTATACCTTGAGAGCTGTAATAGTAAAAATGTGCTAAAAGTTTGAGAGAGAGTAATACTGAGCTATTTCATACGCAAAGCTGTCAGCCAATCACAGCAGTGGGCGTCTTACACTGAAGTCTCACAGCAGACACGCCCCTTCAAACAGAGCGTTCAAATAAACAGGGCGTTCAAATAAACAGGGCAGGAAAAATCCCTTTATTTCTAAATGATGACAGATTTTTGATGTAAAAATCATACTAACATTATAAGTGCACCCCAGGAAACATTATAAAACAATAAACCAACGCAGTTCATGACCCCTTTATATACGCAATTGAACAATTGAAATTCATACAACATGACTTAGTAAAAAATATGTATAGATAGATAGACTTATATTATGAAATGTTGCAATCTATTGTCTCATTCGCCTGTAAAAACGACACTTCAACCTCCAATTACTGGACCCCGTGTTTAAATATTTAGCTGTGCTGTTTTTCTGGAACTGGTCGAGGGATTCAACATGCTCCAATAACAGATGACATCACAGAGCGCCTGTCAGAGAAATTCACAGAATTTACTCGAGGTTTTGGCAAATCTCACCATGTAATTTAGTGAAGTAGGAGCTCTGTTCCCCTCATCTCCTCCAGGGAGATTAATTTCATATCCAGTGTCACATTGCGTTTTGTTTTTCCAGTAAATATTAAAGTCTCCCAGTAGAATCAGATAAGACCACCAAACACACAGAGCGCTCTATCTCAGAAACGCTCTTCTAGTTGCCAGTTGGAGGATGCCAATAAGTCTCTCGCTCTCTCAAACATCATTTGAATGTGGATGGATTACTATGCTGCTTTGAATGCCAGCTTAAAAGGTGAGGTGTGTGATTTCTACATCAAAAACAAATAAAAGCTACACACTTCACCTTTAGAGCAATATTAGGTCACATTCTGGCTCAAGCTAGTTTATGCTGGTTAGTTCATTTCTCCTGTTTAGGCGCAGTGAGATTTTCTTCTTCTCTGCATTATAATCTGTGGTCATTTCGAAGTACTTTATTGCCATGATTGTTTTACATATAATATGCATCCAAAGCATCTATAAAAGTAGCAAGAGGAAAGAGAAGAAAAAATAACATGTACTGTCATAATGGTAAAAATAATAACAATTTACAACATAAATAAGAGTGTCCTCCACCAGTCCTCCATTTTTCAGGCTTGAATTTTGGAGTTTTGAAGGTGTTTTGAAGAGTTCCACTCTTATTAGATTTATGGCAGTGAAGGAGAAACTGTCTCAAGCTCAGCAGTATCACAAGGAGCACAGGCTCTTTCTTCCTTTTGAATCCATATTTCCCTCTCTCTCTCTATCCCTCTTGTTATGTTGTCCTTCACTTTCAAAGTGGGGCAGCGGCAGGTGAAAGCCAGAGTTCTCGATCTGCTGGTCTGGCCAGTGGCTTGTTTTCCAGCGGTGATCTTCGGTGCCTGGGAGAGCAGTTTCTCAACGCTCACTCTCATTAATCAAGATTCTCACTAAACCCAGAGTCCAAATGATTCTAATTACTTTTCATTATGCTCCTGCTGGCCCAGGGATACTGTTGCTTTCTGTCACTTCTTCAGAAGATGCACCAGCCCAAAGCATTAAATGATTAGTTCACTTCACAATCAAAATAATTTACTCACCTTCATGTCATCCAAGATGTTTATGTCTTTCTTTCTTCAGTGGAAAAGAAATGAAGGTTTTTGAGGAAAACATTCCAGGATTTTTCTCCATATAGTGGACTTCACTTGGGTTCAACGGGTTGAAGGTCCAAAGGTCAGTTTCAGTGCAGCTTCAAAGAGCTCTACATGATCCCAGATGAGGAATAAGAGTCTTATCGAGAGAAACCATCGGCCATTTTCTAAAAAAAAATAAAAAATGATATACTTTTAAACCACAAATGCTTGTCTTGCACTGCTCTGTGATGCTCCACGCATTATGTTGGAAATTCACTTAAAAGTGAACCTATTATGCTTTTTTATGTAATGTTGCTGTTTGAGCATGAAAAAGGTCTGCAAAGTTCCAGTTCTTCTCTATATCAGTGTTTCTGAACTCCATCTTAAGTTTTCTTCACAATATTCCTCATTTAAATAATTAATACACAGAATAAAGGGGCGGGGCCTGGTTGAGTTAGTAGTAGCGTGTTGAAACTGGTGGTTATGGTAAGGGGCGGGACATTTCCCAAACACCAATCACAACACACTGCTCCAGCCGACCAATTGTGCTTTTCAGAAGGCGGGGCTTCATAGAGACAGGAACTAAACAGAGCNAGGTCAGTTTCAGTGCAGCTTCAAAGAGCTCTACATGATCCCAGACGAGGAATAAGCCATTGGCCATTTTCTAAAAAAAATAAAAAATTATATACTTTTAAACCACAAATGCTCGTCTTGCACTGCTCTGTGATGCTCCATGCATTACATTGGAAATTCCTGGTTGAGGGCCTGGTTGAGTTAGTAGTAGCGTGTTGAAACTGGTGGTTATGGTAAGGGGCGGGACATTTCCCAAACACCAATCACAACACACTGCTCCAGCCGACCAATTGTGCTTTTCAGAAGGCGGGGCTTCATAGAGACAGGAACTAAACAGAGCATTACTGACAGACTGGGAAGCGAGGAGCTGAACAATGGAGAATATGAGGAAAATAATCAACATTCAAGCAGGAAAACCTGTTCTAGTAGAGCACAAAAACAACATCAATACTTTGTAAAAGGGCAAAATAGGATCTCATTAAAGCAAAGAATGTTACCCAAATAATAAAAAGTATTTTTGGGAGAAGTTCAGTACTTTCAAAAATTTCTTTAGCTATCAACCTTGTTCTTCATCTTTTCCTTTCTTTGTTCTACAGTATTTCTCTTTTTTTCTCCCATGTTGTGGCTTAATGTGGTTTCCTGGTGGCGTGCAGTAACCTTGGTAACCAGGTTGACGAGTACCGCAGGATAGATGGGGTGTGGTTATCTATTTCCGCTGTTGAGAAGTCCAGAGGATGTGTCTGCAATATCCCAGCTGAGAGCCTCGGGGAAACAGAGGCGGCTCTGGAATGTTCTGGCAGACTGACACAGATTGCCATCACTGCCATCAGACAAGAACTGGGAGCATATGTCATGTTTTATCTAGAGCAATTTTAGCCAAATTAAATATTATGAAGATGTTACATATAAACAAAAGTGGGTTTATAGTTAAAGGCAAGAAACTACACGCAAAACCATTGTTTTCACATGCACATTGAATAAAGCCAGGCTCAAAGTGACAATGTTCTCTTCTGGAAATGTATGCAAATTAGTGCATATTTAATGAGATGATGGGTCATTTGCATATTTCAGAAAACTTTTAATACCAACAAGTTAAAGCACTCCATGTGTCTCCAGTGGTTTAACCTCAATTGTACGAACTAGTTTTTTTATTATTATTATTATTATAATTTTACATATATTGACATGCAATAACTCAGAAAGCAAATAAGGCAGGTGAAGCAACTTTTGGTGAAGTTCCCCTACATGTTAGCTGCATCTGGATCAAATTTTGTGGTGATAGCATAAAGAAATCAAAAGTTACAGCATTTGGAATCAAGGAGGCCTTTTTGTTTAGCCTTTGACGCCTCCTAATGGATATTTTTTAAATCATTCCTCCATGAGGAATATCTTGTGATCTACACAAGGGCTTATGTTCATTTTGGACTAATTTCAATCGAGAGCATCTACTGTGCCATTTTTGATGATCTATGCAATTATGAGCGAAAATGCCACGTGAAATCTACATATTTGTTTTTAGTTATCTGTGGAGTTTTATGTGTCATAACTCTGAGGAATATCCCGTGATCAAATATATTGAATTGGTTTATGCTTTTATTTTCATTTAATCGTAAATCTGCTGTAAATAATGACATGCCATTTTACAAGTCAAGTCAAGTCACCTTTATTTATATAGCGCTTTTTACAATGCAGATTGTGTCAAAGCAGCTTTACATCGATAACTGGTACATAATTTTGGCTGCACAGCAGCTCTTAAAGAATAGTGTCAATGCAGGCAGATCAAAACACTGTTGATTAAATGTCAAGAATACTGTTGAATATCAAATGTCAAGTCAAATGTCAAGTGTCCCCAACTAAGCAAGCCAAAGGCGACAGCGGCAAGGAAACCAAACTCCAACAGGTGACATCAGGTGGCAAACAGATGGCAAATAGGTACACAATCAGAGCATGTTTCATGAAGTTACAAAAACATGACAAATGCCGCATCCGTATGTTTTAACATATGGGTCTTGCAGGGCTTCACTTACAAAAACTCACGTTTAGTCAAAGCGGCTGCACTCCTGTTTAGAGGGACGTTGATCAAAATGGTTAGATGCATGTACACTGGTGGTACACTTCGGGTTTAAATGGTTAAACCACTGGAGTCACATGAAGTACTTTAATGAAATCTAAACCTTGAATACTCTCTAACACTTGATGGGTGCTCCATTAAATCTTCGTCCTCAGTTAGGAACCTGGGTGTGCTCTTTGATACCAATCTTTCATTTGAAAGTCATGTTTCTAGTATCTGTAAAACCGCCTTCTTCCATCTAAAAAATATATCTAANGACATTGGCTTAATGTAGCACCATCTTGTATATGTTACATATTACCACGCTTGCTTGTACAGCTTATTTTTAACCACTTATCTTTTTTCTGTGCTTCTAATATGTAAAGCTGCTTTGAAACAATTACCAATTGTAAAAAGCGCTATATAAATAAATTTGACTTGACTTGAAATCTTTACTACCTTTCTAGACCTTGAAAGTGGTAGCTGGCATTGGCTCTCTATGGAGGGACAGAAAGCTCTCAGATTTCATTAAAAAGATCTTAATTTGTGTTCTGAAGATGAACGAAGGTCTTGTGGAACGACACAAGGGTGAGTAATTAATGAGAGAATTTTCATTTTTGGATGAACTAACCCTTTAATGTGTACTCTAGTGCAATGCTTAGCCCCATAAACTGCCAGGAATGAGTCTAAATTAAAAAATAAACATCGGCCCATCAGAAATCAAGCATCTAAACTGAAAGAAATTCAACCCAACATTCCACTTCTGAAACCTTTCTGTCAGCTACTGTATATCAGATCAAGTGCATGTCATGGGGATTCCACCTCACCTGAGCTCACACTGAGTTTCCAGAGCTCGGTCTGTTTATCAGCTCTCCTCAGCACTTTTATACATGCTCACTGAATTATTGGCTGTAAATGTATTGGCAAGTTTCACATGAAGGTGATGTTGAAGATCGTAAACTTTGACAACAATCTATTTTCCATCTAATAATTCCCATTTGAATCGCTTGTATTATGAGGAAAAATTTTCTGCAGATTAAACAGACTTCAGTCCTGAAGGCATCTAAAATGATATGTAAACAGATTCTCGCTATAAACCAAATTTAGACAAAGAAACACAAGACATTAGCTTAAACCTGTTAATTGCTTCAATTCCTGGGAGATTTTTGTCCTCTCTTTGTGATTCCACACAGGACACCCCGTTTTGTTCCCATTACGCCGGTGATTTGTCATCGGAGCAGCTGTATTTCCTCGGGGTCAGGTTTATCCCTTTACTCTTCCCTTTGGGATGCTGCAGAGATGAGGAATTATTTGGGATTTTCATGTATCACAGCACTTTCTGGTCTTGTCGAAAGATAGAGCGAACATATACCCTCCCAAGCACACACACAACCTTGTCAAACACACAAAAACGTACACACACACACACACACACACTTTTCTCCCTCTGTTGTTCATTTGTCTGGTATGAGCTTAGAGTCCTCTCTAATTGGCACCTGAGTTTGGCTACACAACAGTCTGTCAGCTGTGAATGACAGAGAGACGAGTCTGGGGAAAAGGTATCATTATTTGCCTTACACACAAATGCATCCTCAAAAAACAGGGTAGAAAGTCATTCTTCACAGAGAAAGTGCTTACTGCCTGCACTGAGACACTGTTTGGTTGTGTCGAGTTAATGGCATTTTCATAAAATTCACAAATAGTCTAATAACATCAGGAAAACGATATCAGTTAGCATTACTATTCATCTGAAAAAGGAGAGAAAAAAGGTTCCATTACAAACCGTTTCAAACACCCATTTCACACTTTAAAGGGGACCTATTATGCCTATGATTTAATATCAGTCTCTGGTGTCCCCAGAATGTGTTTGTGAAGATTCAGAACAAAATACCCCACAGATCATTTATTATACCATTTTTGAGTGGAAGGAAAAACATGCAGTTTTCGTGCATGTGTCTTTAAATGCAAATGAGCTGCTGCTCCCCGCCCCCTTTCCCGAAGAGGGCGGAGCCTACAGCTCTAGAGCTGTCTGTGAATGTAAACAGCAGGGACAGAAATTACATGTGTATATTAGATCTGTGTATTAAAGTGACAGTAGCGTAATATACAGTATCTACTGCTGTTAATATGAACCAAACAACAAAAGAAAAACAGAAAACCACACACTGCTCTTGACTGAATAACTTTAGTAGCTTTAATAAGAATACATTTCTAACTTGAATGCTGCTGTTAAATGATAAACATGGAGGACCGTGTACAGCTCACTGAGGGCGGGTCTATGCTAATAGGGCGGAGTCCGTCAGCAGTCGTGGGCGGGGCCTAAGCATTGTGACACAAAAGCTACAATCTGCAAACGACTTGTTCTGAGACACTGTTTATGATTTATGGGGATTAAAAAATAGGAGTGTGTGGATTTTCATCATTATAGGGTGGTGTGTACACACACTGCCAACACATATTAATGTTCAAACACCATGTAAAAGTGAATTTTCCATAATAGATTCCCTTTAAATAGTGCTCCAAAATTAAATGTGCATAAATAAAAATAAAAATAAATGAACGTTAAATAAATAAATAACATGTTATATGTTAAGTATATACAAAGTATATGTTAAATAAATACATAAAAAAGTCAAATAAATGAAATATATTATGTTAAATAAATACTTTAATAAATTATAGGACATAAATAAATAAATACATAAACCACTAGTAAAACATCTACAATAATATTATTAAATATTTGCATTTATGTTGCTTGTGAAATCTATTTTGTAAGAATACATTTTCAATAGCTATCAATCAAAACAAATCCATCACAGTCCATAATTGTGTAATTACAGTCAACTGTTTTTAAGTGAATCATGCTAACTAGCCAAACCATCAACTAACACACTCACATTTAAGACGGTAGAGCATGACACTATCAACACCAAGGCCATGTGTTTAATTTACAGGACATACTGATAAAATGTATAGTTTGAATGCACTGAAACTCACTCTAGATTAAAGCATCCAACTGAGTAAAAGTGAGGAGACGAGTCGAGGCGAATGTCCTTCTTTGTGGCGGGGGAGGTTTGGGGGTGAATTCACACACACACACACAGACACAAAAAAATAATCGCAATTCGAGGAAAATCAATTCCTTCAATTTGTGGCAATTCTGTGGAGAGGTTTTTCGACGGCGACGCAACAAAAGACACCCTTGCCAGGCAATTACACATTATCTAATAGAGTTCACCTGAAGTCTACTAACCACTGTAGATGTGAAGTGTGCTGGGAAAACACAGAAACAAGAGTCGATAGTTTCATCTTATATTGAGTGTCATAGTCGCCGACGCTTCATGACGTCCCAATCGAAAGACTAGCATGTCTAATTTTTTTCGGTCCTCCTCGACGGATTCCATCACATATGTGACGTTTACCAACTTATACCCAGTGTTGAGGGCAACGTGTTACAAGTAACGCAAGTTTTTTTTTTTAAACTATTTTTTAACTAACTTTTGTTTAACTATGTTAAATATCACAGATATACTTTATGTATTTAATCTCACTTTATTAACCAATGTCTTTGCTGCTGACCTTCGATGATCCAATTCAACCATACTAATAAGCAAACATGACTTTAGATAAACATTGCATCTGTTTCTTTTTTTTTATTGCTGAAGAGTTTTGAACTGCGCCCTCTACTGTACAGACGTACATTTGCATTTCCTTCAGCCTGAGGCTTATTCATGTCACTTTTAGTGTGAAAGGGCCTTTACAATTGCCAAAAATAGAACCTTTGTTTCTTTAAAAAAAACAAACAAGCCCAGGTGAGAAAAAGTAACGCAAAAATAATGTAACACATTACTTTCCATAAAAAGTAAATAAGTAACGTAATTAGTTACTTTTTAAGGTAACTATCGCAATATTTTAATGCATTAATTTTAAAAGTAACTTTCCCCAACACTGCATAAATCCTCTCCCGTGGCCTCATGGGATAGTAAAGTGTCCATCGAATGCACATTTCGGCATCCCGGGATGTTTTGCCTACTGTTTTTCGAAAACTATGTATTTGGACATACTACTCTGTTGGCGAACTGTTTTTCACATACTATATAGTAGAGAAGTATTCGTGTGAGAATGACACAAAAGAGAAGAGATTGTTGAATAAAGTCGTTAATTTTGTTTTGTTTTTGCGCACAAAAAGTATTCTCGTCTCTTCATAACATTAAGGTTGAACCACTGCAGTCACATGACTTTTTTAACGATGCCTTTAGTACCTTTCTGGACCTTGACAGTGTTGATTATATTGCTGTCTATGGACGAGTCATATACCTCTCAGATTTCCTCAAAAATATATTTTAAAAATTTGTGTTCTGAAGATGAACGAAGGTCTTACGGGTGTGGAACGACATGAGGGTGAGTAATTAATGACAGAATTTTTATTTTTGAAAACTAACCCTTTAAAGACGTGTTCACCACACAAGAATTTAGGAATCATAATCTGATAATCTGACACAGAGACTATCACAACAGACAAAAATACTGTGTACCCTGAACCCAATAAGAGCTCTGATTGGCGTAGCTTTGATGTTTTAAAAATGTCTCATTCGATCACATCAATGCATTGTATTTGGATGTTTCTTTCTTGAAACCCTGCAAGACACAGAGGACCCTGAAAGGCTGAGTTTCCTACGTGAAATGTCAAACATGACCACAGCAGCTTGGAGCTGCACATTTTCAGCATGGCAGCAGGTTATCATCTCCAGTGGGGAGTTTGTGTCTGAAGTGGTTTAGATAGAGGGTCAATGTTGCCTCCAACAGGCTTGAAGCAGCAACACTTCTGTAGTGTTAGGATGTCAGGCATTTTTCACATATCAAAAGTTAATTGTTCATTGAATGTTCAATACTGGTTTCTTCGTTTGAAGTATACCGTTCAAATGTTTGGGGTCGGTAAGATTTTTAAAAATGTTTTTGAAAACAATATTTTTGAATATTATTTGTTGTTTTCTACTTTAAAGCAATAGTTCATATCAGAATTAAAATTTCCTGATAATTTACTCACCCCCATGTCATCCAAGCTCTTTCTTTCTTCAGTGGAAAAGAAATGAAGGTTTGTGAGGAAAACATTCCAGGATTTTTCTCCATATAGTGGACTTCACTGGAGTCTTATCTAGAGAAACCATCGGTTATTTTCTAAAAAAAAATAAAAAATTATATACTTTTTAACACAAATGCTCATCTTGCACTGCTCTGTGATGCTCCATGCATTACGTAATCACGTTGGAAAGGTCTTTTTCCATTTTGGAAATTGTATTGCCATCACTTTTCATGCACTATCCCAAAATTTGCTTAGAAATATGCAGATGAAAACGTGTTTAGTGACTGCAAACGCAAACATACTCAGTAATCATTCGTGGTAACATGTATTGTAAATATGGCAAGCGTGCCTACACTCATCTCTCCAAACACACGCATGAAACACAAATACTCATTTGCTTGCACATAAACATCAGGCTTTATGGGTTTTCTATATGAAGGACCGATCCATCACGCCAGTCCCTGAAGAGTTGTGAAATATAGCTCGCCTAGGGCAAGTTTGCTTTGCCTTTATACCAGGGAATGGAAGCATAAGGTCAGACTGTACAAGTGCAAAGAAAAGGGCTAACATAACTGATGATTATCTCACGTGTGTGTTAAATAAAAAGGATGTAAGAGTGCTGAACTCTTTCTTTAAGAAACAGTGTAAATGGGTGGAACGGCCTAAAGCGCTCCTACATCTGTCAGAGTTAAAAGGGAGAAAGACTGCACATTTATAGGCCCTTGAAAACATTAATGCTGTCACAGATTTGGTGGTCATTAGTAGCCATATGTCAAGTTCAGGCAACACAATGATTTTCTCCACAGCACAGTTTGCTGCAAAAACAAATGTTTCAGACTCATCATCCATGAATTGTGAGAACACGCACAGCAGCCACACACAGCCACACAATATTTCTCCAATAAGCATGCTGGCAAGCAGCAAACCTGATAGCTTACAGGCATGAGAGATTACATTAGCATGCTTTAATGCAATTTCAGGATCCTGCATTGTTTGGCCCTGTAAAGAAATCTATTGCTCTCACCAGAGACAACTAGAAGCCAAGATGAAGGAAATAGAGCGCCGCGGAGGAGAGGAAAGGGGATGGGCTGGTTATTATAGAGGTTTATGTAGTGGCGGTGTACAGGGACGGTCGTTCGAGTGGTGTGTTTGTCCTCTGATAAGGCCCGTGTTCCCGGTGCGCACGGACTCCCAGGTCCAATATGATTTGGACAGACAGATGGTGGATCAGAATGTCCAATTTCCTGCCACTGGAAAGGCAAACTGGATGGCGGATATCACTGGATCTTTGGCCTGGGCGTCTGGGCAGTCCAATCAGCTTAATGGCTTAGTTGTCTGTGGAGACGTGGAGGACGGACACTGCTGGACTGGACTGTGATCAGTTTATTTGGAGCTGAAGATGAACACTAGTTATCTGAATCAATTCACTCACTCAAATGCATTGTGTTTGAGATTAATCAGATATAAACATAACACAAATACATACACTACCGTTCAAAAGTTTGGTTCCGATTGTTAGATGATGTTAGATTTGGCGCCAGTTTACAGGGGTGTAAAAATGACTTTAGAAAGACGGCAGCATCATTATTTTATTTTTACACAGAAATTGGTTGGTTTATTGGTAAAATCTGTTGACTTTAACAATTTGTGTTTCGATTTATGCCAACACTGACAGTTGATCAAATATCAAAAAGCACTTCTTGTGTTTTTTTTTTTTGCTTCAAGTTTGCATGCCACAAACCCGCCTCCTTTCATTTGCTCTGGATGAATATTGTTGGTGTTACAGGGCTTGAATTTCAGCATTGGATTGTGTGTATTGCGCATAATTTTACTCATTCCCGCAGATTTTGCTCTCATACTCAAAGTGCGCCACATAAAACCGCTTCTCAGTACTGAATTGAGTTCTTTTTCGCTGCTTATTGCTCTTAAACAGTCTAATACACACAAAATAATGTCAAAAATGCCTTGGCGAGTATTCACGTAAACACAGTCAGTTATGTTTGAAGTGAACGTAAACAGTTGAGAAAGAAAACACGTGTAACAGTATAATGGATACGTGCATCAGCTCTTAAAGTGACAGCAGCCTAATAAACCTGCTGACAAATTATGAGATAATATTAAATTATATATATATATATAGCAGTTTTTCCCCATGGTATTAGTGTCAAAATTGTGGCCAGTGAAAATTCTAATTAATTTTGGTAGCTGGTGAGCAAAAAAGTTCATGTCAAGCCCTGTCTATATATTCACCAATCCTGTTTCTCCCACTATATGTAATTTTCTTTATCAATAAATATTGCAAAAAGCCCTGAAAATAATTCAACAAACCATCATTTGATGCTGCTTCAGAGTAAGAAATTACACAAAGGTTGGGCATGTCTGTCTGGCCCCAGCCAAAATAAATACATATAAACTGAAATGCCCTATTCAAATGATTAGCAAAACAAAATGAATATTCACATCTAAACGCTAGCCAAATTAAGTCATAACTCAAATTCAGCTGCTGCTAGAGGGAGGTTGGCAAACCCGTCAAATAACGTCCTTCAAGCTATGTGAGGCCTGAGCAACATTAATTTACCATATTTAACATTTATGAAATTAATTACTCTACTCTGTCAAACCAGCACGCAGTAGCCATTAGAACGAGGCAATGCTAATAAGTCATTACTTGTTTGTTTATCAGTAACACAGCATGCTCAAAACACATTTTCCTCTTGCTTTCTCATCAGTATCTGTACAGGGTTGAACGGCAGGTAATTAAGGGCATATGTCACTGCACACAGCTAGATCTTATAGAGTCCAGTATTCACTGCCATGCCCTCACTGACCAATACATCCTCCCTAGCTGCCAATAACAATGATGTCAGCAGCACTTTCCCACTGACGGCACAGTAGTTGATCCTCACGGTTACACATACACTTTGTCAGAGTGACAGAACTCCAAGGCTTTTTCTTTTGTGATCTGCAAAATGGCACAGATCATTAGTTCTCGGTCAAAGTAAACCTCTGACCTCCTTACGTAATGCTAGACAACATACACCTGCACTGCAATCAATAAACTCTTGTCTTGTGCAGTATATTAAAATGAAAGGGATGTACTTGATTTCTGAAAAAACCTAATTCAACTCAGAGAAATTATATGAACTGTTAAAAAAAAAAAATCAAAGTTCAATGCAAAGAGAAATATTTTCTTTTACAGAAATCACTTTTGAAGGACTACAACAAAAGGCTGGTAAGGACTACAACGAGCTTCTTCCCAGGTTGGTGACATCACTAACCCTAAAATGTACATAAACCCCGCCCCCGAAAAACACGCAACAAAGGGGGCGGGGCCATGTTGGGGTGCTTTAGAGAAGAGGAAGAGTTGTTGTAGTAGAGTGTTGTTGTCATGCCGTCATTTTAAGCCGGACTGCTTCACAAACGAGGGTCAATTCAACACAAAAGATGAACATGACGTCACATGCTAGTGGATGAGTTGAATCAACTCCACAGCAACTACATAAATTTATACACTAACCATTCAGAAACGTCCAGTTTCATTCTAAAAGTTGTAACTTCTTCCTGAGTCTCTCCATCAGTGTCGACTCCGGTTTGAACAATGTGAGGCTGAACAGCGTAACTGACAATCCTCATTTTGGCTGCGTGAGATTCTCCGGCTTTGTTGTTGTTGAGCAACCGAAGCGCGAGCTGTTAAAGCTCCACCCTCTTCTGGAAAGGGGGCCGGGAGCAGCAGCTCATTTGCACTTAAAGGGACACACACAAAAACGGCATGTTTTTGCTCACACCCAAATAAATCATCATCATCATTAAATAAAAAGATATCAAATAAATGCAGTCTTGATGAGCATAAAATACTTTTTTAAACAAAACAATCAAACAATGAAACAATCTTACTAACCCCAAAATTTTGAACAGTAGTGTAGTCAGGAATTAGTATTCAGACCCGAGTACTGACAACTTATTATTAGCATGTTTCAAAACCTATGAATTTGATGGGCAACCCCCTTTTTTTTTTCATCTGGATAACCGGATAATACCACAACATAAGTAGTCTCAGACACCAGATGCATATGACATTATGGCACCTATCAGAATCCACCTGAAAAAAGCTGATGTTTAAATGTGGATTAGTTAATACAACAAAGGCTTCTGAGAAAGAATTATTCACTGGATTGGCCAGAAATACAAGGTTAATCCTTACAAGATACTCAGCGTTTAGACTGGGACACTTTGTAGCAGCTAAACTAAATATGTAAGATATGCATGAGCAAAATTTTATTTTCTGCTTTGTGATACTTACAATATCAAATATTTGAGATATACCTGCATGTAAAAACATGTCAGTCAAGAATAAGTTGGTAAGTGGACTGGACCAATACTGATAGTCAAAACTTTGTCTACACAAGACATTTCAAGAAGTAATTCCACCTTGTGGGTGGACCACATAGAAATACTATCAAATGAGTTTAAACATCACACACTATTAGGAAACCCATATTTGATAACGTTATATACTGACAGAGCAACACACAAAGGGAGATCTAAACAACCTTTAGGCTTTATTTAAGAAAACACCAATGTAGAAATGCCACAGTGATAACAGCCGAAGCATCAGCGAGCATTTTATGGAAATGTCTTGGAAGAATGTATGCAAACAAAATCAGAGAGGAGTAATGGCAGGAGATAAGCGAGTAAAGAGAGGCGAAGGTGTGGCGAAGGAGGTATCTGGGTGTATATTTTTAGAGTGCGAGTACATGATGAGACCTGAAGCTCGCTGATCAGCAGGGGAGCTTCTGCTTTTGAGCAGGAGATAACTCAGGCGCGCTGCTCTATTCATCTTCTCTGCCGGGAAGACATTCTCCCAGACATTAAAGCTTCACCGCAATCTTGCTTTCCCTCTTTTATTTCTCTCCAATTCCATTCCCTCCCTTATTCTTCTTTTTGCTCTCATACAGTACATGCACAAAAACATTAAATGTACAGTTCTGTTTCCCATCACAATTCCATCTTTGCATATCCCACCTGATCCACATGGCTTAATGAGAAAGATATGAGTGCCTTTCTCCTGGACTTGTCATCTGCCTAACTTCTGAACTGTAATCCATACACTATCAAACTGTCATCATCAGTCACAATCTGTGTTCCAAAAAAGAAAATATTTTATGCATACAGTGGGGTTCAAATGCAAATGCTGCAATGCAATAATACAGCGGTTCTCTTTTTTTTTTTTTGGTTTGGTTTAAAGCTGAAAAACAAAATACAAAACTGAACCAGACTGTGAGCCATCCTGCTCTTAAACTCCTCTAGACATGCAAAAAGTAAATTAGAGCCATAGTTTTCTCCCACTCTCAAAGGAAGATAAATCTGTGTATCATCAGCATACAAATTAAGACATGCCATGTTTTTAAAAAATTGAGCCCAGGGATAACATAAACAAGGAAAACAAAATAGGGCCAATAACAGAACCCTGAGGAACCCCACAAGTGACAGGCACTGCTGTTGAAACAAAGTTACCATACTTAACAGAGAATGATCTATTTGAAAGATACAACTTGAGCCACTCTAAAACTGTCCTACGAATTCCAGTCAAATGGGATAACCGCTTTATAAGAATCACATGGTCTATTGTGTCAAAAGCTGCGCTCAAGTCCAATAAAATCAGCCTTACCTGCTTCAGTGATTATTTGAAGCATTAACAACTCAGCAAAATCCCCAGAGTTATATCAACCCTGCGCAGAGTACATATGGTCCCTGTCTGAATAGTGTTAAAGTAACACTGAAGCAAAGTTAAAGTTTATGAGATAATTAAGCGATTAATTAAGAGATGATTGAGTATTAGTGATGAACACCTGCTATTAACAAGCAGAATCACTAAAGAAAAGAGAAACACAAAAACTACAGCTGACTTTAACTCTGCATCAATGTTACTTTAACACTATTTAGAGAGGGACCATATGAACTCTAAGCAGAGCTGATTTAACTCTGGACATTTTGCTGTGTAAGAGTGCAGACTCAGTGCTGTGACCTGCCCTAAAACCAGACTGAAATTTGTCTAAGTTGCTAGCTGCAGTTCACTAAACGGCCACAGGTGTCGCTAATAACAAAGGTTTCTGAATTGTACATATAGCAACTTTAATACCTGACATTGACAAGTGTTCTGGATAACTTACAAAGATAAATACATTAAAAAAAGAAAAAAAGCTAAAAGTATTTAAAGTTATGGTAAAAAGCTGTACCAAAGTTTACAATGCACCAAATAAAAACAAAGTTAAATCTAAAATATAAGCTCAGTAGCATTTCAGTCTTACAGTGCAGCATAGGCTAATACTCTAATAAGAACAACAACAAAACATATAAACGTGTATGTAGAAGCACAAAAGAAAACAATCTAGATAACCTAGTCAGCCTTAGTTAGAATAACTGCACTGCATTGCATAACTATGGTTAGTCCAAAGAAACTCAAAGCCATGGGTAACAGGGAAATAAAGCTGTTTGCAGAACATATTTGTTATATTCATTGCTAAACTGAAACACATAATAGTTTTTCTATTTTGTTAGTGTGGCTGAAACAAAATCTCAGACATCCTTACACCAAGAACTCTCACTGCAGGAGAGCTAAATGAATTTCCCCAGTGGGGACTGAGCTCCTGTAAGATAATTCACTCTTGCCTTTATTGCATTTACTCCTGTCTCAGCTCTCTGAAGCTTTATTAGTTTGTTTCAGTCAGGCCGCACTTCTCAATTTGATATTTAAAAAAAAAAGAGAAAAAAAAGTCCATTGCAGATAATTGCTGTTAGAATTACTGCAACCTCGACAAATCATATAAATTTTCACATATCCGGAGGGAAATGGACCTCTGATTGATCAGATGCTCAGGAAATTGAGTCTAAATAAATTATGAAGCATGGAATCATTTTGGACTGTAAGGTAAATACAATGATCTCTCGAGAGTGCTTTAAATAAAATAAATCTCATAGTCTCAGATAGGCTAATGGTCAGTTTGGTGTACTGATCTATATCTAGATTAATGCTGAAGAAGTTGAGTTGTGCATTACTGTCACAGGGTTGCTCAGTTGTACACAAAAAATAATGACAACACAACAGTAGAATCCAAAACGACAACATCAGCCAACAGCGCAACATTACTAACCAACAGCATCAAGAGGACATTCAAAATTGCTGCTTAATAATATGAAGTTCTCTAGGACAAACTCTTTTTGATTTAATGTTAGCATACAGAATATATAAAAACACTACCTTTTTGCAAAGTTTACAGTATAATGTGTAACATACCACAAACTGAATGTGTAAAATACACAAAAACTTAGAAACAAATCAAACCTACCTTAATCTCCCGTTTTGATTTTCCCAGAGTACCTGTGAGTAACGTGAAATGCAGGATCTCTCTTTTGATACTGTGTTGTTAACTTTTGTTTGCTTCGCTGATGTCATTGAATGCCTGAATCATGCAGGTATTTAGTTGGTGCAAGGCCTTATTTTGAGTGATTTTAGCTTTTTCAAACAATCACCTGACTTGTCCATGTGACTCACTCTGGAGCCACATGACCTTATGACAGTCTGTTTTTAGTAAACCCACAATGGAGAAATTTGTGATTGTAATTTTTCTCAACAATGATCTTTACATTAGTATCGTCACATTTTTTTGTTCATCGTACGTGACTGTTGTTTCTGAGAGGCCTGAAGATCGCACACAATGTTTAAATAAAGTGGCCCAATATCTTCCGGCATTTTCACTAAAACATGCTCTAAAATCAAAACCTAATGTGTCTTACTAATAAAAGGCTGCGTGTGATTTAAAATTATAAATCAAATATATGTTTTCTATGTTAATGGGACCATTACACACTGACCTCAATAAGAGCGTAATTTTAGAGGAATGAATTAAAACAGCACTTTAATGAAAAATGAATGTGTAATGAGGCTTGGCGACTCTATCATGCCAACAGTCCTAAAGCACGGAGTGAGCAGTTCTGACATCCATCATCCACTCTGCAATTTAACACATAACCTTTTCAGTTCACGCCACATCAAAACTCTCGCTTTGACATGATTACATTTGCGGATATGATTTTGTGTCAGTAAATGGGACTGAAGATGGGAGGGAGCATTTTTAAACGGCTCATGGGTAAAATGATATGAAACGAGTTACACATGTTAGATTCAGGAATGTTAGTCTCAGAATAATAATTTTAAGTTTAAATAGCATTTTATTAAGTTGGATTTCTCAGGCCAACTTAAGTATGACGAATGACAGTGATGTTTTGCTTTTG
Source organism: Anabarilius grahami (assembly GCA_003731715.1). Classification (NCBI taxonomy): domain Eukaryota; kingdom Metazoa; phylum Chordata; class Actinopteri; order Cypriniformes; family Xenocyprididae; genus Anabarilius; species Anabarilius grahami. The sequence continues at coordinate 1,388,929 of RJVU01061481.1, forward strand.
GCAATCACCACTAATAATATAATATTTCATAATAAACTTACAATATTAAATTATTTTTATAATTTTATAATATTATATATTCTTTAGGTCCCTGGAAGTATGTATTTTCTGTGAATTTGAATGCATAAATTAGTACAGTGCTCAATTTCACATTCAATTGCGAATGGAGCCATGGGGTTTGCCTGGCGCTCACAGCTAGACCAAACCAGCACCTCACAGGATGTGAGAAGCCAAGGAGAGGTCAGGAGCGCTGAAGCTGTCATGGAGAAACAGAGCAGGGTCATACAGCGGTGAATCAAGGTTCCTGACATGATGGAGGGATTAAGTAAGTTTCAGCGGAATGGAATTATCCATTAAGAGAGACAGCAGGCAGAGCCTTCAGAAGACAGCATTGTAAATCAAACGAGTCCAGGGTTTATCTCCTCACCTGACGACCGGGGCCTCCCGAGCCCCTGCAAGGTCACCTGTAACGATGGTGTGGCTGGAGAGGGTGGAGGTTTACTAGCGATCTGGGCCGAGCTCAGATTGAGATTCATGCCCACAAGGTCAAAAAATCCCACTGTAGGCATCTAAACTCTACTGTCTTCATCCACACCGGCCCTGGAGCAAGGTTTGTTGGCCTGCCTTATCTCCCTCCAAGTATTCACTATCCTTTCAATAGGTTGCACATCTATGAATTCCCTCTCTCTCTATCTTCCAGACAAGGATGTGCTTTACAGCTGTAATCTTCTGAAGCCTGTCCTTCAAAGCCACTGGAGGCCTTATGTCAGCCCAGCATTCTCGAGGATAGGAGCTTTTAAAGGGTAATGATGTCCATAGTGTGGGCAGAACATTGCTTTTCATTGGTTCGCTGGTGCCCAGGGGGTGGAAGGTTTATGAAAATGTCACTGATGCACAGAGCATTCAAAGATGATTGATTTCAATGACACAGTGAGTGACCCTAAACCTTGCACTTCTACAAGCTCCAGGGCTTCTGCCTTCGCCTAATGGGCTTAGATAGAATTCTGTCAACACATCATCAACAACATTAAAGAAACAGCCCTCACTCCCAGCAGCAATCACTGCAGCAGCACTGCTGTTTAGAGGTTTCATCATACCAGCGTTTATGGTACTTGACTTGAACTTTCTTAGATTTGAACATTTAAGGCTTAGATGCACTCACAGACCTTTGTTCATTTGTCATGAATTTTCATCTGATGCTCCAATAAAAAAAAAGTGAAATGTACACAAAAATAATGTATGCAATGCAAATGCAATTATATCACTATTGGGATATCTTGGGTTATTTTTTTCTACCCAAGTCCTGGGTTGAGCCTTTTGGGGTTCTATTTTGTGTTACCCAGCTCCTGGGTCAGACGTAACAACCCAGCGTTTGGGTAGTTTTCGTGTTACCCAGCTCCTGAGACAGACGTAACAACCCAGCGTTTGGGTAGTTTTCGTGTTACCCAGCTCCTGGGTCAGACGTAACAACCCAGCGTTTGGGTAGATTTCGTGTTATCTAGCTCCTGAAACAGACGTAACAACCCAGCGTTTGGGTAGTTTTCGTGTTACCCAGCTCCTGGGTCAGACGTAACAACCCAGCGTTTGGGTAGTTTTCGTGTTACCCAGCTCCTGGGTCGGACGTAACAACCCAGCGTTTGGGTAGTTTTCATGTTACCCAGCTCCTGGGTCGGACGTAACAACCCAGCGTTTGGGTAGTTTTCGTGTTACCCAGCTCCTGGGTCAGACGTAACAACCCAGCGTTTGGGTAGTTTTCGTGTTACCCAGATCCTGGGTCAGACATGACCCAGGGGTTGAATTATTTATCATGGGCTTTTTGCACCCTCTTCAGGAGAGAGCATGTCATCGGTAAAATACAGGTTTGTGTACATTTTATTTGATCTAAAAATTAGTTATTGTTCTGTATATTGTTTACTTTTATGCAAAGCAACATACAGGGGTGCGATGTGAGTCACCTAAACAAGATTGGCGTCGGTGTTTTCGCATGATGGAAACACCTGATGCCTTGCATAAAATGTCATGATTTTATTCAAAAATATACAGAATATAAATACTCAGGATGTCGAAATATGTTCTCAGAATTGTACACTGATTATTTATGGACAGGTTATGGAGTCAGTCACAGCATTGTTCGGCTACGAGTGAAACACAGGTGGCGGTCTGAATCTCCGGCACGAGATCCAGAGCTGTTACGGTGGAAACAGAACAACAGAGACTGGTCCATTACACTTAAATTACTTCTAATATTTGTTAAATTATCTTTAATGTAGGCAATATGCATTAAAAATTCATAAAATATGCTCTACTATAAAATATGAAATAAAAGAATTATCATGCAAACCAGTGGTTGTGTGGAATATTTTTAAAAAGTTTAGAGGATTCAAGTTAATCCATAAACATTAATTCATGTATGAAGTAAAAAAAAAGAAAGAAAAAAAGCTAGTATTATATTAAAAATGAATCAACCCATTATGCTGGATTAAATAACCCAATTTGCTGGGTAAAATTAACCCAACATTTCTCATTTCATTGTTCTGTCCTATATTTACCCAGCCCTTGGGTTGAAAACAACCCAAATTGGGTTGTTTTTAACCCAGTGTTTTTTAGAGTGTTCATTACCTTTTACATTATCTTTTATTTCACTCTTAATAGTCTATTTATAAACACATTCTATCCACGCATTACAATCACGACCGAAAACAAAAGCAACATTCAGTCTCTCTCAGTCCCTCAGTGAGCACCTTGGACAGTGTAATGACCAGGCCATGAGAGCGGAGAAATAAAAATTAGAGGACAGGGATTAGATAAGTGATTTAATACAATATGAATACGAATGAGCAACATTAAGAGAAAATGTTTTACACTTTGACATTTAGCTTTCTGATAATGGAGTGCTCCAAAAGCTCGAACAAGTTTATCCTCATCCAGCGATCTCATTACGTCAGGTCCAACTGACATCTAGGCAAGTGCGGACAGTCTATCTTGCAGCATGGTGGACCGACGGTATAATTCCATCAGCCGCAGACATGAGACATACATATAGAAAATGAAACGATAGCAATAGAATGAAACTAAAACTGCCAGTAGGTGGCAGAAAATCATTGTCTTAACGAGTGAGTCATTCAATTATTCATTCATTCAAAGTATTCCCTCAAAACATTCAGTTGTTCGGAGATGTGGTTCTAAGTGTAAAATTAAAGTCACCTAACATTAACTTCTTTAAATTAATAGGCTATTACATTTACAATCGTGCTGATATTTGGGAAAACAGCACACTATAACTTGTTATAAATATCAGGAACTCATCCGGGGACAATATCTTGATTTTTGGGGGGCATTTTTATTAATTTTGGTGACATTTTTGCCCCAAGACTCCATTAATTTCAGTGATGAGCCTCCATTAATTTCGAGCTCAAGTGGACAGAGGTCCCTTCTGTTGTGAGGCCTGTTTCAAGTGAAACGGGTGAAACATAGCAAAGGCATAAAACATAGCATAGCAATGTACATTTTCTGTTTTTGTGTGTGTTTCGGTATGCATTGACTAAGTTTCCCTGCATGCAAAACCTGGAGTAATATTCATGAGGTTTGAAGAATATATAAAATGCGGTACTTCCAGAATCCTTCTCATTGCAGGAGCAGGGTATCCTCCATGCTATACATCAGCTTTATAAGCCCTCTCCTCAGGGCCCCAGAGTCAGCTGTAGTGTGCTCCATCATCCAGACTTTAGTCTCCTTCTGCCTGCTCTGCCTCTCAATGCTTCGCCTAAAAATCCACACCTTTAAAGGGTTAGTTCACCCAAAAATGAAAATCCTGTCATTAATTACTCACCGTCATGCCGTTCCACACCCGTAAGACCTTCGTTAATCTTCAGAATGCAAATTAAGATATTTTTGATGAAATCCGATGGCTCAGTGAGGCCTGAGCAATGACATTTCCTCTCTCAAGATCCATAAAGGTACTAAAAACATATTTAAATCAGTTCATGTGAGTACAGTGGTTCAATATTAATATTATAAAGCCACGAGAATATTTTTGGTGAGCCAAAAAAAACAAAATAACGACTTACATAGTGATGGCCGATTTCAAAACCCTGCTTTAGGAAGCTTCGGAGCGTTATGAATCAGCGTGTCGAATCATGATTCGGATCGCGTGTCAAACAGCCAAACTCGGCCAAACTGCTGAAATCACGTGACTTTGGCGCTCCGAACCGCTGATTCGACACGCTGATTCATAACGCTCCGAAGCTTCATGAAGCAGGGTTTTGAAATCGGCCATCACTATATAAGTCGTTATTTTGTTTTTTTTTTGGTGCACCAAAGATATTCTCTTCGCTTTATAATATTACGGTAGAACCACTGTACTCACATGAACTGATTTAAATATGTTTTTAGTACGTTAATGGATCTTGAGAGAGGAAATGTCATTGCTCAGGCCTCACGGAGCCATCGGATTTCATCAAAAATATCTTAATTTGCATTCTGAAGATTAACGAAGGTCTTACGGGTGTGGAACGGAATGTGGGTGAGTAATTGATGACAGGATTTTCATTTTTGGGTGAACTAACCCTTTAAAACTATATTTTCTTGTGTATATACTCTGATGTAATTACTGTAAATCAGAGTAAAGAGGATCAATAACAATATATTGTACTATATAAAATAATATAGTGATACACAATCTAAAAAGCATAATAAATTATAATAAATTATAAAATATCACTCATAATACCTCATTGAAAAAAAAAGAGTTTGGATGGTTTAAAAGCAATGAAGCACTGTATAAAAGTCCAAGATCAGATGTATTTTTCAAAAACTTTCAAAAGTGTTTTTTGGAGTTTTGTCTACTGAAAGTCCTTTGGAAATATGTTTCATCAGCTGAACAATCGGTTTGTTGTTAAACAATAGTACAATTCATTGAACGCACTGCTACTGCAAATTTGGTGCTACCCATTACATGCACTCTAAACAATGCTGGGTTAAAAACAACCCAAGTTGGGTTGAAAATGGACAAACCCAGCGATTGGGTTGTTTTAACAATACAATACAGCAATACAGTCATATTTAAACAATAGTTGAGTTAAATAAAATTATCCAGCAGGTTGGGCAAACATTTAACCCAATTGCTGGGTTTGTCCATTTTCAACCCAACTTGGGTTGTTTTTAACCCAGCATTCAAATGACCCAATTCCAATTTTTCCCTCCCATGTGGTGGAGATCGGATCGGATATGAATGCGTATTAAGCAGGAAAAAAACACATGGATTCCAATATTTTCAGGTCGGTTTCAGGCATCATTCATATGTGGAAATAAATCTGATATGAATCAGATGCGTGCATTTTCATCTGCCATGTAAGCAGACAGATCGGATATTCCCGTCAATGCAAGTCATACGTCATACGGCTCTCCTCTTTTTTCTCTGTCTTAAGAAACCAATGTTTCGCAGACCTTTAAAGATGGTGCAGAAAGCAAAAGCTTGTATTATCATTTTGTCTGCGTCCATTGCAAATCGTGCTAGTTTTACTTCCTTGTCAGCCTAAGCTTTTCCGGGTCAGTGCGTCTACCTTGGGTTGTTTCGCCAAGTGAATAGTGTAAATGCAGATATTGGATATGGCTGATCAGATATAATCATAAATGCGTTCTTCCGTCTCTCCTCAGGCCTGTTTACCCTTTCAGCCGACCCTGATCCTGATCAACACATTTCTCCATCTCCATGTACCTCCTCATCTTCTCCGTTTCCTCCCCCTCTTATCTCTCTCTGTTCACAATCAGAGCGGCTTCATGATTGTCACCCAGCCCACGTCTGTGGAGCAGATGAGGGCGCAGTCTGCTTCCAGGTTCTCAGTTCCCTGTGTGTGATGTGTGTATGATGATGCATGAGACGTGGGCTGCTGTAGACCGAGAAGAAATCCTGAGCAGACAGGAACATGATGCTCTCATCCCAAAAAAACTGCAGCCCCTGTAACTCATTGTTTTCAGTGTTTGAAACAGGAAACGCACCGACTAGCCTCTAATGAGACCCGGTGTGAGATATTGTCATTTGTCTATCCGCCTGCGCAGGTTTGTTGTGAACGGAGCAGTGTTGTCATTACTGAGGCACAATAAACACTATCAGCAGTGACTAACAAAGCAATTATCTCTTTTGCTGCTCTGCAGTGTATTAATAAGTAAGTGCTAATAAGTAAACATAGCTTCTACTTTTTTTAATTTTAGCTCAGTAAGAGGAAAATGCTTAGCAGTGGAATCAGTTCCCTGCATGTCAAAAGTACATTTTCTTGATAAATATTTTTGTAGTGTTTACCAGTAAAATATCTACACATTTACATTTACATTTATGCATTTTATGCAATACTTACATTGCATTATACTATACATTTAGGAGTATGTGCAATCCCTGGGATCGAACCCATGACCTTGGCATTGCTAGTGCCACGCTCTAACCACTGAGCTACAGGAAAGCTGCATCTTTGAAACAAGATAAATTTACATGAGAATTTGCTTAAATTAAAATAATAATGATGATGGCTATGGATAAATCAATTATATTAAGCACTGCAACATGCTGTGATAAGAATGATAAGAATGATCAATTTTGATTTCATTGTGACTTTAAAGCATAAAACACAACACTCAAAAGCCATTTAAATGAGGATCTTTGTCTTGTTTTTCATTAAATGTGTCTGAAAATTCTCTAAACAGTTACATTGACCTGAGAAACAGAATGTATTTTTCTTGAACATAAATATATTTTTGTCTTGTGGCCCCAGCAGGGTTTTTTTATACTAGTTTTAATCACAGACTTTTAAAAAAAGATGGACGACGCACCTTAATTTTCTTCCATTGTAGATAAGCGAAGCCTCCATTGTCCCAATATGGCGCTGAAATCTTGCGCTGTAGTGAGCGAGAGGTGGAGCCGCAGTGTCAAGGCCCCGCCCACACTCCCGCAGAATCAGTTAGTACGCTTTACTGCTGAACAATAAACAGGTATGGAAATGTAGAAATTAAAGTTAAAGCTCAAATCTCTTCCCGAAAATCCCGAAAAAAGTCAGTTGGTGCCTCAGTGACTACTAAACGAACACTTGAACTTACATCAGTGTGATAAAAACTGCCTAAAATGACAGAAACCATCTTATTTGAAGTGTAATTTGATCATTTTGTTTGTCTCATGTCCTATTAGATTACAGGGAGAGGGCGGGGTTTATGACCTATACTGAATCCATCCACCTGGGGGCGATCGAAACGTTTTGGCTTCACTTTTCAGGACTTGTGGCTCACATTGGCTGCATCTGAAATCGCATACTTCCCTACTATATAGTAGGCGAAATTCTGAATTCACAGTACTCATAAAAGAGTAGGCAAAAAATGACCTACTACTACTCAAGTACCTACTCAAGATAGTACGCGATTTCAGACGCAGCCCTAGTTTTTATGGTCCACTTATTGATTTTGATTGTTTCACTCACTGATACAGAGTTCTTTAACATCATACTGACACCTATAGGTGTGGATGCAGCGTGACGCGAGAGCAAAAGAGGAAGCCTTTGACTACAAAACCTCCCATTTTACATCTCTATATAAAAAAGATGACTGATTTGTTGGGGAAAAAAATACTAAGACTGCTAGGATTCTACAGAGGCAAAAGGAGACCTCTCTGGAGAGAATCTTTGAAACTTGGCATTCTGCATTTTTCCATTAAGCTGTCAAAGTAGTTTTGTACTATCATGCTCTTACCGTTGCATCTCAGAGCCCAGGAAGCTCCTGAGGTTTGGTGTTCCGGTTCACTTTTGCTGTCGATGTCCCCTTAACCACATACTCATCTGTCTTTATTCTGCTTCTGGGATTTCACTTTTTCTTTCAGTGAAGATCTGTCAAGATTCAGGGAGAGAGAGACTGGGTAAATGTGAAATTAAAAAGTGTTGCTCACACTAAGGCACTGGAGATATTTTTTATGGCAGCAAGAGCAGCTGAATCAGAGATGAGTTTAATTTGATTCATACCTTTATTGAAGAGGAAAAATGGCCAATTGCTAGTTGGAATCGATCATGGAATTGCTTTAAGGTGTCCGTTCCTATTTCTTTTCTGACAAGTTGATGCACTTGGCCGGAGAGGCAGCAATCTTTCTGATAACAGCCGAAAGGACCTGTCTGAACTGTGTTTGAGGACACAGATTCTCGGCTCTGACAGCATCTGTAAAATCAAATCCATACATCACGCCAGCTCTCGTCACTGACTTGCTTGTCTGCCACCCGTGACCGGCCGAAGGAAGAGCGGAATATAAATTCCCAGCCCTCCCTGAGACACGGCTTCGTATTAAAATTGCATGATGGTAGCATGATGGAACTGCAAGGGTCTTTCCCTTCGGAGACATCTAATAATGTCACCCTGCAACATTTATCACATCACGACAAGTCTGTTCATTAAATCTGCCATGTGATGTCTCCTCGGTCTCCGCCTCTCCCTCCCTTCTCCTCTCTCGTTGTTACCCCAGGTGGGACGCAGGATTACTAGAATAGCTAAAAACAGCCCCGGCCCCGGCACAGTGTGGCCTGGATCTGCGCTCGCTCTTTGAAGGGAGAGCTGAGGGAAGCGGCCATATCAAACATAATGAGGCCTGAGTTATGTAGGCCACTCACCGTTTTTATGTCATTTTTAATTGCTGTTGCAGCATGGCCTCTCCCCAGATTCCCTGGGCGGACGACCTCATATGGCAAAGGACAATTAGGGGCCATTTTGTCAGAATTTACGTCTTCATCGGCTATTAGACAAGCCAAAGATATGTCACGATTGTATTTTTCAAGTGGGGAATCTAATTGGTCCATTATGCTCTGACAGGAGACGTTTGTTCGAGCAGATGTCCTTTTACCATTCCTGGAAAAGCTACCTTGTTAAAAGGATCATTTTAATGGATGTTTTTGTCACTAATGTTATGTGATAATGCCAGCAAATAATAAATGCATTAAATAACCATGACGTACAAAATATAGCCTGAAAAAAAAAAACTTTAGGCCAAAAAAAATATAAAAAATCTGATAACTTGTAATGTAATGTAAAAATGCTTGTAAAATCACTGAGATTATTATAACAGTATAGCAAGTCTACTTGCATAAAATGAATATAAATATCAGTTGCCACTCTAATCTCTCTTAGTTAGATGATATTTAATGCACACCCAGGTTCCTAACTAAAGACGAAGATGTGACAGAACAGTCTTCAAGTGTTAGACAGTATTCTAGGATTTTATGTGCAAAAGTTTTTGGTGCAACGATTAACACCTCTGTTTTTTTCAGAATTAAGTAGTAGGAAATTACTGGTCATCCAATTTTTTAAATCAGCTATGCATTCCACTAATTTTGTGAATTAAGTTTCGTCAGCGTAACAATGAAAACTAACGCCATGCTTCCTAATGATATCTCTCAAGGGTAGCATGTACAGAGTGAAGAGCATCGGTCCTAGTACTGAGCCTTGCGGTACTTCGTATTGAACTTGTGATCGATATGACATCTCTTCGTTTCGGCATATGTCGTAGTTTAGATATATTTTTAAGATGGAAGAATGCGGTTTTACAGATGCTAGTAACATGGCCTTCAAATGAAAGATTGGTATCAAAGAGCACACCCAGGTTCCTAACTGACGACGAAGACTTAACAGAGCAGCCATCAAGTGTTAGACAGTATTCTAGGTTATTGCGTGAAGAAGTTTTCGGTCCAAAAATTAGAATCTCTGTTTTTTCTGAATTTAGTAGTAGGAAATTACTGGTCATCCAGTTTTTTATATCAGCTATACATTCTGTTAATTTAGCGAATTGGTAAGTTTCGTCAGGGCGCGAAGAGATATAGAGCTGAGTATCATCAGCGTAACAATGAAAACTAACGCCATGCTTCCTAATGATATCTCCCAAGGGTAGCATGTACAGAGTGAAAAGCAACGGTCCTAGTACTGAGCCTTGCGGTACTCCATATTGAACTTGTGATTGATATGACATCTCTTCGTTTACTACTACAAACTGATAACGGTCAGATAAGTATGATTTGAACCATGCCAATGCAATTCCACTAATGCCAACATAATTTTTGAGAATATTGTGATCGATAGTGTCAAATGCAGCACTAAGATCCAGTAACACTAATGGAGAGATACAACCACGATCTGATGATAAGAGCAAATCATTAGTAACTCTAATGAGAGCAGTCTCAGTACTATGGTACGGTCTAAATCCTGACTGGAAATCCTCACAGATACTATTTCTTTCCAAAAAGGAACATAGTTGTGATGAAATTGCCTTTTCTAGTATTTTTGACAGAAAAGTAAGATTTGAGATTGTAATTGACTAATTCTTTAGGATCAAGTTGTGGTTTTTTAATAAGAGGTTTAATAACAGCCAGCTTAAATGTTTTTGTTACGTGATAAAGTGATAAAGATGAATTGACGATATTAAGAAGAGGATGTATGACCTCTGGAAGCATCTCTTTCAATAGCTTAGTCGGTATAGGGTCTAACATACATGTTGTTGATTTTGATGATTTAATGATTTTAGATCATTCTTCCTCTCCTAAAGCAGTAAATGAATTGAATTTTTCCTCAGAGACACTACAATCTCCCTGTCACACTTTTTAAGTAAGCCTCTGTATCCTTCTGCTCCCCTGTCCTTGTTTTTGTCAATCTAATCACTAATGAGCAGTAATATCCAATGCAATGTTTGCCGGTCGATGTCTCTCATCACAATGGTAATCAGTTTTTACAGCACTCATCGGTCGAGTGATTTCGGCAACTACCTGGAGTCTAATCAGATGTAATCACTGATAATGACCACAGTATACGATCAATGTCCTCTAGATGCGAGAACAAATCATTAGGGGGACATAATCGTTAACTTTGACAACATTAAAAATTGATAATTTAATTTGCACCTTGTGAAAAATTGGGAGAGCAATATGCACGTCTGCAGGCCCACTTGTCATCGTAATCTCATTTGACTGAACAGCACCAGGTAAGGTGAAGGCATCAGATGCAGATGATCACTGCCAGCACTCTCCAAAGTGTGTTAGGAGACAAAATTGTTGCGTAAAATGTGATTACATGTTAATCTCCGGCATGTTTGGTGTATTTTTACACAGGGCAGTACCTTTTTGCGTGCTTTGAGTGCCTAGCTGATGTTGGCCAGCATGGCAGGGACTAAGTGTTCTCACTCAGCATGTGAGGTGGGCAGGAAGGATGGAGGTCCGCCGCCCTGCTGGTTGATGAATGGCTGTGGAATCAGTGTGGATGGGCTCTGACTGAAGGGATTGATACTTTCATCAGTGCCCTTTTCCTGACCATCAGATACATCAGCTGGCTTTGGGCATTGATAGAGAGGGAGAAAGTGTTTGTATTTGTGACTGTCAAGCTGTGTTAGACCGTATCTATATCTGACATTTCAGATGTAAGCGTCTCTTAACTTACAGTTTCTGTCTGTGTACAAAACATTTCTTCATGATTCTTGAATATTATTTTCTTTACTGAGTGCTGATAGATCTATCTATCTATCTATCTATCTATCTATCTATCTATCTATCTATCTATCTATCTGTCTGTCTATCTGTCGCTCTATCTATCTGTCTGTCTGTCTGTCTGTCTGTCTGTCTGTCGCTCTATCTATCTATCAAACTAAATCTATCTATCTATCTATCTATCTATCTATCTATCTATCTATCTATCTATCTATCTATCTATCTGTCTGTCTGTCTGTCTGTCGCTCTATCTATCTATCTATCTATCTGTCTGTCTGTCTGTCTGTCTGTCTGTCTGTCGCTCTATCTATCTATCTGTCACTCTATCTGTCTGTCTGTCTGTCTGTGGCTCTATCTATCTATCTATCTATCTATCTGTCTGTCTGTCGCTCTATCTATCTATCTATCTATCTATCTATCTGTCTGTCTGTCTATCTATCTATCTATCTATCTATCTATCTATCTATCAAGTCAAGTCAAGTCACCTTTATTTATATAGCGCTTTTTACAATGCAGATTGTGTCAAAGCAGCTTTACATTGATAACTGGTACATAATTTTGGCTGCACAGCAGCTCTTAAAGAATAGTGTCAATGCAGGCAGATCAGAAGCACTGTTGAT
>RJVU01061481.1:1402558-1423031 GCA_003731715.1 Anabarilius grahami
TCAAATGTCAAGTGTCCCCAACTAAGCAAGCCAAAGGCGACAGCGGCAAGGAACCCAAACTCCATCAGGTGACATCAGGTGGCAAACAGGTGGCAAACAAGTGGCAAATAGGTGTTAAAATGGAGAAAAAAAAACCTTGGGAGAAACCAGGCTTAGTCGGGGGGCCAGTTCTCCTCTGGCGAACAGTGCTTTGTTACGAATCAGGTTGCTATCATAAGTCTGATAGGATCGCAACAATCAAAGTGTTTATTTCAGTTCCATCCAGTTGAGGATCGTATTCATCACGCCGGTATGGACGGTTTGTTGAGGAACTGCGCCACTGGCTGTCGTGTCGATGAGGCCTTCAAGATGGATGATCTAGTTGACTCGATCTCTGCTGATACTTCAGGGCTGCTATCTGTCTGTCTGTCTGTCTGTCGCTCTATCCATCTATCTATCTATCTATCTATCTATCTATCTATCTATCTGTCTGTCGCTCTATCTATCATCTATCTATCTATCTATCTGTCTGTCTGTCACTATCTATCATCTATCTATCATCTATCTATCATCTATCTATCTATCTGTCTGTCTGTCTGTCTGTCTGTCTGTCTGTCTGTGGCTCTATCTATCATCTATCTATCTATCTATATCTGTCTGTCTGTCTGTCGCTCTATCTATCATCTATCTATCTATCTATCTATCTATCTATCTATCTATCTGTCTGTCTGTCACTATCTATCATCTATCTATCATCTATCTATCTGTCTGTCTGTCTGTCTGTCTATCTGTCTGTCTGTCTGTCTGTCTGTCTGTCGTTCTATCTATCTATCTATCTGTCTGTCTGTCTATCTATCTATCTATCTGTCTGTCTGTCTGTCTGTCGCTCTATCTATCTGTCTGTCTGTCTGTCGCTCTATCTATCTATCTGTCTGTCTGTCTGTCGCTCTATCTATCTATCTATCTATCTATCTATCTATCTATCTGTCTGTCCCCATCTATCTATCTATCTATCTATCTATCTATCTATCTATCTATCTATATGTCTGTCTGTCTGTCTGTTTGTCGCTCTATCTATCTATCTATCTATCTATCTATCTATCTATCTGTCTGTCTGTCTGTCGCTCTATCTATCTATCTATCTATCTATCTTTCTTTCTTTCTATCTCTGTCTGTCTGTCTAAATTAATAAATTAATGTTAATGTATGTATTAATTAAATATATAATTTTAGGTGATATTTCATGCATTCATTATTAATATTATATTAATTTTGTCCATCTTTCATCTCTTCAATACAGTTGATTTCTGCTTCCTCAAATTCAAGTTTGAATTACAAATCTGAATTGTGTTTGTTCAGTTGAATTCTGAATCGTGCTCTACCAATATTGTCAAAATGGCATTAGTTAATCCACATTCATAAGCCATTACATTTCTTAAATATAATTTATACATAATCATATTTATGAACTTAATGTTGGTTAATGATTTGAATGAGCCATTTTGAAGTGTTAATGTGATGAATCCAAGCAGATGTGACGTTTTTTTGTTTTTTTGTGTTTTAATGTTCTGCTGGTCTTCTGCACTTTCTTTCCCTTCTCTGTGAGTCTCCATCAACGTCTATCTCAACTCATCTCCTCAGGAATGATTCTGACACATTTTGTTAGAATCAAACTTGTCTGTCTCATAAGCACCCAGCAAAATGCCAGACTCCAGAATCTCCATAAAACAAAACAATTAAGCCCATATTCATTATGAAGCTCCATCTCAATAAGTGCCTGTCTATGTGATTATGAATATGCTATTATGTATAAAAGGCCTATGTTTTAAATGGCTGTATATTTATCAAGTGGTAAATGTCATTGCAGACATGCACAGCAACCTAGAATCTGATTATAACCGAGACATTAATGGAAGGCTGAGACTAAACAAATGTATTTAGTCAACATGAAATCAAAATGTACTTTCTCACTGCATGCTCCTGGTCTTATTGTGAACGATTCATCAGCACATTTTCCCTAAATAAAAAGATTTGTCTAATGTCCACTTGTTTCTGTACAAACATAAGGCATTCACTGGGGGTCAAAAGGGACAGAGGTATTACATCTACCACTTGACCTTCCTGATGAAGTGTTCTTAAACCCTAAAATCCATTAGACCAAAAATCCTCATTAATAATTTACCATCCGAAGCCCTCTCGAGACACAGAACTTCCCCTATACGATACATAAATGAGAAGATTTTCTGAGGGGTGTGATTTGAAAGAAGAAAACGGGCAGGTGTGGGTATGTGATGAATTTGCCCATTTCTGTCAGGTATTATGGAGCATTAAATACATTAAGGTCTGGTAACCTTGAGCAGAACGCTGAGTTAAGGAACTGTGCCTGAAGCCATCCCTCTTCAGCAGCCCGAGCGACGGAGCAGAGGCTGCTTCATTAGCCCCCATCTCAGTCCCCTGACAGCTTTACACACACACTTAGAGTGTATATCTTAGTGCGTGTGCATGCATATCCTCCTAATATATATTGCACTCAAGTGTCATTGGTGCTGAACGGAACGGATTATCTCTAGAAAAATTCCTGCTACCCTATTAACACTTTAGACTAGAGCATGTAAAAATGTGTCATCTATGCTGCAGGAGACACAACGCTCCCATTATAATCAATAAATCTATGAACGTACTTTCAGCGCAGCAGTGTTAATGTCATTGATGAATCATTTTTGTCATCATTTTTGTCTACGACATTTTTTCACTTACAAAAATGAGAAGATAACTAAATAAAAACCAGTTTTGAATGACAAAAACTATGACGAAAATCTATTGACCTTTTCGTTAATGAATAAAAACAAGACAAAATTGTTAGGGAGGAACGATTTGGGAAGAGATCCAGTCAGAATGATGTCCTGTGCTGTAGATCAATCAATCATTTATTTATAAAAAAAAAATACATAAACGCATACCAAAGTGCTACAAGAAAAACATTTCAAACACAAAAAAATGTAATTAACATGTTAAAAAGTAATAGCAATGAATTAAAATGCACAAGTAAATACCTATAAAACTACATCAAACTCCTTCAAGTACAAACAGGTTTTAAGATGTGATTTGAACATCTGCGGAGAGGTCGAAGAACGCACAGAGAAAGGAAGATCATTCCATAGTCTTGGGGCCACAACTGAAAATGCTCGATCACCTCTACACTTAAGACATGCACGTGGAACCTTAAGCACAATCTTAGCGATCTTGTGGATGATTGAATAATTAACAGATCCTTGATGTAGTTCCTTGAGGCCATACCATGAATGGCTTTAAAAACGAATGACAGAATTTTGAAGACAATTCGTTGTTTAACTGGTAGCCAGTGTAGAGAGCCCAAAATTGGAGTTATATGGTCTCTCTTCTGAGGGGCAGGTACAACTGCGTGTCATCAGCATAATATGCATGATATGAAATGCTACATTTATTAAATATATAGCCCAGTGGAATCATGTATAGAGAAAAAAGTTACGGCCCTAAGATAGAGCCCTGAGGTACCCTGTAACTTACAGGAGCAGCAGGAGAACAATTATTCCCAATCTTTACAGTGAAAGTTCTGCTCTCCAGGTAAGAATAGAACCAATGTAAAGCCGCCCCACTTAACCCAACACACCGCTCAAGACGCTCTAGCAAAATGGTATGATTTTGGCCACGCTCAGGTCTAACAATACAAGACCGACACAATTTCTATTGTCAACTTCCAATAAAATATTGTTTGTTAACCTTATTAGGGTATTAAACAATATTTTATTGGAAGTTGACACTATTTTACCCAGTGGGACATAAGTTGGCATTTACTTGCTGCATGCCTCATAAAACATTAAAAAATGAAATGTCTGGGAGAAAGAGAAGAGCAGACATATGGATAAATGTGAAAAAGCGTGACGATGAGAAAGAGCACACTATTCGGTGCGCATTTTCTGTTCGCACACAGAAAGCCGCCTCTCAGACAGTACACGAGTACGGAATTGAGTTCTCTTTCGTGCTTGAACGGACCAGTGTTAATTTTGACCGAACATTTTATTTAGTTTTATGAATAGTTTTTTGACTAAAATGCCATTTAGTTCTAGTCATAGTTTAGAAATCTGAATTGTTTTAGTTTAATCTAGTTTTAGTCAACAAAATATCATGACATTTTTTTTTTTTTTGGTCAACTAAATCTAAAGTAAATTTAGTCGACTAAAATCTAATGGGTTTAGNGTGTTAATTTTGACCGAACATTTTATTTAGTTTTATGAATAGTTTTTTGACTAAAATGCCATTTAGTTCTAGTCAAAGTTTAGAAATCTGAATTGTTTTAGTTTAATCTAGTTTTAGTCAACAAAATATCATGACATTTTTTTTTTTTGGTCAACTAAATCTAAAGTAAATTTAGTCGACTAAAATCTAATGGGTTTAGATAAATTGCAATGCATTAATTAAGAATTTCTGTAAAATTTCTGTAAAATCACATGATATTTAGTCGACTAAAACTAGACTAAAACTAATTCAGATGACTAAAATATGACTAAAACTAAATGGCATTTTTGTCAAAAGACAGACTAAAACTAAATCAAAATTTAATGTCAAAATGAACACTGCAGCGCAGACAGAAGGGCTGGTACAGAACTTCCACTTTTCAGACACAATTTAAACTTTCATGAAAGAATTCCAAAAAACAAAGGGATTCCTGATATCAATAATTCAGGGTAATCCTGCCCATGTGAACCAGAATGCGGAGGTCTGGATTAGCCAAATCCTGGTCTGTTTGGGGAGGGTGTATCTATTATTGTCTTTGCCTGCGCTGGTGGTTTTATTGTCTACCCTGCTAAAGAGAGATAACAACTACAGCTGCCATTCTGTTTGATATACAAAGAGAAATATATTTATACCGTGGCATATGAATGGAAATATGAAAATCCCCTTGCCAAGTGTGGGGTAAGCAGTTCTGTGAAATTAATGATGCGCCACAGATCTGTTGTGCGCGGGTTCATATTTCAGACAGTCTGTGCTGATATTCTCTCCAGCACTTGAGATGCATTTTTCAGAATACAAAACGTTGCTAACACCACAAAGAGCTTGACGGGGAGGGGGAAAAAGCAACTGTAATTTTATGAAATATGATTTCATATCCTGGCAGTTGGAATGCCACTACATTTACCGGATGCTGGATTTTCAGCCTGTAGGTGGAAAGAAACGGCAGCTTTGCCCTTCAGCCGCCCACTATTTATTAGAGAGCGAACACGCAGCAACAAATGGCTGTGGGGATGTTTACAATTCCTCTTACAAAACCAGAAGAAAGACTGATCCGCAGTCTGCGCCACTCTCTCCTCTCTCCATTAATGATTGCTCAGGTAGAGGGAGGGAGAGAGTGATGGATGCCGGCCGATGGCGTCTCTCTCCTCTCCTCCGTGATGGAATGGGAAAAGTCAGCGTTTGCCTGTGGATTGAGCTGCGGGTGATTAAATAGTCCAGTTAGTCCACAAAGTCGTTAAAAACATTAAGTGCTGGGTAATTAATCAGAGGCGCTGGGCAAATGAGTAATTGATTTGCCATTAAAAAGCCTTTCTTGCTCTTGGTCCACGCAGAACGCTGTTGTTTTTTTGGTGAGCCCAGCCTCTTTTGATACCGCAAACTCATTCTGCATCAATTAAGGCATCTCTCATCAGGGAGAATTTTAACTCCTTATTCACTGCTGAGTGATGCTCATCACTGGACCATAAAAATACATATAGTTAAGAAAACACATTGGGTTTTACCTAGTATCTGTGTAACACAAAAACTACCCAAACGCTGGGTACGTCTGACCCAGGATCTGAGTAACACAAACACTACCCAAACGCTGGGTTGTTACGTCTGACCCAGGATCTGGGTAACACAAAAACTACCCAAACGCTGGGTTGTTAGGTCTGACCCAGGATCTGAGTAACACAAAAACTACCTAAACGCTGGGTTGTTACGTCTGACCCAGGATCTGGGTAACACAAAAACTACCCAAACGCTGGGTTGTTACGTCCGACCCAGGATCTGAGTAACACAAAAACTACCCAAACGCTGGGTTGTTANGAGCCCAGCCTCTTTTGATACCGCAAACTCATTCTGCATCAATTAAGGCATCTCTCATCAGGGAGAATTTTAACTCCTTATTCACTGCTGAGTGATGCTCATCACTGGACCATAAAAATACATATAGTTAAGAAAACAAATTGGGTTTTACCTAGTATCTGTGTAACACAAAAACTACCCAAACGCTGGATACGTCTGACCCAGGATCTGAGTAACACAAACACTACCCAAACGCTGGGTTGTTACGTCTGACCCAGGATCTGGGTAACACAAAAACTACCCAAACGCTGGGTTGTTACATCCGACCCAAGATCTGGGTAACACAAAAACTACCCAAACGCTGGATTGTTACGTCTGACCCAGGATCTGGGTAACACAAAAACTACCCAAACACTAGAAAAATAACCCAAAAAAAGACCTAAAAGGCTAAACCCAGGACTTGGGTAGAAAAAATAACCCAGGATTTTTTAGAGTGCACAAATGCAAATCAGACACATACAAGACTTCGCAAAGAATGAAATAACACACAGGGTATAAATAGACAAACATAAATGAGCTAATGACAAACAAGTGGAAGTAATCAGCACATTAACAATCCAGGCAAAGGTTTATGGGAAATGTAGTTCCTATAAAGGTATCAATGGACCAGGGAGGAGTACCCTCTGGTGGATAACATGGGCACTCCAGCTGGCGGATGTGGCAATATTAGTCTTCAATCAAAAGTAATAGTTTTCAGTATGAACTCCTCATTAAATTTGTCCAAGAGCAAAATACCTGAGCTATAATATCCACATTAATTTTATAGCTCTACTACTTTTATAGCTCTATACTCTGTTTGCCTATACACTTGTTTCTACTTTTATATTTCCCAAGGAATTTTGGCAGTAACATGTGAGACCAAGTTGATATTAAACATATCTGAGCAGTCAAGAAACCTCTGAGCAATAACACTGTCCTCTAGGAACGGTTCATTCTCAGAGTTTGAGCTCACAGAACGATAGCATGCTTGTGAATAGAAAAGTAAATCAGCAGACAGAAATACTGCAGAGCCACTCTACACGATTCTAATTGAATTAGACAGTCATCGTGGAAAAGACAGAGCAAGTACGGATATCAACTGGAAGAGATAGACCCCCCAAAAAAAGAAAGAAATCCATTATGACAAAGGTCTTGGTTCAAGCTTGTGAAACAACCACAGGCTTTTCCATTTTATACTTCTATATGATCATGCTTTGTTCGACCCGTAATGTGTAATAATCATGTTTAAACAGCATGCTTTGGCTCCAAAAGTGATATTGATTCTTTCATTTGAGTGAATGGGTTGAGTATTGATTATGCAAATTATCCCACAAAATCATAGATTAATCATCCCATCTAACTGATCACATTTGCACACTCTCTTATACTTCATTTCACAATGATATACAAAATACAGCGTGTAACCAAGCGAAAAGCTACATGATTCACCAATGGTGAAGTGTGCCTCACTTAATTGGATGCAATGGATTGTGGGAGTTGTGTCTGCCTGCCAATATGGCCGTCAGTCTGCAATGCAGTCAAAAGTTTGGAATAATTAAGATTTTGGAATGTGCTTTAGAAGCAAGGCTGCACTTATTTGATGAAAAATACAGTAATATTGTGAAATACTATTACAATTTAAAAGATTTGTGCAGTATTAATTGTTGATGCACCAAATCAACAAATTCACGTGACACACTGAAGACTGAAGTAATGGCTGCTGAAAATTCAGCTTTAAAAATCACAGAAATAAAGTATATTTTCTTTCTTGTAATAATTTTAATAATATTTTACAATATTACTGTTTTTACGGTATTTTTCATCAAATAAATGCAGCCTTGGTAAGAAAATGAGACGTCTTTCAAATAACAATCTTAATTATTCCAATCTTTTGACTAAAACAAGACCCTAAAAAGAGCTGACGGTTAGTTTATGAACTAAAGGCCCGTTCACACCAAGAACGATAACGATAAACATGATGAAGATATAGTTCTAAAAATCGTTCTAAATATAGCCTAAAAGAATAGCAGAGTCCACAACTATAACGATGTAGTGACAAATTGGGTCGCCCCCATTAGGACCCCAAGCGATCCCATTGGTTCAAATTGATTTTAATAGGTATTGATTACAATTCCTACAAAATTATGTTATGATAAATGCTGTTTCAACTACGCTATAATGACATTTATACTAGCATAGCATACAGATACCCGATTAGCCTTATAGCTTAGTTTATACACACATTTGCACTTACCCTACATGTATTCACAGTCATCTTTAATGTAATTATGTCAAATTCAGTGTTAAATGTCCATATATTTTAGTTATGAATAAAACTAATTAATGATTTTCAGTTATTCACTTAATAGGCTTTTATTATTATTGTTATTATTATTAATATTTATTAATTAAGTTATTCAAGTGTAAGAAATTACGATTAGTTTTAACAAAACTAATTTGTTTTCTTGCGCATTATATAGTAAGCTATATGTATAATCCTCTTCTGATTGGCTGTGATTTTTGATTGACTTTATCGCATCTCGTAGTCGCGTCTGTTGTGGACAAATTGTTTATTGCAGGCCAAAAGGTTAAAAAAAATCTGGAATTTTAACACGTCAACAACACGTAAAATATGTGTATTTTATGCATATTTAATGTGTATTTTGCATAATGTGTATCACGCATGAAATACACGTATTTTAAGTCATGCTAAAATTAATGTGTTTTTGAACCTTTTGGCCTTCCACAATTGTTTGTCGCTGGAATCTTATCGCATCTGGTTAGGACACAATGTTTTGGTTCTCGTTGTTGGTGTGAACGGGCCTTTACATGCATAAACACACACCCTGACAGAGATGGTAATGAGGAGGCGATACTCAGCAAGTCATCTGTCGGGCAGTGGGAGATTGTGTTCCCCTCCACTGAGCCCTCTCTCCCCTGCCGCCCTCATTTCCTGCTGTTAGCGCACTCATCAACATTACTGCTCTAAATCCTTAAACACTCCTACAGACCAACATCACCAGCCAGATTTTCTTTGGCTTGACTCTGGAGTCTGTGGGCAGGCCGTGATTTCAGCGATATATCAGTTTGTGCTTCCACACACACACACACACACATATCTGTTTGACATTTGTCTTATTTCCCTTAAGGATGTGGTTTGATTGGGCTTCTGTGACAGTAGGCTGCTCGGATAGAATGACAGTGCATGTTGATAAATTGTACACAGTAATACGTCTACAAATGCCCGTGACATGTAACATCATTATGGCGCTGCTGTGCTGAGCCAGGCATGTCCATCACCTTCAGAGATGCAGAGCGATGAAATAGCGCCACCTAGTGATTACACTTATTTGAAGCCTTGAATTTCAACCTCTATTTTCTAAAGCACTAACAAGGATCTGTAGTTCACAGGAAAACCTGTATTTAACCACCTAATATTTCTGGTATGCACAGCTCATGAGCCTGATTGAGTTGTAGTCTTATGCAAATGTCAGTCTAATTTGTGACATATATAATTATGCAGATGAGATGAGCATGCAGTCTCAGGGGGAGGTGAGTGAACATCTGGAGCTCTTGGCATAATAGGACGTTTTGGTAAGTGTTTGTACTGCACCTGCATACAGCTTATAAAGACACAGAACTGCTGTGAAGATGCATCGTCTTTACGGTACCTAACTGTAAAAAGAGTAATATAGGGAAATATTACGTATTATTTAAAATACTCACATGCCCACTGTTGGCTCTTTCGGCGGTGGACAGGGGTCAGCATGGGCACCCTGACTGGTCTGCAGCTATGCAGCTCCATATGCAACAAACTGATGCACTGTGTATTCTGACACCTTTCTATCAGAACCAGCAGTAACTTCTTGAGCAATTTGACCTACAGTATCTCGTCTGTTGGATCGGACCACACGGGCCAGCCATCAATGAGTCTTGTCCGCTCATGACCCTGTCTCCGGTTCACCACTGCTCCTTCCTTGGAGCACTTTTGATAGATACTGACCACTGCAGACCGGGAACACCCCACAAGAGCTGCAGTTTTGGAGATGCTCTGACCCAGTCGTCTAGCCATCACAATTTGGCCCTTGTCAAACTCGCTCAAATCCTTATGTTTTGACCATGACTTTTTTCTCAAAGACAGCGTCGTACTGTTACACAGAAGGTATTGTGGTAAATACAGATGGTAAATGATATATGTTTTTGATCATGAGTCTCTATTTAGTTTAGATTAATTCAATAAATACATGTGACAAGACATCTGCACCAATCGTACCTGTGGATTCATAATTTAAATAAAGAGGACTTATAAATTTAAGGGGAGAGTTACATTTTTACGAGAGGCAGATGTATCTCTAATTGGATTCAGGATCGTTTGCGTCCTTTAATGAGTGGGCTATCTAAGATCCAAGCAATTACCGTAGCGCTAATGATGAGTTCAGGCAGGTGGAAAAAAATCGCAAATTCCATAAGCGTCTGAGGGTGTGTGTGTGTGTGTCTAAGTTTTAAAGCATAGAATCACACACCTTGGACATGTATTACCTGACTATAGCCGTGGCATTTGATGGATGACTGCTCTACATCATGCTGTCATGTGTCAGTTTTCATCCCGCGGTAGCTGGAGTGAGTTGTGTACGTGGCGTATATTCAGCATGATCCTGCATCATTTGTAACATACTTTAAGGCTCACTTCAGTTATACTCGTATTGTGTTTTATCTCATTTTATGTCTCTGTTTATTGCCGAAGTGTTGCAGATGGAGGACAAAACAGCCGACTGATGCACTTTTTTTAAAGCCATTTCCTATTGAAAATTTCCTATTGACTAACAGTGATAGAATGTTCAGCACTCAAAATGTAACCAACTGCGATGACATCATTGTAATATTTGCATTCTGAACTGCGATTGGTCTGCTTAAGCGTAACGTAACGACTAGCTGTAACATTCTAACACTGAGCTCAACACACAAAGACTGTTTCCTTCGACTGAAGCAGATTAAATACTTGCACACGTTACATTCATAATCGGCCTTACAATCGTTAATTGTGTCCAAGGCTTTACTTATAGCCGTTATCACAATTCAAATAAATAAACAGCCTCAAATTCAGCAACAACAACAACAAAGCTATTATACACAACTATTTGCTAATACTGTTCATTTTTTCCACTTCAAAGTTTAAAAATAAACATCAGAAGGTAAACTGAGAATGTTATCCTGGGCTGTGTCAAGAGACCTATAATATCGGAGGCTATCTATAAAACTTTTAGCTCTGACTTGTGAATTTTAGCTCTGATGATGCACATCCAATTCAATATAATTATGCAGTTGGAAGTATCAATATATCAAGATTGATCCGCCCACCCCTGGTCGATTCCTGTGGGCAGCCAAATGAAAACAAGACTCGTGCTGAGTGAAAAGAATGGCAAAGCAGCCTTAGCTTACATAAAACTTTACAGGGGACCTATAACGCCCCTTTCACAAGATGTAATATAAGTCTCTGGTGTCTCCAGAATGTGTCTGTGAAGTTTCAGCTCAAAATACCCCACAGATAATTTATTATAGCTTGTCAAATTTGCCCCTATTTAGGTTTGTGCAAAAACGCTCAGTTTTTGTGTGTGTCCCTTTAAATGCAAATGAGCTGCTGCTCCCCGCCCCCTTTCCAGAAGAGGGCGGAGATTTAACAGCTCAACAACAACAAAGCTGGAGAATCTCACGCAGCCAAAATGAGGATTGTCAGTAACGGTGTTCAGCCTTACATTGTTCAAACCGGAGTCGACACTGATGGAGAGACTCAGGAAGAAGTTACAACTTTTAGAATGAAACTGGACGTTTCTGAATGGTTAGTGTATAAATTTATGTAGTTGCTGTGGAGTTGATTCAACTCATCCACTAGCATGTGTCGTCATGTTCATCTTTTGTGTTGAATTGACCCTCGTTTGTGAAGCAGTCCGGCGTAAAATGACGGCATGACAACAACACTCTACTACAACAACTCTTCCTCTTCTCTAAAGCGGCCCAACATGGCCCCGCCCCCTTTGTGGTGTGTTTTCGGGGGCGGGGTTTATCCAAATTTTAGGGTTTGTGATGTCACTAACCCAGGAAGAAGCTTGTTGTAGTCCCTACCAGCCGTTGTTGTAGTCCTTAAAAAGCGATTTCTGTAAAAAAAAATATCTCCCTTTGCATTGAACTTTGAGCGTCGTAACTTTGCAGATGTTGTTTATGATCAAACAGCAACATTACACACTAATTAAAGTTAAAAAATGTCAAATCATAATCAAGGACCTCTTTAACACTATTCTCATTCTGCCTTGTTTCCCTTTAGGAAATTCTGGTCCTAAATGAAAATCAATCAACCTCGATCAATCAGTCCCAATCAGCAAACGAGTCAAATAATTAATCCATTAATCAATCAAATATCCATTCGACCTCATCCCCTGCTGTGTCATCCTAGCTGAAAGCCTCAGTATAAAGAACAGTGTGTGTGTGTGAGCTGAGGGTCAGGTGTAGCTGGCCTGTTTGGTGTAACTGATACATTACACATCCAACAAGAGCTCTTTGATAAGCGCAGAAGCTCAGCTTACCGGATGGAGAAAATCCTGTGTCGGTCACATTCAATCGTACACGCATCCCTTATCATACCCCGTGCTTCAGCTGAAATGATGTGTGACGGGGACGGAGCAGGCGTGGGGTGCGGGCAGAATAATTTTCACACGCATCACCATGTAGTGTATACGTATACTGTATCGGCCTGACCTGAAGCTGTAATCTAGAGGAGTTAAACCTTCTCGTGGCTCCATCTGTGGAGCCAGAGCCCGGCTGAGGTAATGCTGAGCCTGGGTACGCTAGCGGGACAGAGTTCTCTCCCACAAAAGTGAGGATCACTGCACAAGGGAACCTGAAAGGTCTGTGAAGCAAAGTGCTTTGGCAAGACGGCTGCCAAATACAGGGCCTCTACTCCGCACAGATCTGGCTTTGTGCGAAAGGTACCAGCTTGTGCCCTCAGGGGACTCGAGCCGACGGCCCCATGGGTGGTCTTGCTGTAAGACTGGGAATCATGTGGAAATTTCAAGTTTTCTGAACGGAATGCATAGCTCCTTTCACGGAAAGTGTAAGCATCTAGTATTAAGATGTGTTTTGGTCGATCGGATCACAAGTGGACGATGCTAAATACAGGTGTGAAATATTTCGAGCTTGTCCACTTTCGATCACATCCAGAGGAAGTTGAAAACTCATTCGACCGGATTGCTTTCGTAGTGTAGACGCTCAAATGCATTCGAACAGCCACTAAAAGACCCTCTGCTGACCTACACAAGACAGAACACAACGAGCGCAGCACTGAAAAGGGGCGTGGCAACATAAGGTCTCTAAGATTCTTTAGTTTCTTCACACATTTCTGTTTCCTCTCGGGTATACTCTTCACTGACTGGAAATTATGCCTGAGGGACAGTCAGTAATTAACAATAAACAATTATTGTTATAAAGATTTTTGTAATGGCTTTTCTTATTGTAACATTAAAAGTCTGGGTCTGTGACAAGACTAAAACAATCAAATCTAAACATAAAAGGCAAAGTAGTAAAAATAAATTAAGGTGTGGTAAAAGGTTTCCACCATTACAAAGTTGAAATCTGATCATTTTAATAGAAATCACACCCTGGTACATTAAAGTGCCTGTAGAAATCTCCAGTAATAATTGAATGCCTTAAAAAACAGAAAGAGTATATGAGTGTACAAAAATACCTTGATCACTGTACATCTAATTTTCAGCTCTTCCTTAATATATCCACCAGACAAAATAGTATCTGTCCTGTGGATCCATCAAGTGTGGGTGTTCATTTTCTCTCTCTGTAATTCACTGGAGGCTTCCTTCGCCTCTCCTGTCAGTCACCAGACTGAATCCAGTGTCCCTCTTTGAGACTGTAATCAAAGCTGCCATCATCATCACTTCATAGCCTTCTCTCTTCCAAATATAACCCTCATTATAACTATGACATACAATGTCTACTCTATACGAAGACAGTTTGAGTTTTCAATGAACCAAACAATTGATGGGCCAACTGTTTGGTTGATGACATTCTTAAAAATATCTTCTTTTGTGTTCAGCAGACGAACTATCCCAACAGTTAGGTTCACTCACAAAACACGGACATAAAATATTATGGTAAAGCTTCCACTAAGGAAAAAATAATCAATCGCAACGTACAAAACATTCACCCTGGTGACAAAATAAGCACTGCAACTATATTACAGTAGTAATATTACTACTGAAAATCCTCTGATGTCGTTTTCACTACAATCGATGGAGACGGCAATTCCGTTTGTATGAAACAAGAGCGAGTCCGCGAGTCTTCCTGAAAGACGCCATCTAATAAAACACTGTAAAACGAATATCTGGATATTTACGGTTATTGTGGACAGCACAAGCAGTGATTTGGCTGGCACCTGGTCTCTGAGCCGTTAGGTGAGTGAGTCATTTCCGCTGGAATCGATCCGAGCGATACAATTTCAAGATTCAAAAGAACCAATTCAAAAGAGTCATTTATTCCCGAATTGGACTTCACTTGTTTATTGATGACTTAGAGCCACATCTAAGCAAATGGTCTAAAGCTCATGTCACAAGTGCAATTAGGGCGTGTCCGAATCCTCTTTTGCTATTTTAACAACGGGAAAAATGGTCGGCGCTCCCGGTGTATGGTCTAAAAGGGTTGTACCTAGTCTCTTAACGAGTAAAGGGTGTGTTTTGGCCGTAACGTGCAATAAACCAATCAGAGTCTCATCTCCCATTGCCTTTAAAAGCCAGCTGCGCTCGCGCCACGGCAGATTCGCTATTAACATGGCGGAATTTGCAAAAAAACTGAACGCTTCTCTAGCGAGGAAGCGGATCTGCTCGTGTGCGTTTTCACCTCGTTTTCAGACCATGGACGAACAGATGGGCACAAGTGCATTTGCTATTTAAACAACATTGTGCTGGACATGAAAATGATAACTGCGTCAGGCTGAAACTAGCAAAAATCACTTGCGTTGTGCCTGGCACCACATTGCGCCGAGTGTATGATAGGGCCCTATATATATATACACTACCACCTTGCTATATGCACAATAATAACTCTGCTCATGCCGTTTGAAAGACTCGAATGCTTCAGCAATCTCTTGGGACACATTTTTTGAGAACATAAATGAATCAAACCATGAAAATCCAGAGAGTGACCGCTGCCATTGAGTGTGTCTGCGCATGACTGATCACAACCAGTCTCTGCGTCCAGATTGTGTCCATTTGACCCCGTCAGACCCCCTCTCTCCACGGAGTGCCCCCAACCACCAGGATAAGCCTGAAACGTGATCGAAGTGATTGTGAGGAGCAGAGATGTGAGATGTACCTGAGACCCCGTCGTGCCCCTGCAGGGAGAGATTATCCTGAAGGAATGAATCCTGCTGGACTGCAATGCAATCACTGAAGTCTGTGTGTATTGTGTTTATGTATTACAGAAGAACTGTTTCAATGAAAGACATATGAATAATGATACTGTTCTTTGCTGTTCCATTGTGCCTTTAAAGGGTTAGTTCAAAAATGATAATTCTTCCATTAATTACTCACCCTCATGTCGTTCCACACCCGTAAGACCTTCGTTCATCTTCAGAACACAAATTAAGATGTTTTTGATGAAATCTGAGAGGTATATGACTCGTTCATAGACAGCAACACTTTCAAGGTCCAGAAAGGTCCTAAAGATATCGTTAAAACAGTCATGTGACTGCAGTGGTTCAACCTTAATGTTATGAAGAGACGAGAATACGTTTTGTGTGCTAAAACAACACAAAAATTATGACAAATTTCGCTCCCCTTGTGACATAGGAAGGGGATCTTATTATAATATTACTGTCCATTAATCTGCATGTTTCCACCCACAGCTCCGCCATTTTGTTTTCTCAAGAGAAAACGGTGTGCCAATTTTAACGCCATGGTAAAAGTTATAGTATAGTGGGCGTCCATACGGGTTTTACACAAAAGATTAACATGACGGCACATGCTAGTGGATGAGTTGAATCAACATAAATTTATCCACTAACCATTCAGAAACGTCTAAAAGTTGTAACTTCTTCCTGAGTCTCTCCATCAGTGTCGACTCCGGTTTGAACAATGTAAGGCTGAACACTTTCGTCATTTTGGCTGCGTGAGATTCTCCAGCTTTGTTGTTGTTGAGCTGTTAAAGCTCCGCCCTCTTCTGGAAAGGGGGCGGGAGCAGCAGCTCATTTGCATTTAAAGGGACACACACAAAAACGGCGTGTTTTTGCTCACACCCAAATAGGGGCAAATTTGACAAGCTATAATAAATGATCTGTGGGGTATTTTGAGCTGAAACTTCACAGAGACATTCTGGAGACACCAGAGACTGATATTACATCTTGTGAAAGGGGCTTTATAGATCCCTTTTAAGCCCTGTTCATCAGGCAGCAGATCACAGTCTGTGCTCTCATTTGGTAGTTGCAGTGTTGCGCCGCTGCTCATTTGCATAAAGTAAAATTGAGAACTTTTTTCTAAATCAGCAACTCTCTTTGAAAACAAAAGACTTTGCAGTTGCAACAGAATTGTTGTCAGAGTAAACTCGCCTCTAGGCTTTACCGAGTCATTGACAATAAGCAAACAAAGTTTTGACACAAGTATTAAATGTCTGTAGTGATTAATAGAGGATGTGTACTTGCAGAAAGCAGCATAAAAATGGATTAAAAGGCTTCAGACTCCATTAACTTGTGTCTGTGTTAATGACATTCGCTGCAGTAGTGATGACTGGCTCATCTTGCACTGCTGCTGGTGAGTGTCGTCTACATCTCAGATTAATGAAGCCCATGTTCATAAACAGACCCACTCAATGTGTGAGCTGTAGGACCATCTGGTACCATCAAAACTTCAAAATACTTTCCCTCCGTCTACATTTTCATTGGTCGATAATTGTTATTCTTTGTGTGACACGCAGCGTGGCATCGGAAACTGTTCAAGTCTGCTTTCCACTTGGACATTTTTACTATCGTGGGCTCTGTAAAGCAGCAGGAAGAGAAAGCCAAGATAATTAAACTTGTATTCGAGATAAATAAATGATGAAACATCGACTGAAAACGCAGGGAAAGACAATAATTAGATACGTGAGTGTGTCTGCAAGCAAACTTCTGATGAATATTTTCAAGGACATTAGCACAAAATCCTCAATTAACCTGCAATCAAATTTACTAATGTTCATTAGCGATGTCAGAAGCTCATTATGAATTCATACGAGACGCTATTGTCATTAATAACACATTAGCATTCACACACTAGTGTATACGCATCAGCATTAATCCAGCCTATTGGATGAGTTCATTTGGATAGAAAGCAAAAATGAGAATTGCGAATGTTTGACAACATGGATTTTTATTAATAAGAGAAGGCTCTATAAATCTAAGAGTGACATGAGTATTTACACAGTAGTTCAAGTTGGTTTTTTGTAACCTTGAAGGATCAGGAAACAGCACCGTTAAAGCACCTGTTATGCAACAACCATTCATAAGTCTGTCCGCCTTTAAGAGTTTTATGTGTCACTTTGATTATATATTATAAACTGACTCGTTTTTAATATCTGCACACTGCTAGTTTTAGATACACAAAGAATATGAATATTCAAGTTACAAGTCATTTATCAAGCAGTCAGAAACATTCCATGCACAAGTACGCAAACTCAGACGCGACTGAATATGTACACTGCAAAAAAAATAAAATGATTTTCTTACTCTTTTTGTCTTGTTTTCCAGTCCAAATATTTAAACATTGCTAAATCAAGATACCGTTATCAGCCCGATAAGAAAATTTGGCCGATATATTAAAGCTGATAAATAATGGATTATTTCCTTCAGCTGAGACACTTCAGATGCGACACTGTCCACCATTACGGTTTTGAATCGCTTGAAATATGATTGAAATCACTTCAAAAAGGAAAATACAGTTCAGTACAACATACAGCGCAAGTCTGTCATATAGACTACATAATATTATAATGAGAAATTATAATTGTGTGATTGAGACATGACTTTTAATGGTGATCAGGCTCTCAAAAATTATATAAAAACTTGATTTAGATTTATCGGCCAATATATCGGTTATCGGCTTTCAAATATAAAGAATTATCGGTATCGGTCAAAATTTGAGACTTGTTTTTTTTTTCATCAGGCTCTCAAAAATTATATAAAAATTTTGATTTATCGGGCAATATAACGGTTATTAGCTTTCAAATATAAGGAATTATCGGTTATCGGTATCGGCTAAAATTTGAGAGTTTTGTTTTTGTAATCAGGATCTCATAAAGTATATAAATATTGATTTAGATTTATCGGCCAATATATCGGTTATCGGCTTTCAAATATAAAGAATTATCGGTTATCGGCATCAGCCAAAATTTTCATATCGGTGCATCCCTAATTAAGACTTATTTTATGAGAGGGGGTGAGTGAGTTTATGCTTAAAACAAGACAAAATATCTGCCAATGGGGTAAGAAAAATAAACCCGTTTTTCCTTTGAATTTAGTTTATTTTACTGACCCAACTTGGCAGATATTTTGTCTTGTTTTAAGCTTAAACTCACTTAATTCAGATTCCCCCCTCCCACTCACTTGATACATTTTTCAGAAAAGAAGACAATATCTTTAGTAATTTTCCTTCTCAAGTATCTTGATTTAAGCAGTGCAGCAGTTCACTTCTAATGCCTGACATTATTCAGCTATATAACACTAGTTGATCTGAAACAGAAAATTTGCTGTAAAAGACACTAATTCATGCTACAGCAACAGTGAAAATACAACACATACTTGTAGTCTGATACATTAACAAAAAACATAACATGTGAAATCAGATTTGTTTAACCAAAGGCATCTGCGTTCATGTACTTGTGTAGAGAATGCTTTGGCCCTGAATGCAGACATCATGTCTTTTTTGCTCAGATATCTTTGCATCCTTCGGCTGGACTGTAAAAAATGACAAGGATTAACTAACAACAGTCAAAGCAAAATACCCTTGATGGATTGTGGTGTGTTCCCCTCCAGTGCTTTTCTGCGCAGAAGTTTAGATCTTTTCGTGTTTATTTATGTATTTTTCATATGGCAGGAACTCAAAGAGGTGAAATAAATGTGATATAAGAAGCCATAGAAAGACTGTGAGGACAGAACAGTAATAACAGTACTACAAAACACAGGCTGGCGTTCAGAGTTGCACACTTTACGCAGAGTGCTTCAGGGATCGTGAGAGAGACGGAGACTGTAGTTTCCTCTTTCCTCATCAGATCAACACAAACCTGCAGTGAGAGAGAAAGAGAGAAGACTGGAGTTAATGCATGTGTACAATGCAGGGCATGACAGCTGAAATCACATTAAGATCATTTATTTTTAAATAAACTAATGTATTATGCCATCATTAGGGGTAATTGCTCACCATTTGGAAGAACTGCATGACATGTGACACAATAACGCTTAAAAGTTTGGAGTTTTAGAGTTGTTTTTGATTGAATATACAATGAAAATGAAATTTTATTTCAATTTAAAAGATATAAACTCACTCTGTCTTTCAAATTGTTTTATTCCGTGGTGGAAACAAGCTTCTATAACTATAAGCCCCTTTTGAAACACGTACAGTATTGATGTTCTCATGACAGTGACTGTATGAGAGCGTCGCTCACTGTACCTTCACACTCGAAGGCCTTCAGGATGGTGGTGTAACTGGAGCCCAGCCAGGACGTGTAGGTCCCCATCACACGCAGCAGCTTTCTGGTGAAGTCGCTGAACAGAACATCAGGCTGGCCGTAATTCACCGAGCTGAACAGAGAGAATCCTTCAGTGGCGTTCGCAAACGCATTCTAGAGGACAGGAAGAAATAAAATACAATCAAACAGAATTTCTGGAATACTGAAAAGCAAATAAAAGTCTAAAGGGATGGGAGTGACTGTTTGAAATATGTATATGCATGTTTTGTTTCATTTACAAATACTGGACGATCTTTGCTCATATCTTGCGCTGTGCTTTGTTCAGTGTGTGTGTGTGTGTGTGTGTGTGTGTTCAGAGCTCAGTGTAGTGTCATCCTCCACTAATGACGCACTGAATTGTGAGACGGTGTCGTGTGAAATCAATGATCTCAGGCTCAGGCGGGATGTATTGAATGCATAAGTCAGCCTGATGTAATCGTGTGATACTCCACCGCTGTTAATTCAGGGTCTGGGAGGGTTCGTTTAATGCTCTGTATTGTACTAAAGAGATTCTTCTTTCTCTCTTTTTTTACTGTTTATATATTATTTCATGGATAATGTAATAAAAAATGAATCAAACCTGATGTTCACAGACTGTGTTACTGTCTAGCAGTACAAATGTCATTCTATAATCCGTTCTACT
>RJVU01061481.1:1431188-1459265 GCA_003731715.1 Anabarilius grahami
ACCTTATTTTCATTAACCCTTTCATGCATGAATTATGACAACCGCAGTCAGGATGTTTTTATTGCTCTTCAGGCATGAAAAATAAGATTTTTACACATATTTTACACAAAGAGATTCTCAGATAGTGTGGACTGTGTGTGTTTTTGATTTTAACTGAAAAGATACTGTATTAAAAATATGTGTGTAGTTAACAAACCAATGAATAAAATGATATGTAATCATGTGAAAACTATAACTATGTGAGGAGTAACATACAAATAACATGCATTACATAACCAGATTACTGTTTTGATGTAACGAGCAAAGCATTACAAGTAACATGTACTAGGTAATCAGATTCCTTTTCTGGTGTAACAAGTAATGCATTTACATTTACATTTATGCATTTGGCAGACGCTTTTATCCAAAGCGACTTACATTGCATTATACTATACATTTGTATCGGAGTATGTGCAATCCCTGGGATCGAACCCATGACCTTGGCATTGCTAGTGCCATGCTCTAACCACTGAGCTACAGGAAAGCCTAGTAACATGTAACATGCATTAGGTACTTGGATTACTTTTCTGATTTAACAAGTAAAGTAATGCATTATAAGTAATATGCATTAGGTACTTGGATTACTTTTCTGATGTAACAAGTAAAGTAATGCATTATAAGTAATATGCATTAGGTACTTGGATTACTTTTGATTTAACGTGTATAGCATTACAAGTAACGTGCATTACATAATTGGATTACTTTTCTGATGTAACAAGTAAAGTAATGCATTACAAGTAACATGCATTAGGTACTTGGATTACTTTTCTGATGTAACAAGTAAAGTAATGCATTACAAGTAATATGCATTAGGTACTTGGATTACTTTTGATTTAACGTGTATAGCATTACAAGTAACGTGCATTACATAATTGGATTACTTTTCTGATGTAACAAGTAAAGTAATGCATTACAAGTAATGTGCATTACATAGTCTGATTACTTTTTGATGTAATGAGTAAAGCATTACAAGTAGCATACATTAGGTAATCAGATTACTTTTCTGATGTAACAAGTAAAGTAATGCATTACAAGTAAGGTACATTATGTACTCGGATTACTTAGATTACTTTTTGATGTAACGTGTACAGCATTACAGTAACATGCATTAGGTAAATTATTTTTCTGATGCATTACAAGTAACGTAAATTAGGTAATCAGATTACTTTTCTGATGTAACGAGTAAAGTAATGCATTACAAGTAACATGAATTAGGTAATCAGATTACTTTTCTGATGTAACAAGTAAAGTAATGCATTACAAGTAACGTGCATTACATAGTCTGATTACTTTTTGATGTAACAATTAAAGCTTTACAAGTAACATGAATTAGGTAATCAGATTACTTTTCTGATGTAACGTGTACAGCATTACAAGTAACATGCATTACATAGTCTGATTACTTTTTGATGTAACAATTAAAGCATTACAAGTAACATGCATTAGGTAATAAGATTACTTTTCTGATGTAACAAGTAAAGTAATGCATTACAAGTAACGTACATTATGTACTGATTACTTTTTTGATGTAACGTTTACAGCATTACAAGTAACATGCATTAGGTAATCAGATTACTTAGATTATTTTCTGATGTAACGTGTACAGCATTACAAGTAACGTGCATTACATAGTCTGATTACTTTTTGATGTAACAATTAAAGCTTTACAAGTAACATGAATTAGGTAATCAGATTACTTTTCTGATGTAACATGTACAGCATTACAAGTAACATGCATTACATAGTCTGATTACTTTTTGATGTAACGATTAAAGCATTACAAGTAACGTGCATTACATAATTGGATTACTTTTCTAATGTAACAAGTAAAGTAATGCATTACAAGTAACATACATTATGTACTCGGATTACTTAGAGTACTTTTTGATGTAACATGTACAGCATTACAAATAGCATGCATTACGTAATCTGATTACTTTTTGATGTAACGATTAAAGCATTACAAGTAGCATGCATTAGGTAATCAATTACTTTTCTGATGTAACGAGTAAAGTAATGCATTACAAGTAACGTACATTATGTAGTCTGATTACTTTTTTGATGTAACGTGTACAGCATTACAAGTAACATGCATTAGGTAATCAGATTACTTAGATTACTTTTCTGATGTAACGAGTAAAGTAATGCATTACATAGTCTGATTACTTTTTTATGTAACGATTAAAGCATTACAAGTAACGTGCATTACATAATTGGATTACTTTTGATGTAACGATTAAAGCGTTACAAGTAACGTGCATTACATAATTGATTACTTTTCTGATGTAACGATTAAAGCATTACAAGTAACGTGCATTACATAATTGGATTACTTTTGATGTAACGATTAAAGCGTTACAAGNGTAACATACATTATGTACTCGGATTACTTAGAGTACTTTTTGATGTAACATGTACAGCATTACAAATAGCATGCATTACGTAATCTGATTACTTTTTTGATGTAACGTGTACAGCATTACAAGTAACATGCATTAGGTAATCAGATTACTTAGATTACTTTTCTGATGTAACGAGTAAAGTAATGCATTACATAGTCTGATTACTTTTTTATGTAACGATTAAAGCATTACAAGTAACGTGCATTACATAATTGGATTACTTTTGATGTAACGATTAAAGCGTTACAAGTAACGTGCATTACATAATTGGATTACTTTTTGATGTAACGATTAAAGCATTACAAGTAACGTGCATTACATAATTGATTACTTTTCTGATGTAACAAGTAAAGTAATGCATTACAAGTAACATAAATTATGTACTCGGATTACTTAGATTACTTTTTGATGTAACGTGTACAGCATTACAAATAGCATGCATTACGTAATCCGATTACTTTTTGATGTAACGATTAATGCATTACAAGTAGCATGCATTATCTAAACAAATTACTTTTTTGATGTAACTGCAAATTACATTCTATTAACACAAATACATTTATTTATACCCCAAAAAAGTTACTGCAGATGAAGTATTTTCAAGAACAACAGTCACAGTAATAGTATGAACTGAAGCTGAAATATATCTAGTGATGCATGATGATGTCCAATTTAGTGGATGGATGATTAATCAGAATTTCTTCCCAATATAACAATTTCTGACCATCTTGGTTTGGAGAAGACAAAGCATTCCACATACAACGGCTTGCCACTTGGTGGCGATGTTTAGGAAGGATGAGAGGATGCACTAGAGTCCACTGTAGAGGATGATGTGCAACTATGCTTTATCATGAAAGGGTTAACACTGTCCTAGTGTGCGTCTTTTACAGAAGCATGCATTCATCATCTCACAGACAATCGAATGCATTACTTTAATAAACACGACTTAAAGTGAAAACTGGCCACTCTTATCAGTGAACACTGGCGGACTGTGGTATCCCACAATGCTCTCGCGCGTGGCTTGTTTACGGTGACGTCACGGCGCAGTCTCCTCAGTCTCTCTGGGTGGCGGCAGACAGTCTGTCTGCGCGTGAAACACGACTTCGAATAAAAGAGTAAAATCGCGGAATATGAACGCAAGCATGAGTCTGCACTGCAGCTGAAGGTGAGAGAGATCCCCAGCGACACTCTGACCCGATGAAATCACGCGGAGAGTCCGTGAGGGTCGCTGTTAGCAGAGCTAGCACAGGCCGACAGTCATAACAACAGATATGTTCATATTATCTTTGATTATTATGTGTTATTATCGCGCATCTTCGACAATACAGGAGCATTATGTTCATAACCTGCTGTTTAAAAGCTTTCATGAACAGTTATGGGTGTAAACGCCGTTATCTTAATTGTTTTGTTGCCTGTGAGACTCTTTTAAAGGTTATCACGATCACTGTAATCTGGAAATAACTATTTATATATGTGTTTATATTGGGGTTAAAGACGAAAAAGCGTGAAAACAGTAAGTGTAATACAGCTTTGAATTGATGTTGTTGTTTTTCAGTACATCAGAATTGGTCCTGATTCATTTGTTTGTTTGTTTTTCTGATCAAAAATTAAATATAAATTTTTTCTGAAAAATGTCATTCAGTGAAACAATCTTGTCAGGGATATTTACAACAAAACATCTATTTATATGTTTATAGACTTGTAATTTTACATTTGTAAACTCATTTAAAATGCAATAAAATTTAGTATGCTCACTTATTCTTTTATATATTCGTACAGGTCAGAATTTCAATTTGTACTTAAATATAAGTGTCACGCTTGAACATTTTCACCCACATTTTGACATTTTATTATCCCTAAACTTATTTGAAACCTTAAAAGTAGACGTTTTACTTGCACTTAAAGGGTTAGTTCCCCCAAAAATGACATTTCTGTCATTAATTACTTAAAGATAAAGACCTTCGTTCATCTTCAGAACACCAATTAAGATATTTTTGATGAAATCCGATGGCTCAGTGAGGCCTGAGCAATGACATTTCCTCTCTCAAGATCCATTAATGTACTAAAAACATATTTAAATCAGTTCATGTGAGTACAGTGGTTCAATATTAATATTATAAAGCGACGAGAAGATTTTCGGTGCGCCAAGAAAACAAAATAACGACTTATTTAGTGATGGCCGATTTCAAAACACTGCTTCAGGAAGCTTCGGAGCGTTATGAATCAGCGTATCGAATCAGCGGTTCGGATCGCCAAAGTCACGTGATTTCAGCAGTTTGACACGCGATCCGAATCATGATTCGACACGCTATGAATGAGCGTTATGAATCTTTTGTGTCGAATCATGATTCGGATCGCGTGTCAAACTGCTGAAATCACGTGACTTTGGCGCTCCGAACCGCTGATTCGACACGCTGATTCATAACGCTCCGAAGCTTCCTGAAGCAGTGTTTTGAAATCGGCCATCACTAAATAAGTCGTTATTTTGTTTTTTTGGCGCACCAAAAATATTCTCGTGGCTTTATAATATTAATATTGAACCACTGTACTCACATGAACTGATTTAAATATGTTTTTAGTACATTAATGGATCTTGAGAGAGGAAATGTCATTGCTCAGGCCTCACTGAGCCATCGGATTTCATCAAAAATATCTTAATTTGTGTTCTGAAGATGAACGAAGGTCTTACGGGTGTGGAACGACATGAGGGTGAGTAATAAATGACATTATTTTCATTTTTGGGTGAACTAACCCTTTAATGTGTTTTCACTTTTGTAAATTTAAATCGATGCAGACATCTAAATGTCTTTGACCCATATTTTATATATATGCTATTCGTAATTATTTCACATGCTAGAAAATTGTAATCTATAAAATCATATAACACTATATGTAATATGATCCAGGTTAAAAGAAATTTCAAATTAAACGTTGAAAATAAATATTCTGAAAGGTTCTGGGGGGGGGGGAAATGTAAAAAATGTAACGAAGTAAAGTGATTCGTCACTATTTCACGGTCTCTAATAATAGAAAATATACGTTTATCACTTGATCGTTTCTTGTTTCTTCCGTTAAAGCTAAAGATGTTCTGAAATATCATATCAAATAATATCATTACAACAATTCTGTTACAGCAGAAAAATGCAAAACAGAAGCATTTTAAAAGCATGACTGTGTTAATATGGGAACATGTGATTTGGTTTCGATCTTCTTTTTAGAATCCGATGGGAAGACGGGATACTGAACGGCAGCGCTGAGAGTCTCCTGAGGAGTCGTACAAGTAAGCCTGCTCGTTTTCAATTACTTTTAATATTTGTAAGGATTAAAGAGGCATTAAATAAAAGGATGCATGATGACTCCCTAAATATCACACCGTAACAGAGTCCTACATCCCCAAAGTGCTTGTTCCTCTCTGCCTCCTCCACTGTCTTTGATCTCGCTCCATCATGGGCATCTCTCTCTCCTCGGTTGCCAGGGAGACATCGCTCTGTCTGTAAACACACCGGAGAGAGAGAGGCCGAGCACAGCTGCGCTCGTTAAGAAATGTAATTATGTCGTCATCTTTGTGTCAGATCAGCCCACTGTTTTGCAGGGCTTTTATTGGAAGTAGACAGGTGACATGAGGTGTATGTTGTGCGTTTGTAACATCTCTGTTTCCTCTCAGTGCAGTGAACCAAATGGGGCATTGCAGTACCCGAATCATCGTCCTGTTCCTGCTTCAGTTCTTACAGACATCAGCTAAAGGTAAAGGACAACAGAAATCCTCTGGGTTACACTTTATCTTACGCAGTCACTCAAATAAGTGCTGGGTAATATTAATACTTACTATTAGTTTATTAACTAATACTTTTCTTCAGCAAGGATGCATTAAAGGGATAGTTCACCCAAAAATGATCCCATGATTTACTCATCCTAGGTGTATATGATCTCTCAGACGAACACAGATGTCACTCTTTCACCATAATTCGATGCGTACGGCTGTTACCGGAAGCTTGTTATTTGAATTTATAGTTTATTTTTCTTATAAAAACGCAGAAGGT
The DNA here is from genome assembly GCA_003731715.1 of Anabarilius grahami. Classification (NCBI taxonomy): domain Eukaryota; kingdom Metazoa; phylum Chordata; class Actinopteri; order Cypriniformes; family Xenocyprididae; genus Anabarilius; species Anabarilius grahami. The sequence goes on from RJVU01061481.1 coordinate 1,437,670, forward strand.
CTTTAATAACCTCCTGGAGCCGTATGGATTTCTTTTATGATGGATGGATGCATGTTTTTTGTTTAAAACACCATTCACAACCATTATAAACCTTGGAGGACTAATGATATTTTTAAATATATCTCGGGATTGTGTTGGTCTGAAGAAGATCATATACACCTAAGATGGCTTGAGGATGAGTAAATCTTCATTTTTTAGGTGAACTATCCCTTTAAATTGATCAGAAGTGTCAGTAAAGACATTTGTAATGTTACAGAAGATCTCCATTTCACATAAACGCTGTTATCTTGACATTTTCACATTTCCCAAAGAATCCTGAAACCGTTTCCACAAATATATGAAGATATATATGATAATGAAAAATGTTTCTTGGCTGCTGAAAATTCAGCTTTGTCGGCAGAGGAATAAACAATAAACAAAAAAATCCTACGGATCTCAGACTTTTTAATATTATTAATACATGTCGTTATGTTAAGTGCTACTAAATGTCTGAAACTAAACTCTTATTATTTTTCAAAAGATTTAGTTTTCTAAAGCAGTGTTTTTCCCAACCATTTTCTCGCTATGGCACAGTTTTGATAAATCCCACGGCACACCACACACTAAAACAAAACAATGGCACAAACGTGCATTAGCCTACTTCAAAAATGGCGTATTAAAACGATATCAGGCCTATATTAAAAGTAGAAGTAGTACTCACATTTGATGTGAAACTTGAGCTTAAAGGGTTAGTTCAATCAAAAATGAAATTTCTGTCATTAATTACTCACCATCATGTCGTTTCACACCCGTAAGACCTTCGTTCATCTTCAGAACACAAATTAAGATATTTTTGATGATATGACTTGTCCATAGACAGCAATATAATCACTTTCAAGGTCCAGAAAGGTACTAAAGACACAGTCATGTGACTGCAGTGGTTCAACCTTAATGTTATGAAGCGGCGAGAATACTTTTTGTGCGCAAAAATAACTTTATTCAGCAATTTTTCCTCTTCCCTGTCATTGTTACGAAATTGACGCAGGTCAACGCTTCCGCGTTTACGACAGTATTGGCTGAAGCTGATCATGTGATCAGCACGACGCAGGAGCCGGCCATTAATGAGTCGGCGTTCTGACGTAGAACCTGGAAGCACTGGATGTAAACAGCGTATGAGAATGACACAGAAGAGAAGATATTATTGAATAAAGTCCTTATTTTTGCTTTGTTTTTGCACACAAAAAGTATTCTCGCCGCTTCATAACATTAAGGTTGAACCACTGCAGTCACATGACTGTTTTAACGATGCCTTTAGTTCCTTTCTGGAATTGAAAGTGTTGATTATATTGCTGTCTATGGATGAGTCTCGGATTTCATCAAAAATATCTTAATTTTAACATGGGTGTGGAACGACATGAGGGTGAGTAATTAATGACAGAATGATCATTTTTAGGTGAACTAACCCTTTAAGCAGTAATTCAGTGACACGTTCAGCCACAGCGCTGTAGGAATGGTGTGTGTAGTTGTACTTTCATTAGGTGTCAGTGTCCTCTCTGTTAGCGTGTCTCACGAAGGGCATAAAACATGAATGCTGGGTTAATTGATCTGAGTCACTGATGCTCTCTGGCCTTTATCCCGTGTAGTCAATTTGTAAAGTCGACAGTTCAGTGTCACAGGAAATGAAGGCAGGGAAGAAAACAGTCTCAGTTATCAGGTGGAGAGAGTCTGGCGTCATGCTGCTCTTCCTTCATTCATTTCATTGTTCTCAGAGTGGGTGACGACTGACAAACAGCTCCATACTGGCCTCCTTTCCCTTCATTTATGATTTAACTCTCTCTCCAGATGTCTCCATCGGCTGCATGTGTGTGGGCAGTGACTGCAATGAGCAGCAGTGCACCGGAGACCAGTGTTACACCTCCGTTATCATCACCAACGATGTGAAGACGTTCAAACGCGGCTGCCTGGTTGGGCCGGAGAGCAAGCGCATGACCTGCTCCGCGACATACACCGCCAGCCGCGTCGTAGAATGCTGCTCACAACACATGTGCAACGCCAACGTCTCCGAAGAGACCCTGCTTCGACTACTGCAGACCAGTAAGTCACACGAGAAACAAGATTTGTAATCTGTAACCTGTATTTGAATACCAGTTTTGCTGTTGAAACACGGATCAAGAGTACGGTTTTTATTGGCCAGATCAGGGCAAAAGTTCAGATTTGTACCTTTCCTGTGAACAATTTTAAATAACATTATTTGTTAGTTTTAATTATTTTAATCATTTAGCAAATTTTATTATATATTATTTTTAATTTAATACATTTTTAGGAACATTCATATATATTTATGCTCATCAAGGCTGCATTTATTTGATAAATTGTGAAATATTACTACAATTTGAAATAATGGCTTTCTGTTTTAATATACTTTTAAACATAATTTATTTCTGTGATGAAATGCTGAAATTTCAGCATCATTACTCCAGTCTTCAGTGTCACATGATCCTTCAGAAATCATTCTGATATGATGATTTATTATCAGTGTTGGAAACAGTTGTATTAAAAAAATTAATAACCCGTGATACTTCTTTGATAAATAAAAAGTAAAAAAAAAACAATTTATTTAAAATAGATTTTTTTAGTTTTGAAAGAAATTAATGCTTTTATTCAGCAAGGATGTGTTAAATTGATAAAGTGAGAGTAAAGACTTTTATATTGTTAGAAAAGATTTCTATTTTGAATAAATGTTGTTCTTAACTTTTTATTAATCAAATAATCCTGAAAAAATAATCAAATGTTATAAAAAATATTAATCAGCACAAATGTTTCCAACACTGATAATAAATCATCAAATAAGAATGATTTCTGAAGGGTCATGTGACACTGAAGACTGGAGTAATGATGCTGAAAATTCAGCTTTGATCACTGGAATAAATTATATTTTAAAATATATTAAAACATAAAGTCATTATTCTAAATTGTAATAATATTTCACAATATTACTGATTTTTCTGTATTTTTGATCAAATAAATGCAGCCTTGATGAGACTTCTTTCAAAAACATTAAAATTAGCAACAATTTCACTGACCATGAAATTAAATAAGAAATAAAATTGTTTTAATTATTTAACACGGATCAAGAGTACGGTTTTTATTGGCCAGATCAGGGCAAAAGTTCAGATTTGTACCTTTCCTGTGAACAATTTTAAATAACATTATTTGTTAGTTTTAATTATTTTAATAATTTAGCAAATTTTATTATATATTATTTTTAATTTAATACAATTTAATACATTTTTAGGAACATTCATATATATTTATGCACATCAAGGCTGGATTTATTTGATCAAAAATACAGAAAAATCTGTAATATTGTGAAATATTACTACAATTTGAAATAATGGCTTTCTGTTTTAATATACTTTTAAACATAATTTATTTCTGTGATGAAATGCTGAAATTTCAGCATCATTACTCCAGTCTTCAGTGTCACATGATCCTTCAGAAATCATTCTGATATGATGATTTATTATCAGTGTTGGAAACAGTTGTATTAAAAAAATTAATAACCCGTGATACTTCTTTGATAAATAAAAAGTAAAAAAAAAAACAATTTATTTAAAATAGATTTTTTTAGTTTTGAAAGAAATGAATGCTTTTATTCAGCAAGGATGTGTTAAATTGATAAAAAGTGAGAGTAAAGACTTTTATATTGTTAGAAAAGATTTATATTTTGAAATAAATTCTGTTCTTTTTAACTTTTTATTAATCAAATAATCCTGAAAAAAGAATTAAAGGTTATAAAAAATATTAATCAGCACAAATGTTTCCAACATTGATAATAAATCATCATATCAGAATGATTTCTGAAGGATCATGTGACACTGAAGACTGGAGTAATGATGCTGAAAATTCAGCTTTGATCACAGGAATACATTATGTTTAAAAGTATATTAAAACAAAAAGCCATTATTTCAAATTGTAGTAATATTTCACAATATCACTTTTTTTTTCTGTATTTTGTTCAAATAAATGCAGCCTTGATGAGCATAAGAGACTCTTTCAAAAACATTAAAATTAGCCATGACCGGTCACTGACCATGAAATTAAATAAGAAATACAATTGTTAGTTTTAATTATTTAGCAACTTTTATAGGGACCCATCTTTGACCCATCTATAATTTATTTATATTTATTTAAGTTAACAATTTAATAAATTTTCAGCAGCAGTAATATATGGTGAATGTATCTGATTGTGTTTCTGAAAAGGTCCAGAAACCGAAAAGACTGTGCATTACCGTGTGGAGATGCTGGTTCTCTTTGTGTTGGGTCCGTTTGTGGTTCTGGGATTGCTGTCTGTGCTGGCTCTGCTGGTGTGCCGTCGACTCCATCATGGGCGTCTGGAGAGACTGCACGAGTTCGACACTGAGCAGGGGGCCATCGACGGGCTCATCGCGTCTAACGTCGGAGACAGCACACTTGCGGTACTTCAATATTATACACTACAACTGTTTCTGTAATATATATTGTGTGTTATAAACAGGGCTTGACATTAACACAGTCTCCGACAGCGAGTCGACACACAGACCGCCTCGTTTCATTTGCTTTGGATGAATATTGTTGGTTTTAGAGGGCTTGAATTTCAGCATGTATTGCGCATAATTTTACTCATTCCTGCAGGTTTTGTTCTCACACCCAAAGTGCGCCACATAAAGCCGCCTCTCAGCACTGAATTGAGTTATTTTTCGCTGCTTATTGCTCTTAAACAGTCAAATACACACAAAATAATGTCAAAATGCCGGTCTTGGTGAGTATTCACGTAAACACAGTCAGTTATGTTTGAAGTGAACGTAAACAGTTGAGAATGAAAACACATGTGTAACAGTATAATGGATCTTAAAGTGACAGCAGCCTAATAAACCTGCTAAAAATATCAATTGTATGTTGCAGCGGTTTAGCTGAAGTTGCTCGTTAATGGTTAGACATTGACTCATCAGTCTTGTGTTGTTTTTCAGGACCTGATGGATCACTCTTGCACATCAGGCAGTGGTTCAGGACTGCCTTTCCTGGTGCAGAGGACGGTTGCACGGCAGATCAGTCTGGTGGAGTGTGTTGGTAAGACAGATTGTATGATGTGTTCATTGTAGAGCTGCAACTAATGATTATTTTTTAGATTAGTCGACTGATCTAACGATTATTTTTATTACTTTTTTTTATTAATTTAGTGTTCTTTTTTTTGATTAGCTAATGAATCCTTTGGATAACTTTACAAAAAATTATAAGTACAACTTCTAATATAATATTTCAACTTTTATTATTATTTTTTTTTCAACTGACTGACTTCTCATGTGATTTATGAGCTTCTACAACTTTTGACCTCCTAACTGAACTCCTTTCCACAAACTGATCATAGAAATAAATCAGTATGAATAAAAATGTTAACACTTTACAATAAGGTCTCATTTATTAACATGAATGTATTAACCAACATCAACTAACAATGAGCAATATATTTGCTACAGTATTTATTAATCTTTGTTTATGTTAGTTAATAAAAATAGTCATTCATTGTTAGTTCATGATAGTTCACAGTGCATTAACTAATGTTAACAAATTAAACCTTATTGTTTGTGCTTAATAAGATTAAGAGAAAACTGTTATTCATTTTTATGGTAACACTTTACTATAAGTGCAACCATAATCACACTCTCTCAATATTCAAAGTGCAAATAAGACCAAATGTTTCTTTGATACAGAGCTAAGAGATGGTTACAACTACACTGCCCAGCCTAAAATAGCTTTCATATTCAGAGATATTTGCATTCATCAGGGAGCCGCGTTCAAAATGCGGGGTATTGAAATCGCGTTTGAATGCGCCCACGCATTTACGATCGCGCATAGTCTGTGAATATGGAGCGGCGGCGACCGTTATCCAACTGAATTAAATGTTTTTTATTTAAATACAAAGCAAACGACAGTGGAGGCGTAATGTAAACGTAGCGGTGGCATATTCTTTCCTAATCGTCCTAACACTCTGTCATGGCAATATCACGAGACTACTTTTCGCCTCGACGAGAAATCTCGTCACATTTTAATCTCGCGTCACACTCCTAGTGCTCGTGCATCGCAGTTGTGCTGCCGCGGTATGCCATCTCGGTTTTGCAAAGGGAACAAAGGACCATTTTATTTGGCCTCTGTTTAACTCTCTGAGGTCTGAAAACGCACATACGCGTTTTGCAGTTTTTTTTTCACATTGCTGTAAAACAGACTTAAAATACTCCGTCATTTTTTGTCATAGAGACATAAGTAATATATAAATTGAAACTATAGAATGTCTTTTATTTGTATACACTCAGAGTAAAAACAAAATGTTGTGCTTTTTGTAAAATAAAGAAAACTAACATGATGCGTGATCTCTCGTCTCCCTCTGAACGAACTCCAATCTGATAGTTCTCAGAAAATGAACTGTAACTTAGTGAATACTAATCACAAAAAAATGACACTTATGTCTAAAAAAACGTTGAAATGTCAGGTTTTAAATCGTGTAAGTCAAATCGAAAACAAACATTCTGTGTTTATGTAATCTGTATGAAAAGAGAGCCATGTCAGAAGTCCGTGATTCAGCTCATTATCCGCTAATGCGGCCACGCCCACGGAGCGAGCGCTATTCAGACGCAAATTCAGTCAATACATGCAGACATAGTTTCAATCGTGTATTTATTGTCTTGAAAAGTGTTTATCTGGATGTAAAAGCCATGGTTAGCGATCTCTGGAAGACATGCAGTTAGTTCCTGTTTACTTTTCTTCTATAGATGAATTTTAGATGAGTTTTTGTTTCTTTAGCGCCCTCCGGCTGCAGTATGAATTGAAAACACCATTCATGGAATAGCCTCTTCTTCTTTAGATGAATTTGTGGACTAAAAATGCACAGAGAGCGCCCTCCGACTGCAAGTATGAATTGAAAACACCAGCGCTCATAGTAATGACATTGAATATTAAATAAATATAACTCCTCTGTATAGAAAATTGACATAAACATATGAGAATCCAATATTTCTCCAAATGTGCATGCTTTTAAACTAAAAGCCTATATTCAGACTCTTTGCATCACAGAAATACATCATATTTTAAAGTATAATATAAAACCATTACTTTATATTGTAATAATATTTTTCTGTATGTTTCATATACCATGATGAGCTTGAGACATCACAGAAGGTTTTTTTCACAGCCTACCTGACTGAAATGCCTCATTAATATGCAAGTCATTTCAGGTCATTACTATGCAATTATTTTGTCTTCTCAGGTGAGAATGAGCCATTATTCATCATTATTCACGATGATTCACGCCTCCATGCATACAGTGTTCCTTGGCAAAAAGTGTCTCACAAAAACTAAATCAATATATTGTTATAAATGAAAGAGTAGTCAGCATAATTTTTACATAATTCTGAAGCAAAAACTCTAGTCTACAACCTCCAATACCCTAAAGTATTGTAAACACAGATTTACTATCCTTTTTTTGGCCTTATTTCAGTGACTTAAGTTTTTTGTTTTTTCAATAACCACGCATAAACGTTATTCCTTCAAAAACACAAACATGTACATACATGTTCCTCACATATTATTGTAGCCTAGTTTGTGCTGAATACAGTGTAATGACACTTGTGTCATTTATATGTTTATGAACAACTGAAAAAAGCACAAATGTCAGGGCATGTCAAAACTTCTCCAGGCCCCAAATCAGCCTCAGACTCCAGAGGGATAAAGTATTCCCATACTTTTGATAATCGTGGTCTAGTTTTTTGTGATAGAATAGAACTTTCTCCATTCCCAGGAGCAGAAGCCGCCATTACACGAGATGAATGTAAACAATGTGACGTGACGACGCATTTCACGCACGTCGATGTATTTTCGTAGTCGACGTAATCGATGACGTCGACGCGTCGTTGCAGCACTAGTTCATTGTGTGTTTGGGGCCTTTACAATAGATTATGTATGTGATATGAGTTCTGTGTTCTCAGGTAAGGGACGGTATGGTGAAGTGTGGAGAGGTCAGTGGCAAGGAGAGAACGTAGCCGTGAAGATCTTCTCCTCCAGAGATGAGAAGTCCTGGTTTAGAGAGACAGAAATATACAACACCGTTCTACTACGACATGACAATATATTAGGTGAGTGAGACATGTTTTTTCTGACTTTAACTCTAACGTGTCAATAACTTTATGTAGAACTGCGAAGTTAAAGAAGTGTAACACTTTAGAAAATCGATTTTTGAAATTTGTGAATCGATACGAATCGCTTTTCCCCCACCTCTACTAATGTAATTCTAAACTATTTCTTTCCAGGATTCATGGCTTCTGACATGACCTCCCGAAACTCCAGCACTCAGCTGTGGCTCATCACACACTATCACGAGAACGGCTCTCTCTATGACTACCTGCAGCGTGTTGCCGTGGAGATGGCAGATGGGCTGCACATGGCGGCGTCGGTAGCCAGCGGGCTGGTGCACCTGCACACGGAGATTTTTGGCACCGAAGGCAAACCGGCCATCGCTCACAGAGACCTGAAGAGCAAGAACATCCTGGTGAAGAAAGATCTGCAGTGCTGCATCGCTGACCTGGGTAATTTCCAACACATCAAATTTGACTCTGTATACGTAATAAATATTGTTCATCTTGTATATGATGTTTTTAAAAACAATATTTCTGCAAAACGTAATGACTTTCTTGTAGTAACTGACTTTACCAAGGCTGTGTGGACAGGAAAATCATTTATTAAATCAATAATATTAGGGATGCACAATATATCGGCCACCATATCAGTATCAGCCGATATGTGTTTATTTTTTTAATGTTATCATTATCGGCCCGATAAGAAAATTTGGCCGATATATTAAAGCTGATAAATAATGTATTATTTCCTTCAGCTGAGACACTTCAGATGCACACTGTCCACTATTATGGTTTTGAATCGCTTGAAATATGATTTAAAATCACTTCAAAAAGGAAAATACAGTTCAGTACAACATACAGCACAAGTCTGTCATAAAGACTACATGATATTATAATGAGAACATTATTATTGTGTGATTGGGACATGACTTTTAATGGTGAGATATTTGTTTTTGTAATCAGGCTCTCAAAAATTATATAAAAATATTGATTTATCGGCCAATATATCGGTTATCGGCTTTCAAATATAAAGAATTATCGGTATCGGCTAAAATTTGAGACTTTTGTTTTTGTAATCAGGCTCTCAAAAATTATATAATCTTGATTTAGACTTATCGGCCAATATATCGGTTATCGGCTTTCAAATAGAACGGAATTATCGGTATCGGCTAAAATGTTCATATTGGTGCATCCCTAAATAATATATAATGTATAACTTAAAGGTACACTATGTAACTCAAAATTAACAACATTTAAATAATTAAATACATTTAATGTTGATAAAATAACATTACATTTATGTAACAATATGTAATGTAGCAATATGTAACTTTTAACAATATAACTTACCTGCTCTACATTTTGTTTTTTTTTTGCTAAATATTCGATTGAACTTGTAAATAAGTCACATTTATTCAGGTTAATGTTGTCTTGTGATACAGTGGTTCTCAACCAGCGGGCCTTAACAAATATCCAACATGACTTAAAAATAAGAATGAAAATAAGCTAAAAAACAACTACAAATTGAGATATTTCTTATTATAACAAATGTACATCTTTTTAGTTATGCCAAGCACTAAAATATTTTATTGGCTAGAGATTGTGAGTGAGTTGGGGCCATGAAATGTTGTGAACAAAGAAGTCAAAAAAGTTAAGATCAACTGCTTTAACATGAAGGCTTTTCAGGTTTGATTCCTGAATATGTTTGCATTCTTACAAGCTAAAAGTAAATGTACACTTCAGTTTAAATGTTTGGGGTCGATAAGATTTTCTAATGTTTTTGACAAGTCTCTTTTGATCACCAAGGTTGAATGTATTTGATCAAAAATGCAACAGTATTATTACAAATGAACTGTTTATACAAAATGGAAATCCTTCGTAACAATCTCTCCTTGCTCTACTCTTCATCTTCTTCCTTGTGTCCTTCTCTAGGTCTGGCAGTAACACACACACAGTCTGATAATCAGCTGGACGTGGGAAATAATCCTAAAGTGGGAACCAAGCGCTACATGGCACCAGAGGTTCTAGATGAGACCATCCAGACAGACTGTTTCGATGCCTATAAGAGGGTGGACATCTGGGCCTTTGGTCTGGTGCTGTGGGAGATCGCTCGCAGAACCATCAGTAACGGTCAGCTCACTTTGTTCATATTTAAAGGTGGTATAGTTCAGACAGTTGTCCGGATGAATGCTCAGTGACTTATTTTCATCCACTGTGATCCTGTAGGAATCGTCGAGGAATACAAGCCACCTTTCTACGACCTGGTGCCTAACGACCCCAGCTTTGATGACATGAGGAAAGTGGTTTGTGTGGAGCAGCAGAGGCCGTTCATTCCCAACCGCTGGTTTTCAGATCCTGTAAGTACTGTTGAGACGTCTCTGTGAAAGTCCCTATTTTCCTTAAAGCATTATATCCTCCCCATGATCTGAAAACAAATGTCTAATGTGTGTTTGTGTGATCTCAGACCCTGTCTGCTCTGGTGAAGCTCATGAAAGAGTGCTGGTACCAGAACCCGTCGGCTCGACTCACCGCCCTGCGCATCAAAAAGACTCTGGATAAAATCCACAGCTCGCTGGAGAAGGGCAAAACCGACTGCTGAGGAGAGAGATCCAGACCGCGTGTGTCCAGACCAGTGGATTCGAGCGCTGGCGTCTGTCCCAACCCTAACATGCTGTTCATTCGCTTTGTTCTTCCTGTCCATTGGCCTAAACTTTTTATAGAGAATTCTGCTCTTTTATGGATGGTTTTTTCCCCACTAAACCCAGTGGGATTCCCATTTCCCCTCCAGAAAAGGAGAGAAATAAGGACACAGTCTTGACAGGCCTTGAATTGAACCCTCAATCATGGATTTTTTTTTTTTTACGCAATCACATTGTCTATTTAACCATTGGCAAACTTTTAAGATTTGTACTTTTCGGGAAAAACGAAGAGGACACGCTGAAATGCAATCTCTACCCGTAGTGTGTGTGTGTGTGTGCGCATGATTCTTATTACAACCAGAAGAACTTTATAGCTGTAACGTCACTCGCTTTTAGAAATATGATGGTTTTTGAGCTTTTCAAAGGTCCCAATAATTCTTGTAGATAATTTAGGCAAAAGTCAGTCACAGTTTTTGAATTAGCTACAGTGAACTTGTGTTATAAAGCTCTTTGGTTACAAAATGCCGCTATGTATAGTAGAGAACTACAGACTCTCTTAAATTAGGCTTGTTTAGTGATTTTGAAGCAGTGGTTATAGGGATAGTTCACCTAAAAATGAAAAATCTGTCATTCATATAATTTTAACTAGGGATGCACCGTTATGAAAAGTTTGGCCAATACCGATAACCGATAATTCTTTATATTTGAAATCTAATAACTGATATATTGGCCCATTAATCTAAATCAAAATGTATATAATTTGAGAGCCTGATTATGAAATCAAGTCTCAAATTTTGTCCGATACCGATAATTCTTGATATTTGAAAGCTGATAACTGATATATTGGCCGATAAATCTAAATCCAAAATTGTATATAACTTTTGAGATCCTGATTACAAAATCAAAAGTCTCAAATTTTGGCAGATACCAATAACCGATAATTCTTTATATTTGAAAGCCGATAACCAATATATATTGGCCAATAAATCAAAATCAAAATTTTTGAGAGGCTGACTACAAGAACAAAAGTCTCAAATTTTGGCCGATACCGATAATTCTTGATATTTGAAAGCTGATAACTGATATATTGGCCGATAAATCTAAATAAAAAATTTTCATATAATTTGAGAGCCTGATTACAAAATCAAAAGTCTCAAATTTTTGCCGATACCGATAACCGATAATTCTTTATATTTTACAGCCAATAACCGTTATATTGGCCGATAAATCTAAATCAAAATTTTTATATAATTTGAGAGCCTGATTACAAAATCAAAAGTCTCAAATGTTGGCCGATACCGATAACCGATAATTCTTGATATTTGAAAGCTGATAACTGATATATTGGCCGATAAATCTAAATCAAAAATTTTCATATAATTTGAGAGCCTGATTACAAAATCAAAAGTCTCAAATGTTGGCCGATACGATAACCGATAATTCTTTATATTTTACAGCCAATAACCGTTATATTGGCCGATAAATCTAAATCAAAATTTTTATATAATTTGAGAGCCTGATTACAAAATCAAAAGTCTCAAATTTTGGCAGATACCAATAACCGATAATTCTTTATATTTGAAAGCCGATAACCAATATATATTGGCCAATAAATCAAAATTTTTGAGAGGCTGATTACAAGAACAAAAGTCTCAAATTTTGGCCGATACCGATAATTCTTGATATTTGAAAGCTGATAACTGATATATTGGCCGATAAATCTAAATCAAAATTTTTATATAATTTGAGAGCCCGATTACAAAATCAAAAGTCTCAAATTTTGGCTGATACCGATAACTGATAATTCTTTATATTTGAAATCTAATAACTGATATATTGGCCCATTAATCTAAATAAAAAATTGTATATAATTTGAGAGCCTGGTGGACAGTGCACATCTGAAGTGTCTCAGCTGAAGGAAATAATCCATAATTTATCGGCTTTAATATATCGGCCAAATTTTTTTTATCGGGCCGATAACGATAACATTAAAAATGAACATATATCGGCCGATACCGATATGGTGGCTTATATATATCGTGCATCCCTAATATTAAACCTAAATTACTATGTGACCAGGGACTGTCAACATCCCTGAAAGTGACAGAAAAAGTTAAATAGGTTTGGAATGACATTAGGGCGGGTTAATGATGATAGAATTAATCTCATGAGGGCTTCCTTTGACACAAGGCCTTTCTGACCTGTTGCCTCTATGCCTGCCTGACAAAAAGCCATTGTAGCACATCATAGTGCTTTTTTTTTGTAGCCGTTTGTCTTTCTCTTTGCCCTCACCGGCATGCGTACTTGATGTTTCTTCACTGACAATCAGCCGCTGTCCAGTAGGCTTGAATTATCTGCTAATGTTGTGTACAAAACCCTAATTACGAGCGTTCAATCTGACATGTCAACACACTAACAAAGCTAGCCGTAGTCATAGACTCTGGTTTTGTGAATTTGCATATTTGTTTATCCTCACGCTTTTTGACACTTTTGTATCACGGTTTTCAACATGCGCCATAAACCGAGAGTATGCGAATGATTTTTAAATTTTAAACGTTTTTTGACTATTTAAAAGTGCGGCGTCACTCTAATATAGGAGGTTTACAATGGAAAACACTACCGTTACATCCCAAGTCGAGATGGTTTGTGTATGTTGCTTTTGGATTGAGTTGAGTGTGACGTTTTTGTCATGACACACAACATGTGTACCGCTCAACGCTGGTCACTTTTGCTCTCCCACAAACGACTGAACGTTTACATATGTGTTCTACTGGGGAATGATCTTAGGAATTAGACTACAGGAATTGTTGCATTAAGAACTGTGAATATGTTATAATGAAGAACCCATATCTGTATGATGTTACTGGAATATAAAATGCAAGACACGGTTATGAATTAAAAAAACAACTGCTCTTTTTGTTGGTTACAACAGTGGAATGGTTTTTCTTTGTGTCCATGCTGTGATAATGCTTTCTTTTTGACCGTAAATTTCAAGAATCTTGCTGCACATTATCATGCATTTAGCTAAATTAAGACTGAGTAAAGGTTCCCCATTGTCTGACTCTGCTGGGAAATCACCTGCTTATCTGTGGTGATGTTTACAGGAGGTCTGGAGCCGCTCTTTGATAACCAGTGCTTTAGTTGACCGGCTGAATCTAATGGGAGCACACATGCCAACTCTGCCACAATTGAAGATCAGTTGTAGACCCCTTTAGTAGCAGTCTTTAAAAAATTGCTCTGAAATAAGCTTCCTGTTGAACTGTAAAAGAATTAGATTTGTTTTCCATTTAGCACAATGGACGGATCCTCTATGAACTTATTTGTATGTGATGAAATGCATTTTTATGTCAGTAAAAATGCATCCATTGTTAACCAAAATATCATTTTGTCTAAATGGATTTAATAACTTTTTGTTGGTGAGGAACACGAGACACAATCTGGTGTATTTACATGATTTAAAATAAAATCTCATGCTGGGCGTTTATTTGAAGAATTCAGTGCTGATTTCATTCTTGTCTCCAGCTCCATTTTTATAAATGGACATGTGACTCAGTAGCTTTAATGTCTAAAAAGGTGAAGGGCGTAAATTTTGCACCATCAAAAAATCTGCAAAAAAATAAAAGTAATTACTCTATGCTGTTAATTACTAAACACCACTGGTTAAAGCGTTAGTTCACCCAAAATGAAAATTCTGTCATTAATTTCTCACCCTCATGTTGTTCCACACCCGTAAGACCACAAATTAAGATATTTTTGATGAAATCTGAGAGGTCTATGACTCGTTTATAGACAGCAATATAATCAACATTGTTAAGGTCCAGAAAGGTACTAAAGACATGGTTAAAACGGTCATGTGACTGCAGTGGTTCAACCTTAATGTTGTGAAGAGACGAGAATACTTTGTGTTTACGTACCACAACACATGCGCAGAACCCGGAAATGCACCATTTTTTTGTTTGTTTTGTTTTTTTGCGCACAAAATGTATTCTTGTCGCTTCATAAAATAAAGGCTGAACCACTTTACTACCTTTCAGGGCCTTGACAGTGGTAATAGCATTGCAGTCTATGGAGGGACAGAAAGCTCTCGGATTTCATCAAAAATATCTTAATTTGTGTTCTGGAGATGAATGAAGGTTTTACGAGTGTGAAACAACATGAGGGTGAGTAATTAATGACAGAAATTTCATTTTTGGGTGAACTAACACTTTAAGACTGTATTTTCACGAGTGCTCAAAGCAATCCTGTTCGGTACCACTAGTTCTTCAGAAATTACACCATTCGCACTATGAAACCTTTTTCAAAATGAACAAGATTTAAATAATGAGTATGTTACAAAACCATGTTGCAAATCATGTTTTTGCCTTGCCCCAATTAACCTTAAAGGGTTAGTTCACCCAAAAATGAAAATTCAGTCATTAATTACTCTCCCTCATGTTGTTTCACACCCGTAAGACCTTCATTCATCTTCAGAACACAAATTAAGATATTTTTGATGAAATCCTGCATAGCCTTCCTCTCAAGATCCATCAAGGTACTAAAAACATTTAAATCCGTTCATGTGATTACAGTGGTTCTGCCTTAATATAAAAAAAAACAACAAAAATAAAAACCCTACTTTTTAACAATATCTAGTGATGGCTGATTTCAAAACACTGCTACATCAAGCTTCGGAGCTTTACGAACTGAATCAGTGGTTCGGAGCGCCAAAGTCACGCGATTTCAGCAGTTTGGCGGTTTGATACGTGATCTGAACCTCTGATTCAGCACAAAAGATTCGTAACGCTCCGAAGCAGTGTTTTGAAATTGCCCATCACTAGATATTGTTGAATAAAGTCGTTATTTTGTTTTTCTGGCACACAAAAATATTCTCGTCGCTTTATAATATTAAAGTAGAACCACTGTAGTCACATGAACTGATTTAAATATGTTTTTAGTACATTTATGGATCTTGAGAGAGGAAGTACCATTGCGGTCTATGCAGGATTTCATCAAAAATATCGTAATTTGTGTTCTGAAGATTAATGAAGGTCTTACGGGTGTGGAACGACATGAGGGTGAGGAATAAATGACAGAATTTTCATTTTTGGGTGAACTAACCCTTTAACCCTATGGTAAGCCTATATATTTTTAGAGCTGTCTAGACAGATTTCCCATGAAACTGCATACTTTCGTCATTCGTACAAAAGGAAAGGTAATGCTGCGTTCAATACAGATCGGATTTGGGATTTTTCCCACCTCCTCCTAGGAAATGATGTCTGGAACGCCACTCAAAGTCGGACATTTGATGTGTGAACTCGGTATATCGACCTCAGCGAGACGCGACAAACTGGAAAAGCATATTACAGTACCCGAAATAAAACATAGTTGCATTACTTCTTCGGTCTATTTTGTTAAAAATAGCCTTGCCTAGTTATAGATTCCACCGTTATTTGATATGAATAGCAATAGTTGTCCCACTTTTGTAACGTTATTTTAAAACAACTAATTTCAACAAGTCGAAACAACAACCTTCCTGATCATAAGACACTGTTGGGCAGTTTTGATGTTGTCATGATTACCTGATGAGGAGATCACCTGTGGTCATCTTCAGATTCATCCGCAGAGTCGAAGCACACCTCGCGTAATTACCAAAACAATGTTCCTCCTCAAGTAACCTGTAGTTTTATGCTTCAACCGCTAGAGGGCCAAACGTTACATAGTGCAGTTTTAAAGGGGAGCTATTGTGCAAAATTCACTTTTATATGGTGTTTGAACACCTGTAAAAGCTCTGCCCTCTTCTGGAAAGGGGGCGGGAGCAGCAGCTCATTTGCATTTAAAGGGACACATACAAAAACGGTGTGTTTTTGCTCACACACGAATAGGGGCAAATCTGACAAGCTATAATAAATGATCTGTGGTGTATTTTGAGCTGAAACTTCACAGACACATTCTGGAGACACCAGAGACTTATGAAAGGGGCGTTATTATATTTAAAGCATCACTTCTAAAACACAACACTGAACAAAATAAACACTCTGATTTTAATCTCTTATGGTCCATTCAGCACAAAACAGTATTACAATAACACTGTGGTAAAATAAAATCAGTTATTTTCATATGAAACTATTAGTGTATGTTGTCTGGCAGCGTTTTGTAAGGGTTGAGAATGCCTTTAGGATCCAGCATGGCTTTAATGCTGCCCATGAGGCCGACTGCCTCTGAGGGTTTACTGTAGTAAATGTAGTTTCTCTTCTTCAGACCCAAGCCATGCTCTGCACTGATGCTGCCTTTCCATTGGGCCGTCCACTCGTACACGTACGGCTCAATGGCAGCCAGTAGAGCGGGGTCTTTAGAGGGGGATGTGATGTTTAGATGAAGATTTCCATCACCTGAAACAAAAAGAAGTCTCTTGAGCTCAAAAAGTCGAAGTGTATTCCAGCTACAGACTCATTGTAAGAGAAAAAGATAACCATACCAACATGTCCATAACCGACAACACTCTTGGCCATGTCTCCAAGGTGCCCCCTCATGTCTTCAACTAAATCGTAGATCTTCTCCACAGGGAGGGAGATGTCATATTTGTAGGTGTAGCCTTCATGTGTCAGAGCTTCTGTGACTCTCTCCCTCAAAGACCACAATGCCTGTATAGACATAAGACCTTTAGCGCATTAAGTTCAAAAACACAGACAAATGTTGAAATCGATCCACACAACTTCAGTGAGCAGAGTGCCTTGATTTTTGTCGCCTCTGTCGCAACTGTCCCATCGGTCACCAGAGATGACGTCATGACCTCTTCAAGGAAGTTGTGTAGTTTTTCCTCATCATGGGCTAAGTTGGATCCAGCGGTCTCGATGACAATGTAAAAGGGACATTCTGCAAGACATATTCTGCTTTAAAACATATTCAAGAGTCCAATGAAAACAGAAATAAATATAGCTGCAAGCAGCAATTATCGTTTTCAAGCGCTTTAAGGTCTTTAAGCACATGGTTAAAAAGTTTAGCAAGCCTGTAACCATCTCGATCATTGATGGAAAAGACCATTTACAGCAAATACAGGCAATTTACTATAGGAAATATATGGTTTATAAAGCTTTTTAACAGTTATCGAGGTTGAGCCAAAAACATGGGACTAGTTCGGGAAAGTTGATTTTTGAAATAATCTCCAATATTTAACGAACGATTTGATGGGCAGCGTCGGTCCTAAATGCAAATTTGCTCAGAATGAGGAGTTTTACCATGTGGTATGAATGACGTGGGTGTGTG
This sequence comes from Anabarilius grahami, assembly GCA_003731715.1. NCBI lineage: Eukaryota > Metazoa > Chordata > Actinopteri > Cypriniformes > Xenocyprididae > Anabarilius > Anabarilius grahami. The sequence continues at coordinate 1,455,695 of RJVU01061481.1, forward strand.
CGAAAAATTGTGTAATATACAATTCTTTACACACGTGAAAAAGGGAAGACGCCCCCTGGTGGCCAATTTCTTTTGTATTTCTTACAGGTCTCTAGGGCCGTGAGTCAAACAGGCCCAGTGAGTTTCATTCTAAACAGCCTCCGTTAACTTTGTCTGATAGCTGCTCAAACTTCATTAGCCACCGCCGGCCGCATTTTTCGAGATAGGCGAATGTCCTCAAAGGCAGTCTTGGCACCTTGGACAAAGACACAGCATGCCAATTTTCAAGTCAATCAGACTTACGGTGGCGTAGTTATAGCCATTTTTAAGTTTTTTCCATGTTATAGCACCACCAAGTGGCCAGTCGCCGCGTCCTTTTTCACGCGACCACAGAATGAGCTCTTTCATAGGTGTACCAAGTTTGGTGAAAATATCTCATTCCATTCACAAGTTATAGCCATTTTAGTAAAAGAAATTATCGAAATTTATCGAAATTTCAACTTTTTTTTTTATATATATAATTATTGACAGTCAGACTCCAGAGAATCTTGCTGCACTGATCGGACCAAAAACCTAGTTCTAGTTGGCAAAAGTCCAAAATAGCTGAAAATTTCGCCAGGGTGGTCATTGAATCCAAGGAATCGGATTTTGTTGGGTTCAGGAGTTATGAGCAATTCTATACTTTTGACCGCTGTAGCGCCCCCGTCAGGTCGATTGGGGTGAGCTTTGGTGACGTTATAGACGGTATGAGAACTACCAGTCCTCCAATTTTCAAGGCTCTACGACTTACGGTTTGGTCTGCCCGATCACTTTTACGGGAGAATGCTGATTCTTGGAAAATTTTACAATTACAATAGAGTTTCAGAGCTACGCTAAGTCAGCACGAAGTAAAAATCCACTCTGTTTGCTCTAAATGCATGTTATTAATGTTATTGTCAACAATTCATCCATTGATCTTCCGGTGAAATGACAGAAGACTTCTTTCTGGTGATGTATGGCAGACTTCTCCGATCATTTCTTCCGCTCAAACCCCGCCCCCTTTCTTACAATCAGCCGCAAGCTCACATTCAAATCCAATGGATAGAAGCAGGTCCCCGCCCTACATTTTTTCCTTGTTCAATAATCCACTTAACTCGGATGTATGTCACAATAATACAGAATAAAAGATCTGTCACTACTTTGTGAAACAGACTGTTACGTCTTTACATCACGACTTTAAACACAATGTTACCCAAAGCTTTAAATGAATGACACTAGTGTTTACCTGTGATGGGGTTGGTGAGTTTCAGATGCTTCTCCAGAAGGTTCATACAGGAAGCATCTAAAAACTCAAAAGCAGACAGGATCTCTCCCAGCATCCCTCTACAACACTGAAATGTTTCCAGCAGTTGCTGAAAGCTGGAGCACCCTGCAGGACACACGAGGAACTGCAATAAGCTGGAGCAGCCACACAGTTTACACCAAGAATGATAACTATAAAGATAACTGACAAAATATCTACATTAGCGTCCACACCAATGTACGATTTCCTCATCTCACTTTCACAAAAACAGATTCAGTATTCCTCAAAATGATTAAAAGCAGTGAAATGTCGGGACCGATAGCCTCGTGGGCAGCACCGACATATAGCGAATTCGATTCCAAGATCGCGGACCTTTCCCGATCCCGTCCCCCTCTCTCTCCAACTTCACTTCCTGTCTACATACAGTCCTATTGTAATAAAAAAGGCAAAAATGCCAAAAAATGCAGAGAAATGCAATCTCAGAATATTACGCGAACCTGCAATAATTAAATGTTAAATTGCACAAATATACTTTATGTATTTAATCTCACTTTATTAAATAATGTCTTTGCTGCTGTCCAATTCAATCATACTAATAAGCAAAAATGACTTTAGTTAAACATTACATTTGTTTCATTTTTGTTTTTACTGCTGCGCCCCCTACTGTACAGGAGTGAATTTGCATTTTCATCAGCCTGAGGCTTAATTATTTCACTTTTGCAGTGAAAGGGCCTTTAGTTTTACCAAAAATAGAACTTTTATTTTTCGTTATTAAAAAAAAAACCATGCAAGCCCAGCTCAGGTGACAAAAACCAATGCAAAAGTAATGTAATCCATTACTTTCCATAAAAAGTAACGAAGTAACGCAATTAGTTACTTTTTTTAGGGAGTAACGCGATATAGCATTATTTTTAAAAGTAACTTTCCCCTGGTGTTTACTATTCATCAGCTGTGTTGTTATCGTTACAGTTGTGGTGTGGACTTCCCTATTCTCATGCAATTACAATGATTATTAAAACTTTATAGTTATATTCATCATCCTTGTTGTGAATGGCCTGTAATATCTTTAGCATGTTTAAAATGTGCTTTACATTTGACATGTCATTTTACCTAAAAATGCTACATTGACCGCTTTAGGCTTGCGAGGGCACAGGATGGAAACAGCAGTAATGACCCCTAATGTCCCTTCTGAGCCAATAAAAAGCTGCTTGAGGTCATAACCAGTGTTGTCCTTGCGAAGTGTGGCCAGGCAGTTCAAAACCCGCCCGTCTGCCAAAACCTGCACATAAAAGATGGGTAAGAATACAACTTAAAGTCATTTTGGGACTTTTGGATATCATATAAAAAGAGGTCGATTTCTAACTCTCTTTCATTTCTGTAAAGATGGAGGTGCTCACCACTTCCAGGCCCAGAACTGTCCCTCTAAGCGACCCGTAGCGCAGCAGTCTGAGCCCACCTGCATTAGTGGACACATTCCCTCCAATATGGCAGCTTCCCTTCGCCCCGAGATCCAGTGGCATGATGAAGTCTCTTTCCTCCAGATAGAGAGACAGGTTCTCTAACACACAGCCTGCCTGACAAGTGAGGATACCTGAAAGCCAAATTAATATATTTAAGTTTTGTCAAAGACGCTACATGTAAAGTTATGATAGATCTAGCAAACACACCTGAGATGTTGTCAAACGTCATGACTTGGTTCATTAGAGAAGTGGAGAGGATGATCTCATCAAACACCGGGACACTTCCTCCCACCAGACCTGTGTTCCCTCCCTGCGGACACACTGCCAGATGACGCTCGTTACAGTACCTGTGGAAAAACAGTGGACGATTTAAGAAAACAAGCCTTGTAAACAAATACACACTACAAAATTCAATGTGATCATGGAAATCTGACCGGAAAATCTGAGAGACCTCCTCTGTTGTTTTGGGTCTCAGGAGTACTTCACTATTACCTGCCAGGAAAAAACAAACAAACATTAATTGATATTTAATGTTACAATCTTCAAACATTATGCTTGAATAAGGCTGGGCAGTATATTGAGTTTGTACGATGTATCAATATATTTTTTATAAACGATATAGAATAAGGCAATACCTACAGAAGCTTGTTTCAGCCACTAAATAAAAAAAGACTTTTTTTTCACAATTGTGAGTTTTTAATCACGCAATTCTGACTTTATATCACACAATTCTGACTTTATATCACACAATTCTGACTTTATATCTCGCAATTCTGACTTTATATCAAGCAATTCTGACTTTATATCACACAATTCTGACTTTATATCACACAATTCTGACTTTATATCT
>RJVU01061481.1:1462184-1487532 GCA_003731715.1 Anabarilius grahami
TAAACATTCAGAAACGTCCAGTTTCATTCTAAAAGTTGTAACTTCTTCCTGAGTCTCTCCATCAGTGTCGACTCCGGTTTGAACAATGTAAGGCTGAACACCGTTACTGACAATCCTCATTTTGGCTGCGTGAGATTCTCCAGCTTTGTTGTTGTTGAGCTGTAAAAGCTCCGCCCTCTTCTGGAAAGGGGGCGGGGAGCAGCAGCTCATTTGCATTTAAAGGGACACACACAAAAACGGCGTGTTTTTGCTCACACTCGAATAGTGGCAAATTTGACAAGCTATAATAAATGATCTGTGGGGGATTTTTAAGGGGATTTTTAGTTTTCTTTTACATCACGTGGACAAACATTAAAATATCTTTCTGGCCACAAACTTTTGAACTAAAGTGCGACTCGCTTACATTGATAGAACATACCTAAAACTTTTAAACTCATCTTTAGGATATGCAAATAGTTCACCTTCCACTGTCTTAAGCCAGTCTACATTGCTGGACTTCAGCAGGTCTGGATCAGTGATGGTTCTTCCAGGCAGCAGCGTTCTGAAGAAGGCCAGGTCGTTCTGTGTGACCCTGGAGAAGGGTAACCGTGGAGGAGCAGCACCAGGGTTTGATGGGCTCGCTCCCAACCCTCCGCGATGAACATAGCAGTGCTGAGTCAGCTGACTCGAGGTCACTATCAGAGCTCTGTCAGAGGTCACTCGGCCCACCGCAGCGAGAGCAGAGCTGTGCCGTGACCAGAGTGACCAAATACACATGGACTTCAGAGGACGTCCTGTGAGCCTCTGAAAGATCCCCATATCTGTAGTGGAGAGAGGGGTTACACTTCAAACTGCAAATATTGCACGTTTTGTACATAATTTACCATTCTTGCATGGACAGATATTATTACAAGAATGAGATACATATTAACTATTGCACAGGGATAAATGATTAACCAACACATTTATTACACTGATCACAGTACACAATCATATTCCAAAACACAAAATATTAATTTAATCTGGAAATCTATTCTAAACATAATACTATATCATAATATGAACATTATTATATTCTGTTACATTATCACTATATATGTATATATATTAGATATACTTCTACAATTGGTACAAGCTCATAAAGACAAAATATATTATTGACCCAAACAACTACAGATTGCAAAGATATACATGTGACAAATCTGCATCATTTACATTAAATGGTAGCTTTAATACACTTGATTTAAATACAAGCTTTAATCATTTAGTTCATTAACATTCGCTATATTTAAAATCTTGTTACAGAAATGATCAGGTTGGAAACCTACTGTGTCAGAGGAGAAGTTCCAGCAGATTTCACATTATATCACAAAAGCACTGAATCTTCTAACATTTTGCCTACATGGACTGAGTGCAAATGTTATGATCAACTTCCTCGTGAGTGTTCACAGCAGGATTATAAGGTGAAACAGCGCCGTCTGTTGGCCAGGAGAACTAGGATGAGAGTTTAGTTCCTGTATTATTTGTACCTTTTTATTATTAACATCATATAAGACGATTTCATACAATACTTATCTTTATTTTCTGAAAGAAATGCCAAACATCAAGACAGACATTGCTTATTTTATTGGTAATTTATACAGTATTATAATTCAGAAGTTGCCCATACAATGTGTTTTTGTCTTTTATAAGCAGATTATAAACGATATTATGAACACTTCACAAAACCAAAAGAAGCAATCGTGCATTGATGCCGGATGATTTGGATCTCCAGATATCCACTTAATCATGTCTGACGTTCCAGCTTTATTCACAACATTAGCAGCAGTTCTCCTCTCAGCTGAATCTACACTTTCTCATTTATTAACTCTGATTTAGAACATGACTTGAGCTCTGAAATGGGTCTGTTTGATGGTGTTATTGCCCATGCCAATCTTCAGCATCCACTTGGACTTCATCCTCCGTACGTACTGCATGTCCTTCTGCTGCTGGCTCACAAAGCCCTTCCCTGCAGGAGAAGCCATGTTTCAACACTCAGTGCTGCAGAAATACAGTTAACCACCAGAGAAACCCGCACGCCATCCACAGTGACTTACCGAAGTCTCCCGCCCAGCCGAGAGCTCTGTACTGTTTAAGGACTCGCCCTACGGCCTTCTGGTTGTGTGCTGGAACCAGCGCCCTCTGAACACCGAACCGCTGCTTATAGTACCTCATCAGGGAGCGATGGCCGATCTTAGCACCTGTGACACACGGCAAACAGTAGGGATGCACCGATAATTCTTTATATTTGAACCGGCTTACCATAGTGAATCAGAACATTTTGGAAGAAGGATTGATGATGTTTTGCCTCATTATTTAGATGTTAATTTTTAACAAAAAAAATGTACATAGTGTACCTTAAACCCTTATAGAGTCTTTTTAGACCCAAACGATGCTTGCTAAAATAAAATTAAATGTTCTCTTTGTCTAAATGACATGAAACTTTGTACAGTTGTTACACTTTCTAGATCTACAAATAATAATAATAAATTGGAGTGATTTCTTGTTTTTATGTTGGTGTAGAAAAAAGTCACACTCAGGGTCTTTGGGGTCTCCAGACAATAACATTTAATTTAACAAAATAATTGTTTTTTTTAAAAACAAATGTAATTTTACTCTGTTTTTACTTCATATTTGTGCAGTTTTTGGAGGTTTTATCATATCTTTTAAATTTATATAAATAAATTAAAAATGGGTTTTTATAGAAAAACAGCTTTTAATGTAAAATTCACTGTATAAAGACCCACATTTCTAGCTTTCATTCATGGGGATCACATGATAATTTGACATGGTTTAGTGTGAGATTTTTGCTCATCTTTTGGAAAATGCAGTTTTAAAAGAGTTAAAAACTCTCAGTTTATCCAGCAGATGCTGCAGAGCTCCACTATGTGCTGTTTGACCGACTGAAAGACTCTTTCACAAGGATTTTCAGCTGGATTCATGTCTACATATTATCAAATCACTATTATAACAATAAAAGATACTTTTTGTCAAAGTTTAGCATTTTTTTGTAAAGAAAAAAAAGTAAATTTTCAATTTTGAGGATTAATTTTGTCCATTTTCTAAGCGGGTCTCATCATAATGTAACAATATTGAAAAAAATGATTTGTTTTTCAGTACAAAAAAATGCTAAACTTTGACAAAAAGTATCTTTTATTGTCATAATAGTGATTTGATAATATGTAGACATGAATCCAGCTGAAAATCCTTGTGAAAGAGTCTTTCAGTCGGTCAAACAGCACATAGTGGAGCTCTGCAGCATCTGCTGGATAAACTGAGAGTTTTTAACTCTTTTAAAACTGCATTTTCCAAAAGATGGGCAAAAATCTCACACTAAACCATGTCAAATTATCATGTGATCCCCATGAATGAAAGCTAGAAATGTGGGTCTTTATACAGTGAATTTTACATTAAAAGCTGTTTTTCTATAAAAAACCTATTCAACTAAATATTTATATAAATTTAAAAGATATGATAAATCCTCCAAAAACTGCACAAATATGAAGTAAAAACATTAATAAACAGAGTAAAATTACATTTGTTTTTTAAAAAAACTATTATTTTGTTACAAAATTACATTTTATTGTCTGGAGACCCCAAAGACCCTGAGTGTTCTTCCCAAACGAAGACGGCACGAGGGTTAGAGAACGTTGCACACTAAAGGTGTTGTGAATACAGCGGTCAGTCAGTACCTGAGGGCAGAGTGAGCTCCAGAGTCTCGTCATCAAACTCGACAGTCTTTTCATCAGGCAGTTCACCGTCCTTCATCTCCACATCATCTCCGTCTTTAGCATCAGGATAACTGCTCCTGTGTATTTAGAAGGACAATAATTATTGCTCACATTAAAAATACAATATTCTCTTTTAATAGACTTATTTTTATTACTCCTAATGGGTCTGATGATGTTTGTACTTAAACCCAGAAACTCAGTAATGACTTCGGGAACCAAGTCGGTACTGAAATGTAAAAAATGTGATGAAATTTTACTTTGTAAAGGATTATCAAAAAAGAAAAAAAAAATGTAGGGTGGGAAAATCAGCTACTTCTATCCATTGGTCGTTGATTTAAAACTATAAAAACTAAAATAACACTGGAACCCAAAGTAAATTTATACAACTTGAAATGTTAAAAACATCGTCTGACGCCGATATATTGTGCATCCCTAGAGGATATAAACAAGCGTCCGTACCTGAAGTCGTAGAAGTCTGCGAACTCGAGCGCCGCGTCTCCGTCTGTGAGGAGTTTGCAGTGGCTCTTGTCGGTCATGTGTGCCTGAACTGCTTCTGTAGAGTAGAAGGACTTGCCTCTCTCGTTACACCATAAGCACACCTTCCCGACGCCAACCTTCTCTCCTGCAGAACAACACACACATTAATGGAAGAAGACCGACTCCAGCTTCATAACTCCGGTTCTCTCTCTGGCTCACCCAGGTATGAAACGAGTCCTCTCAGGTCCACCAGAAACTCGATATCCGGGAGGAAGAAGCTGTGTGTTTTGGTCATGTGTGCCATGTTTCGGGAGAGTGAGCGTGAATGATGTCCGCAGAACAGACAGTCGGTCACTGGGATTGTACCGGGGGCCAGAGCTGCCGCAGATGTGGAGTCCTCCTCCTCCATCTCCTCCTCCTCCTCTTCATCATCATCATCATCATCATCATCCATATCCTCACCAACATCCTCCCATCCTTCAAAGAAAAACAAAGTTATATTATTATGTAGTCTATATGACAGATTTGCGCTGTACTGAACTGTACTTTCAAGCGATTCAAAATAGGGGTGTAACGATTTATCGCAGTACGATATTTGGCGATGCAAACATGTTACGATATGTATCGTAGAGTGATGGCGATACTTCTACGATATGACGGCAGTCTAATCTTATTGGTTGAGCTGCCGACGTGATCTACTCTGCAACACGGAGGTGGCAGTGAGAAGCCGGGCTGTCGCCGCATATAAGGGTGTGTCTCAATCAGCTCTCTAGTTCAGTAAGCGTTTTGCGTACACGAATTTTGCAAGCAGGTTTAAACGTTTCTCGCGTCAGTCTCTTGCTTGGTCGCGTGAGAAACGTCGTGGCTTTCTTTCACCGCGGTGCCACCGCAACAGCTGTGCTCACAGAAAAGCAAAAGATGCTCGCGATGCTTTGCTTTAAGAAGTTCTGCGGGGCCGTTCACATGTTGTGTCTTTTCCGTGCGCAAGTCAGTCATTTCAAATCAACATCTCAGCTGATCATAGCTGTACAGGGTGGTTTTTATATCTTATCTCCATAAATATATCTAGTAGTAAAGGTAATGCAAGGGCTAGAGATCATTTTATCCTTTGCTGAAACTTCCTGATCTGCTTGGAGAGCGCAGTTCATGGTTGCAGAGCAAAGACCGACGCCACGGGAGCGCAAGCGCTTTGGAAAGAAGGAGAAGGAGAAGCACACCTTCCACGCGTTTAGACGCGATATGTGTTTGTTAAATGTAACTTTTTTTTCAGTGACAGACAGACCTATTCAGCTGTTAATTTGAATACAGAAGGTTTTTATTAAACCTTGAAATGTGATCTTGTATGTACAACAAGGAAAATTATTGAAATTTGTTAATGTTTTTTAAATAAATCTTATTTGAATTTCTGTTTAATTTTGTTCAAAATATCGTGATACGTACCGTATCGTGACCTGAGATAATCGTTACACCCCTAATTCAAAACCATAATGGAGGACAGTGAGCATCTGAAGTGTCTCAGATATATCGGCCAAATGTTCTTATCGTGCCGATAATGATTGCATTAACCCTTGTGCCGTCTTCATTTGGGAAGAACACTCAGGGTCTCCAGACAATAAAATGTAATTTTGTAACAAAATAATTGTTTTTTAAAAAACAAATGTAATTTTACTCTGTTTATTAATGTTTTTACTTCATATTTGTGCAGTTTTTGGAGGATTTATCATATCTTTTAAATTTATATAAATAAATTAAAAATGGGTTTTTATAGAAAAACAGCTTTTTATGTCAAATTCACTGTATAAAGACCCACATTTCTAACTTTCATTCATGGGGATCACATGATAATTTGACATGGTTTAGTGGGAGATTTTTGCCCATCTTTTGGAAAATGCAGTTTTAAAAGAGTTAAAAACTCTCAGTTTATCCAGCAGATGCTGCAGAGCTCCACTATGTGCTGTTTGACCGACTGAAAGACTCTTTCACAAGGATTTTCAGCTGGATTCATGTCTACATATTATCAAATCACTATTATGACAATAAAAGATACTCTTTGTCAAAGTTTAGCATTTTTGTAATGAAAAAAAAGTAAATTTTCAATTTTGAGGATGAATTTTGTCCATTTTCTAAGCGGGTCTCATCATAATGTAACTATATTGAAAAAATGATTTGTTTTCCAGAACAAAAAAATGCTAAACTTTGACAAAAAGTATCTTTTATTGTCATAATAGTGATTTGATAATATGTAGACATGAATCCAGCTGAAAATCCTTGTGAAAGAGTCTTTCAGTCGGTCAAACAGCACATAGTGGAGCTCTGCAGCATCTGCTGGATAAACTGAGAGTTTTTAACTCTTTTAAAACTGCATTTTCCAAAAGATGNAAAATCAAATCAGTTTTTCAATATTGTTACATTATGATGAGACCCGCTTAGAAAATGGACAAAATTCATCCTCAAAATTGAAAATTTACTTTTTTTTCTGTACAAAAAAATACTAAACTTTGACAAAAAGTATCTTTTATTGTCATAATAGTGATTTGATAATATGTAGACATGAATCCAGCAGAAAATCCTTGTGAAAGAGTCTTTCAGTCGGTCAAACAGCACATAGTGGAGCTCTGCAGCATCTGCTGGATAAACTGAGAGTTTTTAACTCTTTTAAAACTGCATTTTCCAAAAGATGGGCAAAAATCTCACACTAAACCATGTCAAATTATCATGTGATCCCCATGAATGAAAGCTAGAAATGTGGGTCTTTATACAGTGAATTTGACATAAAAAGCTGTTTTTCTATAAAAACCCGTTTTTAATTTATTTATATAAATTTAAAAGATATGATAAATCCTCCAAAAACTGCACAAATATGAAGTAAAAACATTAATAAACAGAGTAAAATTACATTTTATTGTCTGGAGACCCCAAAGACCCTGAGTGTGACTTTTTTCTACACCAAAATAAAAACAAGAAATCTCTCCAATTTATTATTATTTGTAGATCTAGAAAGTGTAACAACTGTACAAAGTTTCATGTCATTTGGACAAAGAGAACATTTTCTTTTAATTTTAGCAAACGTCGTTTGGGTCTAAAAAGACTCTATAAGGGTTAAAAATGATCATATGGTGTCCGATATCTCGTGCATCCCTAATTCTTACCTTCCTCCTCCTCCTCCTCCTCTTCTTCACCCTCCTCATCTGTGATCTTCTTGGCCTGCTGCTCGAACCACTGCAGCCGAGGCGGTTTGTCCGGCCGCTGTCGGACCCGTTTCTCTGTGGGCGTGGCTTCAGAAGGGGCGTGTCTCTGCTGCTCCCTGAGTGCTTTCTGAAGCGCCTCGTTCTGTGCATCTTTGTCTAGCTCCGCCCCTTTCTCCAGATTCTTCTCGTTCATTCGCTGGACAGTCTCCTGGGCGGCGGCCAGGGCTTTCCTCTCAGCCTGCTGGTGCTTGTTGGACTGAATATGATTGGTGTAGGCGTTGTCAGTGGAGAACTTCTTGTTGCAGGTGGCGCAGTAGGCCGAGCCGTGTCCGGCGGCCTGGCTCTCCTGCTCGGCCGCTGCCCGCTGCGCCAGCACTCGCTCCTGGAAGTTTTCTGCGGTGACCGGAGGCATGTCTGCAACCTTCCTCTTCAGATTGTAGCGGTGCCAGTCTGTCTTATAATGCGCCCGCTGGACCTCGCCGTCAGAGAACTGCACACGGCAGCTGATGCACGTGTACGACATGACTGCAGGAAACACAAACTCATTCTTTAATCCTGGAGTTCAAAACTGACTGAAGACAATAAGCAGAATGAAATGAATGTACTGTATTTTTGTGTTTGTGTGTGTGCATGAGGGTCTATTTATACATGGAAACATCAAAAATATCTTATTTTTTCAATTATGTGATTAATAAACTGTGTGGAATAAAGACACATGCAAAAAAGCATTGTTTCAACAGCAAAAATATGATGATATTGGAATTTGAGGATGCACCAATGAAGGATAACATTAATATTTTAAGCAATTATTATAATTCAGCACAGTAAATTGGTGGCTTCCATACCAAACCACTGCTACACCAAATACAAATAGATAAATGAATAAAAACATTTGAGGAATTGTACTTTTTGACATGTAGCTCTCGTATGTAACCAGTGTGACAACTAGCCCCGGTCTGTTTTTCATTACATAAACAAACATGATAGAACACTCACACGGCACGTGACGTTTTAACATATAAAAGTAATATAAATTAATTAAAACTCAGTCTAATAGAGTCATATAGGATCATAAGTCATATTGTGCTCTAGTCTAGATCAACATTAGAGGGTACAAAACCATTAAATCACGTAAAATTCGAGTATAAGCATAACAATAATACTATGGGGTAGATTTCCATACAATGAACTCATTATAGTCATAAATGTGAAAGAAAGTGTGATCTTACTTGGTTTATTTGATCCTCCCTAGTAGAAGTTCACAGCTCTGACAACACGAGGATGGAAACAAAACAACCTTTGAACCCGAACACCAGTGATCTCAGAGACACAGCGCCACCCTGCGGTGTGGAGGACAAACCCCCTCGCCTGTGGCTCCTTCAGATAAAGTGTTCAAATCGCCCTCATTAACTATTCCTTACAACTAATATAGTGCACTTGAAGGAGTGAATTCGGACACTGAGAGACGCTTTTGCTGTTTAATATTCATTTAAAACTGGCAGCTCCAATATGAAAAGATTTATCTTGAACTCTGTCATGAAAGCTAGCATGTTAAACTGTTTAATAATCAATTAAAAAGGAATGTATACATGTTAAAGGGTTCGTTCACCCAAAAATAAAAATAATGTCATTAATTACTCACCCTCATGTTGTTCTAGGACCTTCGTTCATCTTCAGAACACAAATTAAGATATTTTTGATGAAATCAAAAGCAATGCCATTCAAACTCTCATACTAAAAACACATTTAAATCAGTTCATGTGAGTTCAGTGGTTCAACCTTAATATTATAAAGCGACGAGAATACTTTTTGTGCGCCAAAAAAACAAAACAACGACTTTTTAACTATCTAGTGATGGCCGATTTCAAAACAATGCTTCGGAGCGTTACGAATCGAATCAGTGATTCGTAGTGCGAAAGTCACGTGATTTCAGCAGTTTAGCCGTTTGATAGGAGATCCGAATCACTGATTCGATTCGTAAAGCTCCGAAGAACGGCATGAGGGCGAGTAATAAATGACATTATTTTCATTTTTGGGTGAACTAACCCTTTAAGCTGTAGCCACACGGACGAGGGGTTTGGAAAAAAGATGGATGGATGATTCAGTTGCGGGCGCCATCTTCTGGCGAGACGCGGCAATTCGTTGGACGCGACCCTCAGAGTCAGTGTTGCCAAGTCTGCAGGTTTCCCGCATAATTGGGCTACACTGCTGCCGGAGGTTGTTTTTCATGTCCGCTGGTTGAAGTGACCCCAAATAACATGATATTTATCTCCTGGAATGCCAAAAAGCGGATTTTATCCCCCGTAACGCGGTTTTTACCGGTGGATCCCCCCTGAAACATGATTAAGCTAGTTTTGTGTAGCAATTGGGTGGGTTTTGTTGTGAAAACCTGGCAACCCTGCTCACAGTGCATTATGGGATTGAATGAGTGCAATCGATGTGGTTTCGGTCACCACTACGAATGGCTGTTCCCTCAAATCGTGCCCTATTTAAGGGTATAGGGAGTGACTTCAGAGCGAGCGTGTTCATCGTTTGAGCACTTAAAGGGATAGTTCATCGCCCTCCATTTACAATCATAGTATTTTTTTTCCCTACTATGGTAGTCAATGGAGGGCGAGATCTGCTTGGTTACAAACATTCTTCCAAATATCTTCCTTTGTGTTCAGCAGAACAAAGAAATCTCTACAGGTTTGGAACAACTTGAGGGGGAGTAAATAATGATAGAATTGTCATTTTTTGGGTGAACTATCCCTTTAAGAATCTCGGCAGAAGTAGTAGGTCATCTGGCAACTTTTTCTGAGAAAATTCCACCAAGGATGTCCAATAAAAAGATCAAAATCATGGTAGATAATATCAATGCTACTTATATTTAATGAATGCAGGTGAACCGTAATAAGCTTTAGAATAGGCTTATAAGTATAATTTAAAAAGAAAATCCAAACACACTGATAATACTGATATGTTCTTTTTAAGTAAAGTGTCACGGCCTCTTTCATGCTTCCTGAAGGCTGAAGCTTTTAGTAAAAACGGTAATTAAGGAGATGATTATTATTCATTTAAAATTGTTGTGAACAACTATTGTGACCTTGTGTAGTGCACTTTAACATGATTCAGAGCTCATGGACATCTGATGAATGAATTCAAAGCCCTTTTTAATAAAGAATTTATGCCACTGCAGTGTTTCCCATATTGTCTGACGTGGAGGCGACGTTTCAATCAGCACGAGAATCATGTATAAGCCGGCAGTTGAAATGTTTCTATACCTCAGGGACATCACAACCTTGGAGACTTCATAGCATTAATGCTGTTTGTATGACTTCTCGCTGTCACCAGTCAACTGAAATTAATTGCGGCCCAAGGGTCGCTGTTCCACTGTATTAATTAATATTCACACGCTGCCCAAAGAGAAAACAGTGGCAATTTATTTATAATGGCTCAGAGATGGGAGATTGATGTTGGTGCCGTAGAGAGAGAGGATGAAACTACAAACCTGTGACAGAAGAGACCTCACCTCACCTCACACACAATGACAATGATTCTGTGTTATAACTTCTGCATACATTAACTGGTTTTGATGAAACTTCAGCTCTGTGTTCGTTGTAGGAGTCCGATCACATGGTCATAGAAGTGTGTCACTTTCAAAATACTTTGAAATCACCCTCTTATTTTAACCTGATTTGCTTCAGTCTTTGTCAGAATGCAGATGCACACCTGTGAAAGGATTCTTGATATCTTGAATACTGTTGTCATGGCAACACTTCAAACTTTTATAATATTCTTGGCTGTTTTTGAGGCTCTTAGCATGCTTCAAATTGCATGAAACTCGACACACGTCAAAGTTGTCGGACAGTAGACATGGGCAAAACCTTAGAAATGGGCAGGGAGGAGGGGCTCTATAGCGCCACCTTTTGACAAAAGTTGGGAGGTTAGTCTTACTTACAGTCACCAAACTCTGTAAATTTATTGTTCACATCAAGCCGGCCAACTTTCTAATTTATAGTCATAAGCTCTGACAAACAGGAAGTCAATACCAATATTTTGGTTAGTGGATTTTTTGAATAATCAGGCTCTGAGTTTTTATGTACTCCTTGTAGGAGATTCATGCAATCACTACCAAACTTAGTCAACATGAAACAAAGACACTGAATTAAAAAAAGACAGTAAACTGCGAACAATTATAGGATATCTTGAACAGTGTTGGCATGGAATTAAATGACAAAAAAAAATTTAAACAGGAACTGTCTCATATCGTGTAAAATCATTGTTTGATTTAAATTAAATTAAGATTGCATGTTGCCCGCCATGCACAGGTTTCCTTAAGCCACCGGGGTGGCTATGGCGCTGGGGCTTGGGCCCGTCTTCGCTGCTTGCAGCTATATTTTGAATTGAAATTTTATTTTAATTTTACATTGTGACAATGCAAAAGTCTTTAANATTACAAAGATTAATTATATATATATATATATATGTATATATATAAAATTGTACTGATCCCAAACTTTTAAATGGTAATATATAATGCTAGAAAAATACAAAAATGTTAATGTACACTACAAATGTTTAATGTTCTACAACTTTTATTTAGCAAGAATGCATTAAATTGATCAAAATTGTCAGTAAAGGTATTTATATTGTTATAGAAGAGTACTGAAAAACAAAAATCACAATTTCCACAAAATCTGAAGCAGCACAACTTTTTTCAACATTGATTATTTTAATCATAAAAGCTTTATAATCATCATATTAGAATGATTTCTGAAGGATCATGTGACATTGAAGACTGGAGTAATGATGCTGAAAATTCAGCTTTGACATAAATTTAAAATGTATTCAATATTTACCATTTTACTGAATTTTTGATCACCTAAATTCAGCTTTTGTGAGACTTCTGAACGGGAGTGTGTATTGAAGCAGGTGCAGTGAACAGAACATAAAAACAACACACATTTCAAAATAAATAGTTTTAATAAATTAAGAGCTGGGAGAGCAGGAAGTCTTGGTAAAAGGGGTTATGTTATTTTATTAGTCTTAAATTTGTATCTACAACGAAGGGACAAGCAAAAAAATAAGCAACAACTCCATGAAAAAAAAAAGAAAGAAATCAAAGAGAGAGAGAAAAAAAAAAAAACATTTATTGAAGCACTTTTTCCATCCTTTTTTTTTTTAATAAGTAACTTTTAAATCTAAAAGTAACTTTACAATATAAAGAAACATACAAAGAACATCTTAATTTACTACACGAGACAGAAAGAGTCCAAACTACCCTAAACATGAAATACAAAGCAAACCCAGGAGACAGACTGCTTCATACTCAATACTGCTCTCGGCCCTCGTCTCCTCGCTAATGTTACAGTATCGTACAGCGTCACAAGAGAATCACAGAGACGTGAGTGGTTTACATACAGAGGACTGGCCGAGGAGAAGAGAGACTGCAACCTAGAAAACACTAAAGAACAGGAAGGACACTTCCCTCCATTTTAGTACTTTTTTTTTTTAAATCCTCACTCTTTTTTTGTTCGTTTTTTAAAATTTAAATAGATAAAAATCCTTCATAGTAAAGTTTGCAATGCGTGGTCCCTTTTGCACATAAAGAGACGACTTCCCGTGTTCGTGTATGTCCATATAGGCGATGTGTTAAAAGGTGGGCTGCTGTCTGGAAAGTGCAAAGTGAGGACACGTCCGAGAGAGAGCGCTCCGCGAGCGTCTACGAGGAGCCAACGGTACTGTTCTCCTAAAACATGAGCGCTCGTTTACTAAGTAGAGGCTGACAAAATCTTTACATTTGCATGATTTAGTACATCTGTACAGAGTCAAGGACAGAGAATGGCGACTCTTTACATTTCTTTTTTTTTCTACCCCCAAGATCTCGTAGTATTCATTGGTAGTGACTGAAATATCAAAAAACATGTTGATGATATCAAAATGCACTTTACAGTATTTACAAACAAAGAAAGTAATAAAATAAGATAAACGCTGTATAAATGTGTGTTTCCTGTTGTCGTTGCGCTGTGGAGAACTTACAGGTGATTAATGTGTGTGTACGTCATCAGCAGGAGGATTTACCGCTTCCTTCTGACCCCTAATAACCATTTCACTGAGATTTCCAAAAACACATTTTGTTTAAAGGACACAAGACAAAACGAAACAAACAAACGGGCTGTCGGGCACATTTAGCTCAAATATCCCTCATTCAGTAGTCCCTGGACGACGTCATATTACTGACCCTTCATTTTAGCTCAGGAAAGGTCTGGATGTGGCTGACATCTCATGTTTTTGCAGGTTATATTAAGTGTAATCATAGACTGTAAAAAAAGATGGACGATGTGTGTCCACTTCCTTCCACTGTAGAAAAATGAAGCCAAAATAGCCCAGAAATGGCTGCTGACATCATGCTCCAATTACGTAATTTGGAGGCGGAGTCTGAGCAGCACAGCTGTCAATCATGACGTCACACCCCATTTCTACAGCATCAAATAACTAAAACAAAACATACACTTGAACATACATCAGTGTGATGAGAACTACTTAAAATGACAGAAACCATCTTAGGGATGCACGATATATATCGGCCACCATATCGGTGTCGGCCAATATTTGTTCATTTTTAATGTTATCGTTATCGGCCCGATAAGAAAATTTGGCCAATAGTCGATAAATAATGGATTATTTCCTTCAGCTGAGACACTTCAGATGCTCACTGTCCACTATTATGATTTTGATTTGCTTGAAATATGATTGAAATCACTTAAAAAATGAAAATACAGTTCAGTACAACATACAGCACAAGTCTGTCATATAGACTTCATAATATTATAATGAGAACATTATAATTGTGTGATTGGGACATGACTTTTAATGGTGAGACTTTTGTTTTTGTAATCAGGCTCTCAAAAATTAAATAAAAATTTAGATTTATCTGCCAATATATCGGTTATCGGCTTTCAAATATAAAGAATCATCGGTTAACGGTGTCGGTCAAAATTTGAGACTTTTGTTTTTGTAATCAGGCTCTCAAAAGTTATATAAAAATTTTAATTTAGATTTATCGGCCAATATATCAATTATCGGCTTTCAAATATAAAGAATTATCGGTATCGGCCAAAATTTGAGACTTTTGTTTTCGTAATCAGGCTCTTAAAAATTATATAAAATTTAGATTTGGATTTAGATTTATCGGCCAATATATCGGTTATCGGCTTTCAAAAATAAAGAATTATCGGTTAACGGTGTAGGTCAAAATTTGAGACTTTTGTTTTTGTCATCAGGCTCTCAAAAAGCAAGTAAATAATTTAGATTTATTGGCCAATATATCGGTTATCGGCTTTCAAATATAAAGAATCATCGGTTAACGGTGTAGGTCAAAATTTGAGACTTTTGTTTTTGTAATCAGGCTCTCAAAAATGATATAAATTTAGATTTGGATTCAGATTTATCGCCCAATATATCGGTTATCGGCTTTCAAATATAAAGAATTATCGGTTATCGTATCGGCCAAAATTTGAGACTTTTGTTTTTGTAATCAGGCTCTTAAAAATTATATAAAATTTAGATTTGGATTTAGATTTATCGGCCAATATATCGGTTATCGGCTTTCAAAAATAAAGAATTATCGGTTAACGGTGTAGGTCAAAATTTGAGACTTTTGTTTTTGTCATCAGGCTCTCAAAAAGCAAGTAAATAATTTAGATTTATTGGCCAATATATCGGTTATCGGCTTTCAAATATAAAGAATCATCGGTTAACGGTGTAGGTCAAAATTTGAGACTTTTGTTTTTGTAATCAGGCTCTCAAAAATGATATAAATTTAGATTTGGATTCAGATTTATCGCCCAATATATCGGTTATCGGCTTTCAAATATAAAGAATTATCGGTTATCGTATCGGCCAAAATTTGAGACTTTTGTTTTTGTAATCAGGCTCTTAAAAATTATATAAAATTTAGATTTGGATTTAGATTTATCGGCCAATATATCGGTTATCGGCTTTCAAAAATAAAGAATTATCGGTTAACGGTGTAGGTCAAAATTTGAGACTTTTGTTTTTGTCATCAGGCTCTCAAAAAGCAAGTAAATAATTTAGATTTATTGGCCAATATATCGGTTATCGGCTTTCAAATATAAAGAATCATCGGTTAACGGTGTAGGTCAAAATTTGAGACTTTTGTTTTTGTAATCAGGCTCTCAAAAATTATATAAAATTTAGATTTGGATTCAGATTTATCGGCCAATATATCGGTTATCGGCTTTTAAATATAAAGAATCATCGGTTAACGGTGTCAAAATTTGAGACTTTTGTTTTTGTCATCAGGCTCTCAAAAAGCAAGTAAATAATTTAGATTTATTGGCCAATATATCGGTTATCGGCTTTCAAATATAAAGAATCATCGGTTAACGGTGTAGGTCAAAATTTGAGACTTTTGTTTTTGTAATCAGGCTCTCAAAAATTATATAAAATTTAGATTTGGATTCAGATTTATCGGCCAATATATCGGTTATCGGCTTTTAAATATAAAGAATCATCAGTTAACGGTGTCAAAATTTGAGACTTTTGTTTTTGTAATCAGGCTCTCAAAAAGCAAGTAAATAATTTAGATTTATTAGCCAATATATCGGTTATCGGCTTTCAAATATAAAGAATCATCGGTTAACGGTGTAGGTCAAAATTTGAGACTTTTGTTTTTGTAATCAGGCTCTAAAAAATGATATAAAATTTAGATTTGGATTCAGATTTATCGGCCAATATATCGGTTATCGGCTTTCAAAAATAAAGAATTATCGGTATCGGACAAATTTTCATATCGGTGCATCCCTAAAAAAAATTACTTGAAGTGTAATTGGATATTTTAGTTTGGCTCGTGTCCCTTCCGATTACATGGAGAGAGCGGGGCTTATGACTTATACTGCAGCCAGCCACCAGGGGGCGTTGGAAATGCTTTTGCTTCACTTTTCAGGACACGTGTGAAATAAAAGAACACATAATTAACAAAATGTGTTTGAGGAGGAGGATTTTGATCCACAGCTGAAAAAGTATCCAGTATGATGAGCACCGAGCCAACAGGAACCTCATAATGTCACGTGACCTGTTCAGATTCATGCAAAAAAAGAAAGCACGTGGGTCTCCGGCGAGGGACAGAACGATACAAATCTTCAGGAGGTATCTTAGACTGGCATATTTACATGTGTACAATATGTCCTGACGGGTCGCATGCGAGACGTGTGCGCCATAAATCAACAAAAACAACAAATAAATACGTTATGAATCACGGTGTCGTGTGTTTGAGTCACTGGTTACTAGTATAACTGCATGTTTTCGGCTCTGGTATGACATCACTTCCTCTCTACAGACGTGGCTGGTCTGAGAGGTTAAAGTCACTGCTGGTTCGGTCTTTCACTCAACAGGGACGATGAAACCTGTACACTAGAGACGTAGAAGAAAAGGTACGGCTACCCTTTTAATCTGCGGGAGGTAAGATTTCACAGCAAACACAAAACGTGGTGTGGACTTACTGAAAAAGTCACGACACGTTGTTGTGCATTATGGATGTGTGCTTTTTCTGTCAAATTCATGGTTTACATACAATGTGCCCCTTTAAAAAAACAAAACTAATCAATAACCATCATTACAATATTAATAAAAATAAAATCAACAATTGATAATAATAAAATACATACACAGAATAATGAAAACGTTCATCGGCGAACCCGTCGTGACGAGCTCCCTCTTGCATTTACACAATAAAATGGAGGAAAAAGGTGCAGATATTTTCCACTGTAAAAACCACTGCATCCATTCAAGATTTTAAAAAGAAAGAATCAAAAAAAAGTGGAGTGAGTTCGTAAAGATCATAACGTGAGCAGCCCGTCAAGCTCCTCACACACACACACACACACACACACACCTGCCTTCAGCCTCGCTAGTGTCCTGAACCAGAGAGGAAGTCCGGGAGGCAGGGAGATTCAGTCAACAAGCTCTTCCTGTGGCTCTGGGGCTGCTTCCTGTTTCCGCTGGCCATTTTGCACAAGCTGGGATGGGCCACTTTCATGTGAGTCCTCTGCTCGTGGGGCATCCCAGAAGGCTGTGCAGAAAAAGCCAGGGTGCCGGGGGTCGGTCAACGTGACGAGGGGACGGGGTCGAGAAGGAACGGAGGGGGTTTGAAAACGAAAACAAAAGAAGAAAACCCCAAATAAAATGATAAAACACGAAGAAATCACACACTCATCGTCATGTTGGGTGAATACTGGAGAGAGAGAAAGGGGAAGGGGGGATATACAGCGGAGGTGAGATCATGAGAACTGAGCAAAATACAAGATGTTATGACATCACCATCCCAAAATACAGCAAGAAAATGCATGATTTTGTCGACAAAGCAGGAACCAGAGGACAGAAGAAGCTGTCCAGGAAACTGCTGGTCTTTTTTAACGAAAGCCATTTCCAGCACTCACTCGGAATCAGAAACACTTCAAATCATTTTTGTATCTCTGTCTTCTTAAAAAATTTGCCATTGATTATATATTGTGTTCTGAGTCACATGGTCAGTGAGTGTCTGCTGGGCGGAGCTACACTTGCGTTCAAAAGTTTGGGGTCGGTAAGATTTTTTAATGTTTTTGAAAGAAGTTTCACCAACACTGCATTTATTTGATCAAAAATACAGTAAAAATTGTGAATATATAGTGAAATATTACTTATTCCTGTGATCAAAGCTGAATTTTCAGCATCATTACTCCAGTCTTCAGTGTCACATGATCCTTCAGAAATCATTCTAATATGCTGATCTGCTGCTCAAGAAACATTTATGATTATTATCAGTGTTGATAACAATTTGTAACAATGTAACTGTCACTTTGGATCACTTTAATGTGTCTTTGCTAAACAAAAGTATTAATTTTTTTCGAAACATCTTACCGACCCCAAATGTTTGAACAGTAGTGCACATGACTGGCAGGTGAGGGGAGCGGCAGGTCTTTGGGTTTGGGTCTGAATCTACTCACACTTTCACTTTGGAATGGGTTGAGGAAGTTGCCTCCCATTTCTCCGTCATCCCGCGGTGTGCCCGGCGGGTTGTTCATGCCCGCCATGTTGTTGGGGGAGTTCTGCAGCAAAACACAAAGATGGTCATGAATGAGATGTGAAAACATTGGGGGGGGATACTGACTGGCAAACTAAAACACTCCTTACCTTTGGCAACCCATCCATGTCACCAGAGCCTGAAATAAACAAACACAGTATTATGCTTATATACTACACTTTTTTGCTCACCAGACACTGTGTCTAGTGGTTTTCCAAAGTTAATATCCACTCAGCATATTCACTGGCAACAATTTTGACATTGATATCATGGGGAAAAACTGCTGTATAGATATTTATAATATTATCTCATATTAGGTTTATTAGGCTGCTGTCACTTTAAGAGCCATTATACTGTTACACATGCGTTTTCTTTCTCAACTGTTTACGTTCACTTCAAACATAACTGACTGTGTTTACGTGAATACTCACCAAGACCGGCATTTTGACATTATTTTGTGTGTATTTGACTGTTTAAGTGCAATAAGCAGCGAAAAAGAACAGTGCTGAGAGGAGGCTTTATGTGGGTGTGAGAACAAAATCTGCGCAATACACGCAATCCCACGCCGATATTCAAGCCCTGTAACACCAACAATATTCATCCAGAGCAAGTTTTGATGCATTAAAGCTTAATGCTTACCTAACGACCCATTCATATGATGCGGCTCCATGCCACCCATGCCGCCCATTGGGCCATCTGGACCGGGACCCATGGGGAACTGAGAAACACAGAGAAACAATCACATTCAACCAACCATCTACATCCAGTGCCCCGAGTACAACGAGACTGCCTTATTGAATATGAGACATCAACATTCATTTGAAAAGGATGAACAGGTCCCCTTTGATTTCTCTGAAAGCATTTTTATGAAAACAATGATCATAATGTGACATTTAGGATTAATATAAGTCAGGAGCTCATGATTACAAATAAATCCAGACAGCTCTTAAATCACACTGACGGGATTTATGATGGCCGACTGGCATTATGAAGCTTATTACATGACTACTTGAGCAAATAAATAAATAACTGTACATTAAATATCAATTTGAGCTCAAATTATAGTATAATGTAAGAAGAAAGAGACTGTGGAGTGTTATGAGCACAAGCACAGCTACAGTACAACAGCTTCGCAGTCATGATGACAAATATTTGACTGCTGATGAATGCTATAACTGACCAATCAGAATGTGTATTATAATTAGTATTATTAAAACTATTGTTGTTGTTACATTTAATTTGTCACACCTTAATATGTAAATCATATTAATCAGAAAACTAAACACATTCAGCTTTTATTTGTGCTTTATGGATAAAACAACAGAGCTGCACACTTAGGTTTATGGCTGCTATCAATTTGACCTGCCACAAGATGGCACTGTTTTCAACTTCTAATCTTTCCCCAAAACTATCAGAGAAAATCTTCGAAGATTTTTATCACACTTGCCTAATTTGCCAATAATCCAGATCTATTGAGAGCAATAAAGACGAAGCTAATGGGAACGTTTGAATAAGAAACGCGGTGTCTGTAATTAGACATTTTTTTATTTTTAATGTGATAACCAAAAACATTATTTGTTCATCCTTCTGAGATTGTAAAACCGAACGTTTCGAGATGTAGGAAAAATCTAGTATTTGATAGAAAACACTTTTATTTAGAAATAAAAAAAGACCATAATTACGATTATAACCAGCAGATGGCGGCAGAGGACTATTTATTATTTACGCATATATTAGCAATTTCCTGTAATAGTTTTTCACTCAGTTTCACTTTTGAATAAATACTAAATATTAAATAATCACTAGGTTTAAATACATTTTGTCAAGGTGAAGTATGAAATACTCACAAAATCTCATGAAAAACAACAACTTTTCTTGTGAATGAATGACACAGAAAGCGAGCGCCGCTCTCTCTTTATAATCACTGAAGCTGTCAGTCAGAGCAGCACAAGATCAATGATTTTAGCTATTTTAAATAGCGAACATTACTGTTTTACTGTATTTTTTATCAATTAAATTCAGCCTCGGTGAACATAAGAGACTTCTTTCAAAAAACAATCTTAAAATTGCTCTGGAATAAACACACATCTAAACTGCAGTAATACATACATTGGGTCTGTTTCCTCCTGGTCCGATAGGGTTCATCATTGTGTAGATATTTTCACTGGAGTTTGTGGAGTCTAGAAGAGAAAACCATTTCAGTTTGTTTCTAAGAGCAGCACAACTTCCAGAGTCGTATTCAGATTCACACTGGATCAATGCAGAACACGGCTGGACTGGATTAATCACCATAATAAACGTGTTGCTTTAATGATTTATGGCTTGTGAGCGAGAGAGAAAGAGGGAGGGAGACACCGCTCACACCCTGATCTGTGGTTCAGCATCACAAACAGAATCACATGGGGATGAGCTGATGTTGTCACATGTTTTTGTTTTCCTGCCAGAGGAAGTGCAGGTAACCTTGCAGTGATATTGGCTGCTGGGTAATGAGGGAGGGAGGGGGTGTTAAACAGGGTGTTTGTGAAGTGCTGAGCATCGTTCTTCCTGGAGAGACACGAAGCGTTTGCGGCTGTGCCGATTATAGACACGAGGTGAGAGCAAGTGTGTGAATGACATGCATAAGGAACAGATCTACTGTACCTCCTGGGCTTGGCATTATGGGAGTTCCTGGTGGACCGCCTCCTCCTGGAGGACCCTGAGGGAGGAAACACACACACAAACATGAGCGTGGCTTTTTTAGTGTGTAACAGTACCAGAACTACCAGAGGAGCAGTTTTTAAACAAAGACACACTAGGCACGGGGGAGCCATTACGCCGCTTTGACTAATGTGCAGTTATTTTACTTTTAAGAGAGGCAATGCTAGGAGCAAAACTAAGCGGGATAATAATTGCTCAAGTAAAATCAATACATTTAGAAATTTTAATATGTGCTTAGTTATGCTTTTAGCTTCCAAAGGGAAGAGCTACATTTTGCAGTTTTCCTTTGAGCTGAAGACAGAGAGAGGAAATGAAGAGAATCTCTGGAACACTCTCTGAATGGTCAATATGGAAGTACATTTGCAACCAATTTTAGTTCTATAAGACTATTTTCCTCCTCAGTCATTGCAGGCACACACTTTTGAGAGCATCTTGACATATATTGCCACAACTAGAGGTTGACCGATAGTGGATTTTACTGATAACGATAACTAGGTTGGCCCACGCTGGCCAATAACCGATTAATCAACTAACCGTTTTTAAAATGGATATTGAATGAAAACAAACATACATAAAATAATGCTGAACTTTATTACAAAAATTAAAAACCGCACTGAACCATGAAAATGTACTTTACTTTTTAAAAATAAATACATATAATAATTATACCTTGATCATTCATATTAGTTCATTGTGCATTAACTAATGTTAAGAGATACAACTTTAAAATGTAAAACTGTATTAGTAAATGTTGAAATTAACAATGAACAATACTTTTATTAACCTTTGTTAATGTTACGGATGGACTCTTACTGTAAAGAGTTCATGTTACAGATGGACTCTTACTGTAAAGAGTTAATGTTACAGATGGACTCTTACTGTAAAGAGTTAATATTACAGATGGACTCTTACTGTAAAGAGTTAATGTTACAGATGGACTCTTACTGTAAAGAGTTAATGTTACAGATGGACTCTTACTGTAAAGAGTTAATGTTACAGATGGACTCTTACTGTAAAGAGTTAATGTTACAGATGGACTCTTACTGTAAAGAGTTAATGTTACAGATGGACTCTTACTGTAAAGAGTTAATGTTACAGATGGACTCTTACTGTAAAGAGTTAATGTTACAGATGGACTCTTACTGTAAAGAGTTAATGTTACAGATGGACTCTTACTGTAAAGAGTTAATGTTACAGATGGACTCTTACTGTAAAGAGTTAATGTTACAGATGGACTCTTACTGTAAAGAGTTAATGTTACAGATGGACTCTTACTGTAAAGAGTTAATGTTACAGATGGACTCTTACTGTAAAGAGTTAATGTTACAGATGGACTCTTACTGTAAAGAGTTAATGTTACAGATGGACTCTTACTGTAAAGAGTTAATGTTACAGATGGACTCTTACTGTAAAGAGTTAATGTTACAGATGGACTCTTACTGTAAAGAGTTAATGTTACAGATGGACTCTTACTGTAAAGAGTTAATGTTACAGATGGACTCTTACTGTAAAGAGTTAATGTTACAGATGGACTCTTACTGTAAAGAGTTAATGTTACAGATGGACTCTTACTGTAAAGAGTTAATGTTACAGATGGACTCTTACTGTAAAGAGTTAATGTTACAGATGGACTCTTACTGTAAAGAGTTAATGTTACAGATGGACTCTTACTGTAAAGAGTTAATGTTACAGATGGACTCTTACTGTAAAGAGTTAATGTTACAGATGGACTCTTACTGTAAAGAGTTAATGTTACAGATGGACTCTTACTGTAAAGAGTTAATGTTACAGATGGACTCTTACTGTAAAGAGTTAATGTTACAGATGGACTCTTACTGTAAAGAGTTAATGTTACAGATGGACTCTTACTGTAAAGAGTTAATGTTACAGATGGACTCTTACTGTAAAGAGTTAATGTTACAGATGGACTCTTACTGTAAAGAGTTAATGTTACAGATGGACTCTTACTGTAAAGAGTTAATGTTACAGATGGACTCTTACTGTAAAGAGTTAATGTTACAGATGGACTCTTACTGTAAAGAGTTAATGTTACAGATGGACTCTTACTGTAAAGAGTTAATGTTACAGATGGACTCTTACTGTAAAGAATTAATGTTACAGATGGACTTACTGTAAAGAGTTAATGTTATGGATGGACTTACTATAAAGAGTTAATGTTACAGATGGACTCTTACTGTAAAGAGTTAATGTTACAGATGGACTCTTACTGTAAAGAGTTAATGTTACAGATGGACTTACTGTAAAGAGTTTATGTTACAGATGGACTCTTACTGTAAAGAGTTAATGTTACAGATGGACTTACTGTAAAGAGTTCATGTTACAGATGGACTCTTACTGTAAAGAGTTAATGTTACAGATGGACTCTTACTGTAAAGAGTTCATGTTACAGATGGACTCTTACTGTAAAGAGTTTATGTTACAGATGGACTCTTACTGTAAAATGTAATGTTACAACTGGACTCTTACTATAAAGAGTTAATGTTACAGATGGACTCTTACTGTAAAGAGTTAATACTAAAACTGGACTCTTACTGTAAAGTGTCACCATTTCATATAAATCCAAACATGCTAAAATATAGCCATCATTAAACATCTACACAAAGGCCATAGCACTGAAATTACACACATATGTGTATTGTATGTATACTCTCATGCTTTATTAGCTTCTATTTTAGAACACTTGATTGTCTAATAAAAAAAAACAATATGTATTCCAGTGACGATTAAAAAAAAGAACTGAAATCACATGTGTTTCCGATTTGTTTATATGTTTCTGTCGGCTGCATAAACCATATTAATTTGCGTTCTCACGTCACAAGATTTTTGCCGATAACCAATTGTTCCAGCATTCAGTTATCGGTGCCAATTAATTACCAAAACCAATCAATCGGCAAAACTGATCAATCGGTCGACCTCTAGCCGTTAACCCCTCATGCATTAACAAAACTACATTATTGCATTAACTACTGGCAATATTTTGGAAAGGCTGCATTAACTACAACAGCAGCCTAACATAATGCTTCAAAAGCCATTTGGTTAATTGTTAAAATGAACTATTAATTGCATGGCCTAGGTCATGTTGTTTCAGAGCAAGATATTATATTTTAATTAAATATTACGAAGACAGCTTATAAGTTATTTCTTTTTTATGCAATAACACAATTTATATATACTATAAAAAGTGCATTTTGACTTCATGTTGACTCACCACGTAGTTCCCTGGAGACGAGGAGGAGTATGCTATCTGTCAACCCAAGCAAAAGAATATTAATACAGCTTGTTTTGATGAGAATAAAACATTAACTACACCAGTTAATAGCCATACTATGATATATGAATATAATAATCTTTGGTATATAATAAGTACCATGAATAATGCATGTCACGTGTTTGTCTGCACCCACAAAGTTGCATGCAGACAACAGCGCATGTATGAACTTACCGAGTTAGCGTTGGGGTTTGGCCAGGGGCCACGTCCTCCAGGTCCCCTGAGAAAAAGACAGAAAAACAGAGGGTTAACAAACAGGGTTTGAAATGAACACCCGCCAACCCGGCAAATGGAGGTGAAAATCCACCGTGGCGGGGAACGCATCACAACACACTAGCCAATTTGGCGGGTTATGATTCATAAATTATGTTCTGTCACTTTGCATGGCATCGAACTCACATGTTCATTCCGGGCATGCCTGGACCGCCGAGAGAGTTGGGAGGAGGCCTCATACCACCATAGTTCTGCAGTGGGCAGAGAAAACAAACACACAAACATTTCAACAATCACAACAATCACTCAAAAAGAACCATTAAAATCTGGCTGGACTGGAATCCAGCATTAACCTTCACCAGTGACACTGCAGTTAAAAATAAATAAATAAATACATTTTATATCATTCTAATTGTTGAAATAATTACATACAAATACATTTATTAAAATAAGTAAATGTATTTATTCTTAAATTTAAATATATACACAATTATAATACGTGATACTTAAATTATACTTAATTTAAATTTTAAAATGTATTTACTTACTACATTTTTACATGTATTTATACTTTTATATACACAAATAATTATTATTTTTTATAAATATTTTTTAAAAATTTTATTAAGTAAAATATAAACATTTTAATACATTTATTTTTATATAATTC